>WEIU01008908.1:153263-202843 GCA_013389925.1 Aegithalos caudatus
ATCTCTACTCCACAGAACTGCATCTGTTACTCCAAAAGGATTCATCTGGACTGCTTCTAACACCCTGACCAACAGGGTGTCAGGTCGTGTTCCTGACTCTGTCAAAGTTTTCTAGGATTTTTTTTTGTTTGTTTTATTTGCATGTCTTTCTGTACTACTACATTTCTATTTTTAATATTCCTATTAAAGGGCTGTTATTCCTATTCCCAAAACTTTGCCTGAAAGCCCCTAATTGCAAAATTATAATAATCTGAGGGAGGGGGTTTATATTCTTTATTCAAAGGGAGCTTCCACCTTTTTTGCTGGCAGATACCTGTCTTTCAAAACCAAGACAGATTTTGGCACCCAATGTGGGGCTTTTATATCTAGTACAGAAGAACTGTTATTACTTTTTTGTCCCAATGCCCTCCAAGACAATGAGCTAACACAGAATTTCCTTTAACTGAAGGTAAATTATACACATTATAAAATAAAGAGCAAACACCCAACTGCCCTGAGAAAAACAGCATTACATCCACAGGTCAGGTATCCCTGCTACCTCCAGGATAGCAGAGGCAAAGGATGGCTTGGGGGAAATGATTTTCTCAAATTCACTCCCAACAGGGGAGTACCAAAGGCCTCAAACCAGCTGATTGAAAAACTAATCCTTTTCCAAAACGTTCAAGCAATGACATCAAGACAAAAGTAGTTAACAGCATTTAAGGAAGCAAAAACCAAGAAAAAACAACCAACAGCAGCAGAAGTCCAAACATTTAGTGTTTTTGGAGAAAAGAAAAGGCAGTTTCCACCACTAAATTGCTGTAATACATAAGAGCTCCCTGGGGCTGCAGGTAGTTGGCTCTTCCAGGCTTGAAGACCTAGCAAATATAACTAAAAGGAAAGGTGGACAAGAAAGAGGCAGTGGTAATCCATCAAAGGAAAGAGAGTCCTTTTTTCTAAGAACTGTAACACCTGCTTGTGAAGAGACCTGGTATACTATTACCATGAAAAACTACCAAACATTTTTGCTTTAACTTGGGTTGTACTTATCCACTGTTTTGTTGGAAACATAGTTTGAGTTACATCAAATTCATCAAAGCAACTTTGAAAATTTATTTCAGGTGTCTTAATATTATTTAAAATAATATTGCACACATACATAGTTTAGACCAGATTTCTGTGCTGCACCCCTTCAGTTCATGTAAATATACAGATACTAACTTTAAGTTTGGTTAGCTGTGCTTTTACAGAAAAGAGAGATGAGTNNNNAGATGAGTGATTATTATTCACCTGGGATTCCATTCAGGTTTTACAAAAGGATTTTCTAAATGATCCAAAGTCCTAGAATTCCACAACTGAACTGCTGACATCACCTGTGCTGTTCTGAGGAAAAGGTAATCTATCTCTGTCCACTTTACAGGTTTACTTCTATTGGCCTTTCTTGCTAGGAAGCACAAGGGAAGTATGTGACCAAGACCTTGCTTTTAGGTGCAATTATGAAAAGGCATATTTGCTGCAAAGTACATTAAGGAAATGTTTTTGTTGTTTTTCCTGCAGGCATTTATGATTACTATTCTCAATGATCTGATTCAATTGAGCTCAGTCGGTACACTCACTTTTTTAAAGGCTGTATCTTTGAAGAATTCAGTCTTATATAATAAAACCACCTCTCTTAAAATAGATTATCAAAATAAAGTAGGCAGACAGGTTTAAAACTTGGTATTCATGGAGTGTACTAAAAAAGTCCTTAAACTTTCAAGGAACTTTAAACTTCCATCTTCTAACAGTTTTGCACGGGGCTCTAATAGAATTCAAGGCATTATTTCAGAATACTGCTCTAAAAACAATAAATGAGTTTCTCTTCAAGTCTGGTTCTCAGTTTTGTATAAAAAGACAATGTAAACAACTGGTAGCAGGAATGTATATGAGCTAAAATGGCATGAGTATTAGCATGTACCCAAGCTATCCATTTATTTTCTTTAGAGCACTATACATCTCAATAATTTTTAGGAAGTGTAGATCTTTATTAGAAATGCACATGGGGTTTTATTTTGCTTTTCAAAACTGGTAAACTCGTAAGTGATCAAATATTTCTTTTTTAAAGAGGTAGCTCTACCAGGTGAAGGTTTTGTTTGAACAGTTGCATTCACCTAATGAGTCTGTTCTAAGGTTTTTTTCACTTGTTATAAAAACCATTATGTACTTAAGTAGTTTGAAGCTTTGGCAAGTTACAAGACCTATCAGGTTTTAAGGACCCTATAGAGGTTGGCAATGCTGCATCCTTTACATTACTTCATCAATGCAATGATTTTTTTCCCCCTTATTTTGTCTTGGTTAAGAACACTGATGCTTTTTATTCAGATAAGCTGACCATGTTATTATCTGTTCCATAGCTTTGGAAAGCATCCTTTTCTATTTGCATGTCACGTTGTGTGTCTGTCTCATTATTTCAGTGGTACACAAATGACCAAACATTGAAAATGCTACACTCTGTAAAACAGCACAATGACTGCAACCGCATTGAAAGTTGCCACAGTACAGGATTCATTTTGATCTCTCTAGGGAGAAACATATTTTAAAATGGGCTATTAGAAATCTTGTAAAAAAGGAAAAGCACCTATTTAGTGAAGCAAATGAAAACACTCCTATTGATTTAATTAAAATTGAAGTGGACCCTCTTTTCTCATTATCAGTTGGTAGTAGACCCTGTTGTTTGCATTGAATACTACTGCAAACCACAAGTACTTTTATTGGGATCTCTGTAGGACTATTTATGTTGTGCTATAACCTACACCACATGAATAAAGGCATCAAAATTACCTTGATCATTTGATCAAAGGCAGTGTATACTTAGGGACATTCACAGAAGTTCTGGAACAAAGACTTTTTCATATTATTTTGAACCCAGTGACTGAAATTTAGGACTTCTTAGAACTTTGCAAACACTAATTACCAAAATGCCTTTTCATCCTGTCTCAAAAAAACTTTATACTTCTATGAAGTGATTAAAAGTATGTCATTCTTAATAACTTAGACAAAAAAACAAACAGAACTTTTGGGAGCTTGGTATTTCTCCTATAATCTGTGCAAGTTACAGAAAATAAGCACCTATAGGCTGGCTGCATTAGCCTGAAATATACAGTCATATTTCTGTAGCAAAGCTGTCTATAGTAACCCACTGTCCTTGTGGTCATTCTGTCATCAGAGGCCTCATGGACTGCTCAGTGAAGATCTTACAACAATGGTGTTCATGCTGCAGCGCTGAAACCAGCAGCTGTACATTTAGTGGTTGTTGTGTGGGCAACATTTTAAAGGAATAACCTTTCCTAGTTAAATTGATCATTACGTTAGGGATGAGTCATTGATTCAACATTTTACTAGAAATTTCTGAGAGCTGTGGAACTAAATCTCTTATTTCTAGATATGCCACATCCCCCCTATCTCCCAGGTACCAATTGATAACTGAGTGGATTTTGCATGTCCTCCTTAAATACTGTGATACTGTGGGGCAAGAAACCTACATTTACTGATAAAAGTCTTCTTGTCATCTGCCTTTAGAATTTTGGACCCTTTCTCCAGCTACAGATAAAAATATTCAGGGTTTTTTTGTTTTTGTTTTTTGTTTTTTTTGTTTTTTTTTTTTTTTTTTTTTTTTTTTTTTTTTTTTTTTTTTTTTTTTTTTTTTTGGTTGGGTTTTGCTGGTTTGATTGTTTCTGGATAACTTTTTTTTAAAAAAATAAAATTTTATCTTCTTCCTAGGCAAAATACAAATTAATGTTTTTAGAAGAAACAGAACTTTTCAGCAAAAATTTGATTGCTCTCTTGAGCTGAATGATACAAAATCGATCTTTTAACACATCTCTGAGCAACAGGGAAGCCTGAATCAATTTCATTAAAATATGATGAAAAATATGGGTNTTATTATGTTAACCAACCACATCGAACAGTTCTGGACCAGAGAATAGGCTAGTACACAAAGTGTTGCATTGTCTTTACTGAAGATAATAAGATAATACGCAAGATCCAGAGAATACAACAAATGGAAAAATATGTGTGTGCACGTGCATGTGAATGTTTGTTTGTGTCTATGTATACATATTTTATATCTATGTATCTCCTGCTATGTCTGAGTATACTCTGAGTATACTCAAATACTCTGAGTATTTGACTTCCTCTTTTCCTTCTTTTTTTTCTTGATGACTCTTATGTCTAAATCCCTGTATCCACTATTCTATTTTCTGGCTAAAACAAATAGTTCTGAAAAAAAATTTTAATAGGCAGTATTTTTAATACAAATTCTTGGATCAGTTTCACTTTCCATGGGCAGGTTTCTAAAACAGCTGCTCCTGGAAATCAACCACAGCTATAATTAATATATGAGAAATTCCCCAGGATACTTTCTTATTTTTCTGCACTGCAAACAAGGTGTTTGATAGGTTTTGGGGTTTTTTTAAAATATGCATGTATCTGGGATCAGAGTAGAATATGGGAATATGTGGAGAGGCTGCAATGATTAATTTTGGTTGAGAAAAATTTAATACAAAAGAAACCTTAACAAAAAAGGGAAAGGAATTAGTAAAGTTTGGGGTTTGAATAATCTGGGAAAAAAGAGGAAAAATGTATCCTTTCACTTTATTATCTTGTTAACCATTCTATGTCATTTACTGAGAAAATGTGGTGCTAGATGGCCATAAGATATTTCTCACACTATGTAAAATTTACAATGATTAATTTTTAAACTATTATTAACAGACAAAAATCAAGCAAAATAGTAAATTATTGGAAAAATAAAATTTTCTGGAAAGATCCAGTTATGTTTGCTCTTTCCCAAGTGTAGTGGGTTGACCCTGGCTGGACAGAAGCCATCCCTGTAGCCCTCCCTGATACCAAAGCTTGGCCACACAAAGTCAATACACCAAGAATGACTACAGGAGATCAGAGACAGTGTTTTCCCAACCCAATGACAAATCTCTGGTAGTAAAACTTAGCTGATATTTTAGGGGAAGATTTAGAAATCCTTCAATAATCAGTTACAAAGGAATATGCTTTAAGGTTAAAATATTTCTATCTTTGAAGGTATTTCTCAAAGATATCTTCAAAATTAAAAGAATCAAATTCCAAATCTGATTCTGAAAGACATATTCTTTTGTCAGTTTAAATGTCTATTTAAAATGAGAATAAGGTCAGCTATACCTTCACTTAGTATTCTATTAAGCTTTTTATCTCAGTTATCTTTTGAGAATAAGTTGAACTAGCAGTGATATTTTCAAATATTTAGTGTACATCTATTACTATTCATACTTTTTTATAGTTACTGGAGCTTGAAAATTAATTCTTAGGAAATCCACAGCTTCTGGTAAGGTTATTGCCATCACAGACAGGAAGAAACAAAGACACAGTAAGTAGAAATTCTTACATAAATTTCTTTGCATCTTACCTGCCCATACATGCCACTCCTATTCAAATGGGATTGCAGGATGAAGGTAAATACATGTGTATGTGTTTATATGACTGTAGCTATATCTTTATCTGTCCACATATGTCTATATATCTTGACGCATATATGAACACCCCTCTTTTTTACATTGAGGGTTGTCAAACACTGTAACAGATTACCTGAAACAATTGTGCACTCTCTGTGGAGATATTTATAATGTAAATGCACATGGTACTGGAAAACCTGTTCTACCTGACCCTGCTTGAGTAGGTGAGTAGACTGATTTCCAAAGATCCCTTTAATTTAAACTCTTCTTTGATTCTCTGTTATATATATTAATGGATAGCTTCTATGAATCAACTTGCCAAATTTTTAAATCTTGATGCTATAATTTTGTTTCATAGAACAGTTTATTGAATGCCTCACATCTTATAGTTCTCACTGCTCACTTCTGAGCACTCTTTATTTCTTTATCCTTTTCCTGATTGACTCTGAGGAGAGTTTTCCATTGATTTCCAATGGCATACTTGTGTGCTTTATAACCTATTCATTATCCATCTTACCAAGTTTGCTTTCCTTAATTGCTGCTGTGAAGTGCAATGTTCTCCTCAGTTTGAGCTGTCTGCAATGATAATTACTGTTTATTCTTTCCATGAATCTTTACATGTAGATAACTTAGAGCAATTTACATGGAAATGTGTCTTAAACATCAGCTTTTCCAATTTGAAGGTTTCAAACAAGAACAAAAAAGATGAAATTATTTCATCATGTTGGTAGCACATCTCTAGAGTGTGTCAGGATCTTTTATTTTAAACTTAATATTTGATTTTGTTCATTTCTGCCTCAATCAAAAAGCAGGAAAATCTTAGAAACATGCAGCTAAATTATTACTTCATTTATACTATATTTTATCCTCCTATACTGTATTTTATCCTCATTGCCTCAAACCTGCTGAAATTCATGCATCTCTGTTAGTTTCATAAAGTCTAGACCTGTCTGATTTAATTGTCTGCTTATCAGCTAAGGACAGAAGAGATTCTGATTAACAAAACTTTGATGCCAAGCAAAGCCATCATTACATAAATGAAAAATGCTTCTTGATGCCTCAAAGGGAGCACTCTTAACATCACCAAAACTGCCAACAGAAATTTCACATACTAATTGAGGGCAGTATGAACCTACAACATGAAAAATTCTTCCCAATCAAATTATACGTGAGGTTAGTACAGGATAATGTTTAGCTTTGAGCTCTTTTGCGCTTTTTCCATTTGCACAAGGGTCACTTTTGTGAATGTGGTAGAGGCCTTAGCCTTCTTTGCTGAAGTAATTACCCAGGGCCTGCATTGAAGACTATTCACCTCTGAAACTATACCAGGCAGGAGGAATACATTCAAATTGATGCTGAAATGAGTATAAACAGCCATGTGCATGCGTTGGCTCTAATGGTGAAATAATGGAATCTTATTATATCCTTTGTTCTGAAGCAGCCTTGTTGCCTGATGGACTAATTCTGCTCCTATGCCAAGTGCAGCATAGGCCTTAACAACAGCTGTAGGAATGCCTCCTGCAAGATAGAATTGCACTGTAAGTTTTATAGTCTTTTCTTTGCTGCAAAAAGAAGGCTATTTTTCTTTTTCTAAACCATTTCTAGCATCAGTAAATTGGTTTGAATGCCTCCTGCAAAATAGTGAAACTTAAATCACTTGTATGTGGATTCACTGAAGGGTTGAACAAAAATGTTCAGAATTGGCCATCTTAGTCCCTAACCATCAGCTAGTAAGGACGGTATGGTTGCTAAAAGTTGACAAGTTCAGAGTGATTGAGCAATATTATAGAAAATTCCATGGAGGGTTATTATAGACAGTTAAGGTGTCTAGCTGAAGAAATCTCTAAGCACCATGGTTTGAAAGCTGGAGAGTATTTTCAAGAAGTATCACTGCTTACTTGTTCTGTTCTTACACTTAACCTTATATATCTTCAATTGACCAGGGTCTTGGCTGTTCAGCTCTATAGATATTTGGTGTGATCTATTCTTATATTAGAAAAAAGGTATTGACTGTTTTCAAGAAAATGATTTGTATTGTCCTTCCTTTCTTTGGGGGAAAAAAAAAACAACAAAACAAAACAAAACAAAACAAAACAACAAAAAACAACAAAAAAAAAAAAAAAAAAAAAAAAAAAAAAAAAAAAAAAAAAAAAACCCACCAAAAACCAAAACCAAACAAAAAAACCCTATAAAAGCATTTCAATTGGTGGAAATCTCATGGTATGTCTATTTCAAGAAATGCCAGAGAGAACACTACCTGAGTTAGTTATGTTACTAGCACAGAGCCCTCTCTAGTTTAAGTAGTCTTCTTCTACTCTGAATTAAAGCCAAAAAATTGATACTATTCATTAGGAATAACTAAAGGTTAATATACTGATAGGGCTTTTTAAAAAAAATTATAATTCTCAGATTAGCTGTCTGATCTAATTCATAGCAAGAATTTTATTCTTAATAGAGTATTTAGAGATTTAAGGCCTATATCTGTACCTAGCATGTTAGTTGAAATGATGGCAAAAAAATGAAGTGTCTAGGATATCATGAAGTAGAATAAAACAGCATGGTTTCAGCAAAGAAAAATGTAATTTCTTAGTTTTTTTTATTTTAGTTCTTTGGATATATCCATAAAATAGTAGATGGAGAAAAAAATGTTTCACATAATTTAGTAAAATCACTTAGGAGCCTTTGGCATGGTCCTGAGTAAGATTCTATAAAAATAAACAGACCAAGAGGACCATCTGCATCCTGTGGAGCATCAAGCACTGCATTGCTAGCTGGTTGAGGGAGGTTGTCCCACTCTACACACACAGCCTCAAGTATTGTGTGCAGTTTTGGGTGTCTCAGTATAAGGACTTCAATTTATTGGAATGTGTCCAGAGCAAGTCAACCAAGATGATGAAAGGCCTCAAGGGCAAGGCTTACAAAAAATTGCTGAGGTAGTTTGGTTTGTTCAGCTTGAAGAGGAGGAGGCTGAGGGTGACCTCGTTGCAGCCCTCAAAGCAGACAGTGGCAGGGCAGGTGCTGATCTCCTCTCTCTGGTGACCAGTGGTAGGACCCAATAAAATAGAATGAAGCTCAGGGGCAATTCATATGTGACATTAGGAAAAGGGTCTTCTCTGAGAGGGTGGTCAGCTAGTGGAACAGGCTCACCAGTGAAGTGATCATGGCTCCATGTCTGTCAGAGTTCAAGAAGTGTCTGGGTTATGCTCACAGTCATATCTTTTAGTTTTAGGGCAGATCAGCCAGGAGCAGGGAGTTGGTGATCCTTATGGGTCATCTCTAGCTTGAGATATCCTGTGATTCTATGAAATAATCTCAAAAAAAATTGTCGTGAAGAAACCATTGTCATGAAGAAAAGGCCAAAGAGCACAATGAAATGACCAGTTAGAACCCAAACCAAAGAAACTAATTGAACATGACAAAGACTTTACTGCACTCAAATTTTTATTGTTTAATGCTGATCAATAGTTTTGGAATAACTGTAGAGCAGGACATGCTCTGCTTACTGAAGTTTGCAGATAATAGGAAGTTATTTAAGTCAGGAAAGGTCACAGAGGTTGAAAGAAACTTTGGACATGTTTAATTCCAGTAGCTTATTCAACAACATGATAAATATTTGATTTCATATTAAAAATGAGATGTCACATTTTTCCAGCATCTCAGAGGGCTCTAATTTTGTGGAGGCAACCTCTACAGCAGACCTGAAAATTGCGATAGATTCCTTGATGCAAATGTATCTGGAAGCCTAACAACAGGTTATGTAACATTAGAATAATAGGGTAATTGACATTGCCATATGATGAGTTTCTGTAATTAATGATATTACCTCATTTGGAGTGCATGGTGCTGATCATTTATCCCAAAAGGGACATGGCAGAACTTTGATTAGTTCCTAGGTTGTTGAAAAGTGTGAAAAGTGGACTGGAAATGTTTTTACATATAAAAAGAAGCTGAGCAGTTAGGACTGATCACTGAAGAAATAGAAAACAGACACACAATAAAATCAGGTTATATAGTAAAGTAATCAAACATTAGAAATTCTGTTACTTGCCTCATAGTGTAAATACAAAGAAAAGTGATGACATGAAAAGTTTTTGATTATAAACTGATTCAAGGAAATTTCCATTCATTAACTGTAAATTCTGGTACTTATTTTCACACGAAATTGCCAAAATCAAAAGTACAAGATGAATTTAAAAAAATATATTTAAAACCCCAAACAATTCATTTAATGGTTGTCAACAACAAATTTGATTAATTATCACCATGATTGCTAGACATAGGAGAATGATGGGTTCACTGAACTTGAATTCACTCTTTTGCCTCATTTTCCTATTTCATTCTCACCAACACCCTGGAGTACAAGCCCCTAATATTTACAGCACATATCATCTTCAAATACATAGTAGGTGTAGCATTACCTTTAACCAGCTGAGGGGGACATGCCCCACTTTAAGAAAGGAATGAACCAGGTAACTCCAGTGAACAGTCTGGTCCCAAATTGTGCCCTACACATTCCAGAAAACATAAGGCTATGTAAGACCTACATCTTCTACACTGGAAAACATAATTTTGCCAACAATAGGTATTACTTTACATTCCTATTAAGTTTCAACCTTCTTTCTAACATATAAATCACATTCTCGTTTTATAAGGTAGTAATGTAAAGTCTTGCTCACTAGAAAAATGACAATTGAGTGCACAAAATAAAGAATAGGTACTGCATGAGTTGAGACTAACCTTGTCACCTCAAGGCTTTCAAACAAATTCAACTGCAAGACAAAGTGGGTTTTGCTGTAATAAGACCTGAACTGGTGTTTTCATAAAGAAAAGTCACTGAGAATGGGAGCTCCTTTTTTATGTTCACAGTAGCAAATATGACGTGTCCAAAACCATTCCTTGCCCTTGGGGTTAATTGGCCCGGTGCAGCTGATAACTCACCCGATGGTCTATTCAACTCATTATTTCCTGGAATAACTGGCCTGTTGTAACTCTGCTAATTGTCACTGGCCTTGGAACCTGCTTTCTACACGTTTTAAGGGTATATATATTTCTTTCTTTTTTGTCCCATTCCAGACATGTCTACCTGTATGTAGGGTTTAGAAAGCTCCCCTTTGAGAACCCTGTTCATTGCCAACATCCCTCAGAACACCTCTGAATTCCTACTATTCCCAAGCATCCACTGGGGCCATTGACAGGGCTGTTCTATTGACAACTGTGAACACCATGATCCATACTTGTGCCAGCTTCAAAAGCACATCTTCTAAAACATGAATCTGCTTGTCTTCTTCAAACAAAGAGCTAAGAAATATTAAACTTTGACAGAACTGTATTGTTGCAAACTTCACGATGGAAAACCTACTTTCAATAAATTCTTTGCAAAATAAACAACAAGCCAACTTAATGCTACCATGACAAGTTTCCATTTCAAATATTTACTATGCTCATTTTAACTAATTCAGGAGGATGTTACATAATGAAAAGAGTTAGAAGTTATTGGGGTTTTTTTCAATAGTAAGACTAACTGCTTAATTTATTCTGTAGCTGAATATTAATCCTAACAGTGGAAAACTTCATCAGTTATGACATGATTTTTGAAAGCTTAGCTGAGCTGCATATTATCTACAGATTGCCATTGGCAACTCAACTTGCTAAATAAGCAGAACTTATGAGTGAATGACTTTTTTTTAATATCATAAGACAGAAAATAAACAAAGAAATAAACTAAAAGGGATTTATATTGCACCTGAGAGATTTGACCAATGAATGAGAAGGAAGCACTGGAGTATTTTTACTAATCAGGGAGGAATTGGACTTAACTAACTCACAAAACATTTGCAATTTTCAGTGAGTGACTTTCAAGTCTGTAGTACACTTGACTGCATCTTGCTGGATTTTGTGCTTAAAATGTTTTACTAACAGTCCACTGAGTTGTGAAGGTACAATAAGTTCTTACTGTGGGAAGAAAGGTGCATTTCTTCAGAGCACAGCAGAACTAAAAATAGATTGCTATTTCTCCTACATGAAATATGCTACTCCATACAACAGGACTGAATTTATTTCTAGGTACCAAGGTCCTATCAATGTTCCTTCATATCAGCTGTGTCAAGCTTTTATCACAAATGTAGTTTATAAAAGAACCAAAAAAAAAAAATTTGCCTCTCACTGTCAGATACACTTTAAGGAATAATTTTGTGAAAGATTTAATACACAATCTAAAACAAATAAGAAAGTAATCAACAACTATAGCTTTCATCAATTTATTTTTTCCAATTTCCATCTCACTTTGTGGACTGATCATCTTCTGAGGTATGGCTTCATAATTATGATTATAAATTCTTCCCTTCGTTTTGTTTCTATACAATTGCTTTTCAGGCTCTATTCAATTTTAGGCTAATAGTACTGTGCCTAAGGAATACCCATAACAAATAATTTGCCTTTGTTTAAGGCAAGGAAAATTTAACGGATTGTTGACAAATACATGATGCGGGATTGCACATCATTTCCGCCTTTTCTATTTTCAGTGAGGAAAACAATATAGAAGTTCACATCAAATTATGAAAACTGGCAAAATCTGAAGCTTCATATTTTATGTTCCATATTTCAAATGTTATTGTGAGTCGGAGATATTTGGCTCTGTTTAAGCAATGGAAATAAGTGAAATTATATGTATTTTTGAATCATGAGATACCATGCATGGAATAGATGGAATTTTTTTCCATCTATTCTTACCAGAAGCAGGTCATCTGGTTCAATGAACTGATTTTCAGAAGCAAAGTACATTTTGTTGAATAAATAATGTTTCTGTGACTTCAGGTAAGTAACACATTGGGAACTAACACAATTTTTTGTTGTCTCTATTAGAGCTCAGGTAACTTGTAGGAAGCCAAAATTCAGGCCAAAGCTGTATGAGTGGTTTTAGCTGATTTTCTGAAACTAATAGTAACAGATATATTAAGAAGCCACCATTAACCTTCTTTCAATTGCTTGTAACATCATCACAGTACACTCGCTTAATTTTGAATTTTCAAATACAGTCTTTGTCTGTTGTTCTCAAGCCTCACAAAGTTGATAAAAAACTGCTGCTTTTCCTAAACTAAGCTAAGTTACTTAGTAGTGAGAAAATGTGTTTCTGGCAATTTCAGGAATATCTGTCTTTTTTGGGTTTTTTAAAATAATTCCTCAGTTTCACAATACTGGTGATGTGGCGTGTGCTTCAACTCTTCCCTGACTTGCATGTACATCATACTATTTAAACATTGAGGCTACATTCATCTTATATTTCCAGCACTAATGTATAGTGGAACCACCATGTAGATAGTCCAAAGGAAGCCCTGTGATAGGTCAGGATCTGCAGGCAACGCTACAGAAGCTCTCCTAGTTTTGGTGAAAAAAGAAAGAAAAGAATATTCTCATTGGTGAATACACAGAAGAATCTGAGCAGCACTATGAATTTTCTGGCAAAACCTGAAATTAGGTCAGGATATGCATATAGGCTCTAAGGACTGCAGCTCCCTGTGTTCCCTTGTAATACCCAAAGCACACACAACTTCAAGCAACAGGATTCATCCTCTTTCACTGAGCTTTCTGCACCAACAACCCATTGAGACTAAGAAACAAAGAGTTAATGAGCGGGATACTTATTTTTTACTTTTTGAAGACCCACTAAGAGCCTTTTTAATGCACTCGTTACAGAGCAAGTACCATGCTCTTGTGCACACATTCTGGGTAGATGCACAGTGGAACAGGAGCACCCAGGTACTGGGTTGATGCTTACTCCTACTCCCTGCAGATTGAAATTTCCTGCATCCTGTCTGCAAAGCAGATGCATTAATAAGAGGAAAATGCAAAACATTAAATAGTCAGGAATCCATATCTACAGCTCTTATATTACTAGTGGTCCTGATCTATGTGAATGAGGAACAAATTTGAAGCGCGCATTCAACCCTTTCAACGTGTGCATTCTGCTTTTCTAGACAGCCTACCTCAAAAGTAGTGTGATCACATGCCCAGAAAAAAATTCTATAGGCTGTACATCAGAATATTAAATGTGAGAGGAAACAGCACAGCAGTAGCAAAGACTGGAGGAGCAGAGGAGCAAATATTTTCTATTGCCAGGACTCAATTTTTACTGAGCATGTATGTTCTTTGTTGTGTCAACTGTCTAGTTTCAGTTCACTCCTTTAAGGTCCCTTGCCCTCACATGAAGCCACTGACCAGTTACTTTTCCTCTGGTTTCTGCTGAAAGTAAAGAAATCCCCAAATTATCAAGTGTAATTATATTTGAGTAAGTTTTGCAGAACATGTTATTTTAGGCTCTGTTCATGTATTAAACACCTTTCTCAAAACACATGCAGTGCTTTTATGTTCAACTCCTATGAATGAAAACAGTCAGTTCAAGTTTACGAACCCAAAGTGCCTGAAACCAGTGATATTGTAACACACCTGGAGCTTACATAATACAAATTATGGCAAAGTCACTGTAAGAAAACAGTAACATAAATATATTTTATAATATTTCTTTTGAAGGTTACAGAAACATGCAAAGCAGTAGGACAATATCTTGTGTGGAGAGAATTCATATAGCAAACTATATGTCATCAACTTACTGAATTTCTCATTAATCTCCTTTGGTCTAGGTCTCCTGCAAAGGAGCTTCATTAATTTATACCCATCAAGAATCAGTTCTGTGCATCCCTCCCCTCCCTTGGTTTCATCTCACAGCCACAGGTTTCAAATTACATGGATTATATCACTGAATTGAAAGTTCCCTTTTCACTTGTTGTGAGTAATTTCCAGAAGATGGATTTCACATACGATTTCAGTTGACATTAACTAAAATAGTCATTGATTTTTTTTTTTGAGTATTCACACTTTTTCCCTAGTTGATGCTTTGCAAGGTTTGCATGCATATATGCCAGACCAAGTGAAAAACTAAAAAGGATCTCAAAGTTTAGGGTTTTTTGCTTTTTCTGGACTTAATTGAAGGAGCACTGAGAAATTATATAATTTTGTTTTAGCAGACGATGTTTATGATTTCATTTTAGCAGACAGTGTAGTTTTTTCTTGTCTAGGTGATGCTCTGAGACCTATGGAAATGTACTGTTTTAGAACAAAACCTTCTACAGAACACAGGCATAAACAAAGCCTAAATCTGTCTCAATATTGTAAGATGAGAACCATTTAAGGAGAGGCAAATAAATAAATCATATTCAAAATCGCAAACTACCAACAATAATGAGAACAAAATGATTTATGCAACCAAGTCAGTTAATGTATTTACATAAAGAAAGTGGTCAAATATCTTCTCAACATGTTTGTTATGATGGTGATTTAGCAGAGCCACAGCCCATTTCATGATATGGTGGCCTTTAAGTGCTCAGCTTCAGAATGAATTGTAGGTAAAATGATGTGTGTTTATTTCTATTTATGGAAAAGTGCCACAGGTTATGCACAAAGAAGGTAAGCTATGCCAACCACAAGCCATCATCTATGCTGGTATACTCAGTGGGGTTATTTTTCTACTACTTTTATTATGTAGATTAATGAGATCATATTTATGTCCTTATACTCAAAACTTCTCTTATTAGCAGCACTATTTTTGGTCTAACATTATTTTTTATAACTTGGTAATGACTGAGAGGGAGAAATTATTGCCATTCTTAGTAATCAGATAGTCTGACAGACAGCACCCATTAGGGTCTAAGTCTATATTTAAGTATGCTGTTGCTGTTGAGAGCAGAACTTGACCTTTTCAAAGTATATGTCTGGTTTTCTCTTTCTAGTCTTAGTTTAAGAGTGAGAGAGGAGGACAGAAGCATCCTGAACACTTGTCAAGAAGCTGGTGTGATTTTGGATGTGCAGAGAAGGTATCAGATTTGAGAATAATAAAATTACATTTGAAATAAAAATAGCTTGACTAGACTGTATGCAATAATTCTGTACCAAAGACTTAATTTCCAAGTATGCTAGCATTAGGATAATTTCAGACAAATGTTTCCACAAAGCATGTAGGCATGCATGTAGCTAGCACACAAATTGAAGAAAACCAGCAAATCTTAAGTTTATCACAGGATTATTGCCAAATTTGGAGAACCCTCTAAACATGGACAAAGAGTCATGTTTATGAAAGGGACATGGTTTATTCTGCACAGGTACAAGGTGGAAATTTTCCATAAATCAAGCATACCAGGCAGCTAAACTAAGAGAATTTGTAAATTGAAATTTAAATAAATCCACCTTTCTAATACATGGTTACCTCCTGGCTAATGCATCTTCATTTAGCAATGCCTTTGCAATGCTTCTTTGCTGTATCTATGTGGGCTTCTTCTGGTGGTCTCAGAACACCAGATTGTGCAGCAAATAAGATGTGATCTACAGCTCCAAACATGTCTTAAGCAATTGCCAAGTATATAAAATACAAAAGCTTTCCATAAGCATTAAGCAACACCTGCTGAACATACCTGATAATATCTGTTTGCATTCAAAAGATGGAATAAAGGTGTGAATGACACCATCAACTTCCATTTACAGCAAAGGTCAATGGAAGAGACAAAGAATTCTGCTTGTAGACATCAGGATGAATCCAAAATGATAGATCATAGGTGGATTAATGCAAAAAGGAGATATATTAAACAGAACAAATGCAGATGATTTTCTAGCTCACCGACTTACAAACTGGTGGACTGTTAAAAAATAAAGTAATAATTGTCAACTTAATTTGTTTGCCGTGGTGGTTTTTTGTTTCTTTGGGTGTTTTGTTTTTTTCTTTATGTTTTTTTTGTTTTCTCCTTTAATTACCATGGAACTTTCAACCACTTCAGAATATGAAAACTTGCTTTAAGTTAATTTGTTTGGTCAGAAACAGATGTTAAATGAGAAGCATATTATTTCCTACTCCTAACCTTGAGAAAATTCAGTTCACTTTTTCAGTTTCCCATCTTGATTTATTTTTCCATTTTGTTATCTGTATTGAGAAAGTTTCCAAATTTTTATATATCAATACTATAAACTGATCATCTAACTAAAATTTTAGCAATAGATCATATTTTATGTAATGTCTCTGTAAGCTTTTGGATTTATAGTTCTTTAAATATTGTAAGTGATAAGAAAATATTTTAGAAATCAGCAGTAGAATTTAGGTTTACTGAAGGATTGGAGGAACCTTAAAGGCATGTCTGTGATTTGGATGTATCTGAAAGTAAAAAATCCAGCTGCTGGATGATCATCACAAAGTGCCTTCAACGGTATTAAGGCCACAAAATTTCATAATTTTTTGCTCCTCTCTCTCACACAGAAGCCATTATTATTTCATATTATCAGCTTTACATTTGGACTAGACTTCATACATTCTGGACTGGGCCCACTTAATGACTGTAACAAAGTTGGTTTAGATTACTGATTGTATGAGTGACAACAGACTCTACACCAGCCTCGGCTTTTGATACAGCAAACATGCTACCTGTAGAAGAACTTGTGTCCCTTAGGTATAAAGTAGCTGTGTTATGCCTTCTATCTATGGAAGGCATTAATGAAAGTGGGACATGTATAATCACTGTACAATTTTTTTACAAACCTGCTTTGCTTGATAAGAAATTATCTGGAAGTACATGCCTGATAACCAAACCTCAAATGAAATCTTGAGCATGTGGAGTAGAGTGTAATCCATTCTAAATTCCCATTGCAGCCCTTCTCCATTATTTTTCAATTGCTATAACCACACATCCCTGTTTGTGGTCTGTTTCCTCTGCCTCCATGGAGCAGACGCCATAGCGGGACGATTTCACTGAAGTTGAGTTTAAAAATACATTAACATCTCAGATCTTGAGATATATTTGATCCAGAATTTTCTAGTTAACCTGTGGGTCACACAAAAAGCCTAAAATTTGGGTTCCCTGAGAAGTGTATTATTCAAGTTGCATATCCCTTCCAGAAATGCTGCAAGGCTTAATTAATTAGTGATTTAACTGCTCAGGGTCTTCAGTTGAAGAGTACTGCATAATTGGATTTACCATTGTGTTTACTGATGATAACTATGTTCTCTCTCATGGGAGAGAAAACACAACTAATGATTTCAAACTTGAATTTCTGACTGTGAAGATGGAGACTTTTTAATTTTCTCGTATCTAAATTCAAGTTTAAAATATATTTTTCTTGACTAAGGACATATGAAAGATTTGATTTATAGGACAAGCAGGGGATTGGGTCCAGCCAACATGGGGTTAGGAAAGGCAGGTCCCACTTGGCCAACCTTATCTTCTTTTATCATCAAGTGGTCTGCCTAGTGGATGAGGGAAAGGCTGTGAATGCAGTCTTCCTGGATTTCAGCAAACCTTTGATACTGTCTCCCACATCATTCTCCTGGAGAACCTGGGAGTCCACAGGTAGGATAGGTGTTCTCTTTGGTGGGTTAAAAACTGGTTGGATGGCTGGGTCTGGAGAGTGGTAATGAATACCAGTAACACCAGTAACACATCCAGTTAGTAGGCATCTGCCTACTAGTGGGGTTCCTCAAAGCTGAGCACTGAGGTCAGTCTTGTTAGTATCTTTATCCATGATCAAGATGAGGGGATTGAGTACAGCCTCAGTAGATCCATGGATGACTCTAAGTTGGGTTGAAGTGTTGAACTGCTGGAGAGTAGGAAAGCTCTGCAGAGAGAGAGACCTGGACAGACTGGATCAATGAGGTTGTGGCAAATTAAATGAAGTTCAACAAGGGCAAGTGCCAGGTCCTGCATTTCAGTCACAATAACCCCATGCAGTGCTACAGGCTGGGGAAAAGGTGGCCAGAAATTACTGCAGGAGAAGGGCCTGGGGATTCTGGTCAACAGCAGCTGAGCATGAGCCAGCACATGCCCAGGTAGCAAAGAAGGCTGGTGTTATCCTGGCTTGTATCAGGAATAATGTGGCCAGCAGTACCAGGACAGTGATTGTCCCCCTGTACTTGGCACTGGTTAGGCTGCATCCATCTCCAATCCTATGTTCAGTTTGGGGCCCCTCAGTAGAAGAAAGACACTGAGCAACTGGACAAGAAGAAATGATCTTAAGCTGTGCTAGGAGGGGTTCAGGTTGGACATCAGGAAAAATTTCTCCACCAAAAGGGAGGTTAAGCACTGGAACAAGCTCTCCATGGAAGTGGTAGAATCACAATGCCTGGAAGTATTCAAGAAAGACTGGATATGGCACTTAGTGCTATGGTTTAGTTGACAGGGTGATGTTTTGTCAAACACTGGTTGGACTTGATGATCTTGCAGGTATTTTCCAACCTTAATACTTCTATTATTACTGGTAGCTCACTCACAGTAGCTTTCTTTTAATCATCTGAGCTGTCTGTATACAGTGGCAGTGAGTACCCCAAAGTAGGCTGTCAAGAGTGCAGCTGTAACAAAACCTGGTAACATGGCAACCTCGGCAGCTGGAAATGTAGAGACTCGTCTCCATCACAAGTCTGTAAATTACAACTTCACTCCAACTGAACTGAGGTCAGGAGTGCACCACATTAGAAGCAAATGAGTTGGAAGCCGTTCTTTATAACCTGTAGATCATATTTCACTTTTATCGAAGGAAAGTTAAATTTTGTTTTATCGCTGTGGTGAGTTGACCCTGGGTGAATGCCAGGTGCCCACCAAAGCGGCTCTTTCATTCCATTCCTCAGTTTGGCAGAGAAGGGAAAATATAACAAAAAGCTCATTATTTAAGGTAAGGGCAGGGAGAAATCACTCACCAGGCACCCTCATGATCAAAAAAGACTTGACTTGGGAGATTATTTTAATTTATTACTAATCAAACCAGAGAAAGATAATGAGAAATAAAACTAAACCTAAAAAAGATATCCCCCCTACCTCTACCTTCTTCCCAGGCTCAACTTTATATTTGCTCCAGGTAGGGTGTCTTCCATAGGATGCAGTCCATCAGGAACAGGCTGCTCCAATGTAGCTGCCTTGCGGTGTCACAAGTCCTGCCAGCACACCTGCTCCCTCTTAGGCTGCTCCCTGGTCTACAGACCTCACCATGAGTCTGCTCCAGCTCAGGCTTCCCATGGAGTCACATCCTTCTTCAGGCTCTACCTTCTCCATTGTGGGTTCCTCCATGCTGCAGGTGGATCTGTTCCACCCTGGACCTCCATGGGCTACAGTGGCACAGCTGCCTCACCATGGTATACATTTTGGACTGCAGAGGAATCTTCTCTGGTGCCTGGGTAACTTTCTTCCCTCCTTCACTGACCTTGGTGTCTAGAGTTGTTCCTCTCACTTATTCTCACTGCTCTCTCTGGATGTATCTGCGCAGTGTTTTTTCCTCCTTCTTAAACACATGATTCCAGAGGTGCTACCACCACTGCTGATGGGTTTGGCCCAGGCCAGTGGTGGGTCCATCCTGGAACTGTCTGGCATTTGCTGTCTTGGACATGGGGGAAGCTTCTGGCAGCTTCTCTCAGAAGACACCCTGTAGCCCCCCACTAGCAAAACCTTGTCATACAAACAGTGCAATCACAAAAAACAAAACAAAACAAAAGACACAAAATGGCTTTAGACTTCTTTCTTTTTTTTTTTGACTCCCAAACAACACTTCATGGAAAAAGAGATTTTCAGTTAAACCATCAACATAATTAAAATGAATCTGAAAACTTTTTAATAGTTACTGTCCTTTTAAAAATCAACACTGTATTCCTTGTGTCTAAATATTGTTGCAAATAAAAGAAAAAAGAATTCTTTGTGACACAAAGAAAGATTTCTTAGATGGAAGTAAGTATCCTTGTTAGCCAGTTGGAGCTGAACAATCTAATTACTGTATGCTTTGTGATGTATATGCAGTTTACCAGCTTTTTTCCTACTGGTAAACTGGTCCAAACTGATTTGAAAAAATATAATGGAATGGATTTCATTATTTCATTATATAAAATCATATTTTGAAGTACATTTCCTGCCTATAAATGGACCTTAAACCTTTTCTGTAAGATTTTAGATTTTATTTGCATGAAGTAAAACTTCACATAAAAAGTCAATTTTTTTCCTAAAGATTTAACACAATGACTAGCTAACTAATCCACTTATTACAGGATTCTGTGGCTAGTAATATTTATATGGTTTCAAACTGAATGCTCAAGTTTATGAAAAAAATCCACTGAGAACTATTAAATATAAAGATACCACTTTGGGTTCAAATATGAGCTGCAAATTGCTGGAGGCTGGGAGAATATCAGCATGTAGTTTGCTTAATTTTATACTCTTCCCTAAATGTCTGATGTTGGGTGCTCCCAGAGATAGTGAATTCTACTGGATTTTTCTTCCATAAGGCCAGTTTTTCTTCTGGCTTTATGGTTAATCCAGGCAGAGTCCATATATTTACTTCCCTTGTTACAGGAGAGAACAGTTTAAGTCTAGTGCTGAGCATTGTTTAGAAGATCTGTTCCTACAGATTTTCAACACTACTTTTAAGCTACTGGAACTGCCTATCCCTAGCTTAGCCTAAGCATAGCTATTCCTGAAATGGCATCTCACCCCTCACTACTTTCTTTTCTTAAAGGGAATATAAGGTCATCTTAATTTGCTGTGCTCCTCAGTTTGCTTGGCTCCTTGTGTAATGCTGTGTAAGCAGGTTTTGTGAAGTACTGTGCCATAGCTAGAAGCGGATGTAAAATAACAATATTTCAATGTTAGTTCACAGAGAAGATACACTTAAGTCTAGAAGAAGGAAATTTGAAAATCAATGTGCCATTTAATTGCTTTTATTTCCTCAAATGACTGTCCAATGAAAAAGCCATTTTGTTTTTAATGTGCGTTTTGGTGAACCATATCCTGAAACAGGAAGAAAGAAAAAACCACAGGCCTATAATTTTCTCTCCCTCTGGCTTTGCATTACTCTGGGACTACCAAGTTTTGTAGCATCGAAATTGTTGAAGTAACTGTATGAAATACAACATTTGAAACTTCTTAACTAGTTGTAAATCGAAGCTGTCCCATATTTTACACTACATTTATTTAAGAAAACCATATGTATATAGTATCTTTCAACCCAAAGGATATAATAGAATTTTACAAACTGGATTTGTTTCCATCAACATCGAGATTCAGCCATCTCTGAGAGGTTAAGAATCTGGCAAAACAGCAACTTCAGCTGTCACAGGGGCAAACTCACATACTGGCTATGACTTTTAAGGCAAAACTCCCCAACAGAGTAACTGTCACATCATTTTCATCTGCTGGGAATGTTTTATTTTCCAAAAACTTAGCTCTTTTTTCTTCCTTATACTGTAAGATTATATCATACAATCTGTGCTATTTATCTAAACCAGATAAATTGATGATGTCCTTCCAAGCAAGTGAATTTGCCAAACTGTTTTGTGACCTAGTGACAAGGGAGAATCTTGGACATATGCATGCCTCAGTCTAGTGCATATCCTACTCCTTCCTGTGACTGGATTTTTCTAAGATTTCCTATTTGAGGATCTTTCTGTGCACATGCAGGGACTGTAATTAATCTCTTATCCCTGTCCCTTATCTCCTCTTTGGGGTAAACAGAGTCAAATAGGACAACACACAGACCAAAATGTCCCCTTTTTATAACATCGATTAAATGATATAATTATAGGTACAGACCAAGTGATTGCAAAGCTTGCAACAGAAAACAGGGATTGACATGTCAAGCAGTTCATTCATCTTATTCTTTGCTGTGAAAAAATGGAGTGGTTGTAAAGAATGAACTGTAAATGAAATGAAATGAAATGAAACTTGAGTTTACTTGATCTGAATAGTCACATAAGTTCTTCCACTTATTTAGATACCCTCAGTCAGCAGCATTGATTTATATAAGCTCTACAACAAATGGCATAATATTTCACGAGAGTTTTTCAATATTTGTTAAAAATTCTTTTAAAAGGTGTTGCAGACAGCATGCAGTGGTTTTGCCTAGCTAAGTCCAGAATTTTTCAAGGTTAATAGCACTAATAATTTTTCATCCATTAAATTTGGTGTTGAAGAAGAGAATTACATTGTCTGATACTTGCCATTCACTATTTGTTCTCCTATTTAAGATACTTCAGTCTCTCTAATAGGAACATAAACTATCAGATTCAGAGGATCATACTGTGCATAGCAATTAGTGGAAACAGAATATACAAGAATTCATAGGCATAGTTTTTATGAAACTTCTAACAAATGCAGCAACAAGAATCTGTGAATTTTTCCTTGTTTAACAATTCATGAATTGTTAAAGATGAAAAAATACTCATATACAATGGACTGTCAGAAAAGTTGGCCCAAAGCCTATGGGCAGGCATTATTTCAAAGGTTGTCTATAATCCATATGATTGTAAGAATGTTTCAGATAAAGTAAAAACTAGTATGATAATTATACATTTAATCTAGGTTCTATGCACATATACCTGTACACCACTTAGCTAACATTTACTTCTGTGTCCTTATACTGCTAGGGGATTGTGTCAATTTAGGAAAGCTTATAGTATGCTGTTGAAAAGCTGCTTTATGAATAGGCCAGGTATGTAGTAGGAGATATTTAACACTATAGTTGAGAGATGACTTTCAAAAATGTTCTTGGGCCAGAGCACCAGTGAATGCAGACTTTCCAGTTAAAACTTGTTTTTTCTTGGTGTTTATCAATATAAGTTTGCTTGGTAATTCCTCAGTTGGGATTGAAGGACTCTGGACGTGACTTTCCTTTGAGATGTTCAGGTGACAAATGCTTGTATGTTCTACTGAATCCTCACAGTCTTCTCTGGGTTGGATCTTGTGACTTGTGTGTCTTCCACACCATCCTGACAGCTTCAGTAATTTACTCTCCTGCATCCAGCCCTGAGGAGTTGATAGCTGCCACTGCATGAGGTAGTGTCACCTTCCCTTTTCTGAAGTCATTTGTAAGACTTCTGTCTCAGGTCTACAGCTTCTCAGGTTAAAGTAAAATTTTAACAGAGGACTTTGTTGCTCCTCACCCTGCACAGTGGGTGGTACCTCGATGGCTTTTAAACTTTTAGACCACTGCCTGAAAACAAAGGCTGCTTATGGTTACAAAAAAAAAAAAAAAAAAAAAAAAAAAAAAAAAAAAAAAAAAAAAAAAAAATTTNGTTTACTATTTTATGTGACCTAACATTTATATGCCATGTAACATCTCTCCTGTCATGCATTGTAGGGTTCATTCTCTCTTTTAGAATAAAGGTAAATAAAATGACTAGGTTCATATACTTTCCCATTTCAAATGAGTATGGATTTATGCAATATTCTGGTGCAAAGCAGCCCTGACAGTGGTAGGGGTAAGACTTTAAGGTCCTTTTCAACCCAAACCATTCTGTGATTCTACAATATTTTCTGCAGAAAATTTAAATTTTCTGTCAGAAGTACAATGATTTTCTCAGCACTTACACATTCAGGTTATTTTTTTTTTCTAATACTCTTAGCATGTTCTTCCTCCTTGAGATGGCTGAATTTTCTAATAACACACATTTCTTAAAAATATTAATCCAGAGATGACCCCTTTGTGGTTAAGATTGCTGTATCATTTGTAGTTGTGTACTCGCTCAGATTTCTTATGGTCTTGCTGTGAGTTTTTCTCTAAGATCTCATCTATATTTTCATATTTTCATCTGTTCTCACTTTATAGTTTGGTGTGTCTTTTACCTGATCTTTTTCTATTGATTTTCTAAATCAGAGCACTCTTGAGTTTGTAGTCTTGCTTTCTGTCTGATATTTGCTTGAATAAATTCTGTGCACTCAGTGAAGAATATTTCTTTCAATGAAGCAATGTTTTTGATACCCTTGAGGATGTTTTCAAGTGTGGATCTTGTGATTAAATGTGTGAGCAAAGGAACCCAAATTTTTCAAACAGAGCATATTGTGAATATTTCAGGTGAAACATAAAATACTCTCCAGTACTTATGATATTATAATTGAATGCATTTATAATTTAGGGGAAAAACCTGTACAGAAAATATGAAGAAAGAGGTTTAAATTCATGAAGGAATGTAATAAGTAAGTGCAAGTCATACTATACAATTTTCATTTGTCATGAAAGGGATTTTCAGGCTTTTCTGTTTGCAGAAACCTAAATAACTTTTTGAAAAGCACTTTTCATCATAAGGCTTACCATTTTTATATCAAATATCTGATGGTTTTCAACACGAGTTCACAAAAACTTTATTTTCCTTCCAGGTTGGCTTAACTTTCATTGCTAATTATTCTTCTAGTTCTTTTGTAAGGGAATAGTGCTGAGCATATTGACATTTCTCATGCCATCTCCTCAGTTTTAGTTTCCCTGACTTTTTCCTCTATTTCTGCTGTGTTCAATGAATCAGTCACAATGTTGATGCTCAGCAGGAGCAAGTGCTGATGCTGTAAACACAAGGAAGCCCTGTGGGCTACTGCTGTCACAAGGTTCTCCATTGTCCTGATCAATGAGTCCATCTCCATGAGGGGAAGATTTGCATGGAAAGACTGCTTCATTTTATTTGGATTTTTTTTAAGTGGAATTTTGTGTTCACAGATTATGTCAGGTAAAAAGAAAGGGTCTGAAGTTCAGCCTCTTGCTGCAGTTGTAATCCTTTGTCTCTCTCTTAAAAATGCTGTCCAGGATGTCAGCTATGACAAGGGTATCTGTCTGCAAAGTATTACTAGGAAACCATCAAATGAGATTTGAGGTAGAGACTTTCAAAATGTCAGATTCTCTACTCTACCAGAATTCTAACAGACCCCCATGCATCCAGTTACGTGTGACTTATGTCACAGAATGTCACAGGTTAGCATCAATGTGGACAGATATATCAAAAACAGTTGACCGTAATGCTCCTGAGGAAAAAAGAAAAAAGGCATTAAAAATCAAATAATAAAAGTCCTATTCTATACATCTGGGAGAACAGCACACTACTTGGCAGTTGGGTGTGAGATCCTTGAACTGGTGGTTAGTAAAAGAATGAAATCTGTCCTTTTGACTAATATTGCATATGGAACAATATATTGGAGACAAAAGCACAGGAGCTTTCTTTGTTGCTTAACATTTTTGTGTGTATTTATTTCTGGCATATGGTACTAATCTGACAGTTTATAGAAAATGAAACCTTCTTCACAGGATCTATCTGGTATCACCTCTAGCCTTTGAGAAAACAGTCACTACATGTGTCCTGTAATCCTCACCTTCTCAAATATGCAGTCATTTCAACAGAAGATAGTTATTGGAAAAAAGTGTAACATAAAAAAAATAAGCAATTTTTGTATCTTGTATGTTTTATGTTGTTCATCCAGTGATTTATGAAGCACTACACTCGATCTATCCCAGTTCAATACAGAGAAGAATTAGCCTCTCACTCTCCAACCTCACTTTCAGACTTCAGCCTCGCTCCTAAGCATAGCATGCTAGCCAAAGTGGTGAGCCTTGCTGTGAGAGGGCTGGACACAGTTCTCTGTGCTGTGCCAGCCTTCATTTGATAACCTGAGCATGTCTATTGGCTCAACATGTCTCTACGTTTTCCAATTTCATCAGAACTTGACAGTCACTTCATTCCTGCAATCCCCTGATCCTCTAGCATTTTGTGATAAGCCTTAAGTCCTGCATAGTACATGAGCTCATTGACAAAATAGGAGAAGAGCGAGGAGGATTATTCATTGTTCCCATTAAATGTAAATCCCTTCAACAATAGCTTAGCAGAAAAGCAGTGTTACTTCACAGGGAAATTTGCTTTGGACAGATGTGCTCAAAAAGACTGCACTTCAACTATGCTGAGCAATCCCATTTCCTTCTTTTCTTCCCCCTTTCCTGCTCATGCTTAAGGACCCTGTTTATCCTAAGGAAACAAGGAGCACTATGCTGGTTTTGCACTGTGGTGACTAAAACTATTCAAACTCCCAAGGCTTTGCATCAGGAGAAGCAACTGACAGGCTTGGAAAAATATGGGGATTGTGTGATACTGACACAGGTACCAGTAACTCTACAACCATGGTGTGATGGGCTGCTCCCACAAGGAATGGTCCCAGGAGGAAATCAACCCTTGGGGTTCTGCTCTGTAAATATGACAAGTACTCTGACCATTCAATTTGAAGTCATACTCTGGGAATCACTTTTAAATCCATTTCCTCATCATACCTGAAGAAAAGATGGTTTCTCTCTGAAGCTGGTAAACCATGCAATCATTAGCTAGAAAATGAGGGCAGAGTTTTAAGATAGGGATCTTACAAACCTTCGAAATTACCTACATTATAGTTAAGAAAGAATAACTACTGTATGCTACATATGGACTTGCTTTGGTTACAGTTTTCTTCTCACTCTTCCTGACTATTTATAAAGACAGTTGGGTTCTTTTTATTAGCCTTTCCCCTTGACATGTTTGTTTCCATTTATGACTGATTCCATAACTAACATTTTTTTTTTGTATAGGAAACTAAGGAAAACATCAAAAGATACCTCCATAGATAATAATAATAATATAATTTTATATTATAATAGCCATGTATAAAATGTAAAATTTGAAGTTTTTCAGAATAAATTTGTACTACTGTATTTCAGAAGGGCAGCTTGCTAGTTGATTGCAATTTGAAGCAGACCCAAATACTGACTGAGATGTAATGCTGTGCTTTCATTAGCAGGTGGGAGAGGAGGTTAATGGTAGTTGGTGCACAGAACTTGATTTCCTGACTCAGCTAAAGACTTCCTCTCTTTCTATTTTACATAACCTCTCATCCTTATTTCCTACATCCTTTTAAAAAGTGGGCCAAAGGGATGCGTAATAAAAGCAGTAATTTCCTCTCTATTCAACGAGATTGACAGATTTTGCAAAACTCTGTAATTATCAATATTTTGCTGTACCATGCTTGCTACCAAAATGAAAGCATTCTCCACCATATTTTTCCAAATTTGTTTCCAAACCCTGTGTGATCTATGGTTAAAGAAATGGAAGTTGTAGCAGCTCTTACCTAAAGGCTTTGCAAAATATTTCCCACTAGAAGCTAGAAAGAGACCCAAGTTTGAATAATTTTCCAGGTTTGAAATACAGGGTGGAACAATCACAAACTTCTTCAGCCTATAAATTTCACAACTTTCCCATGATTTGGGACTTATTAAGGTGAACAAATACAACTCTCTAGTCAATTTGCATACAGAAACGTGTAAGAGACACACACTCAGACACCAGCAGTGAAATGTGAAGTCGTGTAAAACTCATTGTATCACAGGTTTGAGACTCAAGCCCATAATTATATTCATGAAAAACAACTGCTTTCCTTGTTTCTTTGTGTGACCTTTTTCAAGTGGGATGGTTTTCTAACACGCATCAAATGTCACATTGTTTTGAAAGACCAAAAATAATCATCATTCACAAAGGTACTTAAGCACACATCTTTAATGGGACTGTGCACCTGCTTCAGGCTGTACAAGTGCCTAAATACTGAGCTGAATCCAGGCCCTGAGGAGGAAAATAAATCCCAGCTGCTCAGACCCTAATTTTCTTCCTTTATTTTGAAAGTTAAGCAATCGAGAATTGATAAAGTAGCATTTAAAGAGAAAAGACCTGCGTATGATTTATAAGGTTTTCTAGAAGATACATTAGAAAGCATTATGGGATGCAATTAATCAGTGCCTGGATTACTCAAGATGCTAAATGCTTTTCTCTTTTCTACTTTCAGCAAGTAAGAGGATAGATCAGGTAAAAGTATGGCACATTTTTCTAACTGATGGCATAATTTTCTAGCACCTTTCCTTGATTTATATTCCTGTGTTTATCCAATTTCCTTTATATCATCATCCAAAGCAGAAACATTAGGTACTTGTTATTTAACCTCTATGATACCTTCAGAAATTGGCAGAACAAAGTGGACTCATATTCTTACTGTTGCCTTAGATGACAGTTTGGCAAAACTGAAGGACTGCAACTTTCAATTTATTCACTGTTGTTACCATAAAAATATGGACAGTACATTTTTTTTGCCTTAGAAGAAATATTTTCCTTACTAGCAAGAAAGGTCGCCTGGAAAGACCTCCTGTTCCCAGTAAAATAAATAGGAATTTTGACACTGGCATGCAATACAAAGAACACTAGTTCCTAGTTCATGAATTTCCTGGTATTGGACTGAGCTGTGCAAAAGTCTGGGAACTGTTGGCCAATGTAGCTCATAATTTATTTAGCAAACTATGGAAATTTATACTGGAGAAAGAAAATTCTATTCCCTAGCTGAAGCATTTCTGTTTATCTCACAGCCAGCTCAGAGATAGTGATTTCACTGTAGTATGTCCCTCATGACTTCAGTTTGCAATGGAAACAACCAACTGACAAAAAGCTCACTGTGAGCACTAAAGAGCTGGGGTTTCCGCAGGATCAGCCAAATGTTCATGCTTATTTCACACACTAATTTCTCCCTTCCCTATCAATATAAGATATTTGATAGCAACATCACATAACACATAGCATGTCGGAAATACCTTGCAAAACTTGATCCATATCCCCATCCTGTCCAGTTTCAAGTCTTGTCTTTGTATTAATGACGACTCAAGTTACACGTTGGGAGTGGGTCCTAGCTAAAATGTGGATCCTAGCTAAGCTACCCTTGAAAATATGTCTTTTTTACTTGGTGTGTCAGTCTGTCCAAGGATACAAGCTGAATTTTGATCTCACCATAGTTTAGAAAGGCCACAGTAAATGTCAGTGCAGACAAAAGCTACCAAATTCTATTAGACTCCTAATGCCTTCTCAGAATTCCCACATGCATCCAACAGGACAGAAAACTTTTTGAACTGTCCTAGCACAAAGAAATTTCTAATGTAGAATGTGTTGTTGCAACAATAAAGATGATGAGCTGTGTCAGAAGGCCTTACAGCTGTAAGTGAACTAGTGACACCACTTTGTACCTTTTAGTTTGAGCACTGTCTCACTCAGACGAGTTACCTGAACATAAGCAGAAAAGACAGAGCCTCAGAGACATATTTTGAGAATGTAGAATATATTGAACCTTGCTGTCACATTTTTCAGCAGCAGTGACTCTAGAGCAATAGTACATAGGAAACACAGATGTGTTAAACCTAGATTGTACCTGACAGAGTCCCAAAGTAGGAATGATACAAAATTGTTATCTCTCACTCCTGATACCCTTATGCACATCTCCCTGAGCCTAAGCCAAACACCACAGAAGTTAGAGCTCTTTTGATGCAAAGGAGGTATGCATTGGGTCCAAAAGAACAATTTCTGGGAATCCAATGTGATTGACATCTGTTAGTTTTGAATATATCATTCTGTTCTATATATTCACAACTGGAATGAAAGTTACATGATCTTTAAAAAATGTAACAATGCAGTATGTTTTTTTTTTCCCCTTTGGTACTTTGGATATATCTAGGATTTTTCTTCTTATTATGAGGGCTAAATCCACCAATATTTGTAAGACCCCCAACAAAACTGACAACAGTTGAATAGAAAATCTCCAATGACAGTTACTCAAAGAAAGTAACAGAGATTTGGTGACCAGTATTTCATACTGATCTATGGGAAATTCAGTTTTCTATTATTACTAAATACAATGGAGGCAATCTGGCTCTCAGAGTTAAGTAGTGCCACTGCTTGGGAACACATAAAGTGTCTTTTAATCATGTTCCCAGAATCAAATTTGCAACAACAGTTAAATGTAATTTACTCAAGAACATGAATAAAAGTTCAATATGAAAATGTAATATATTACACGTTCTGCCATTGGTGAGGAGGCTCACTAGGACAAGACATATAGGAAAGGAATATTAAGGTCACACACACTGGATAAGGTGTAACTCTCATTTAATGAATAGTTTCAGCAAATAGAAACTACTTGCTGACATGACATGGTTGCCCTTCACTACAGAACTTTCGGGACTATATCTTGGTTTGGTTTTTTTCCCATCCCTCAATGAGCTGGTTATGCTGGTTAAAAATTTCTAATCTCAGTCCCAAAAGGGTATCAAATAATTTAAGGGATTTATGCAAGTAAAGCCTGGCACAACAGTAACTAGCCTTGCAGGCATGGGAGAAAAATAATAGACTTGACCCTTCAAAGCTCTTGCTTCCTCATGAGAAAATTTAGGGTCGTAGATAAAACCTCCTGCCAGATCTTTCCAATCATTCGCAAAATTCTAAAAAAAGGAATTTAGCAGTCTTCTCTGAAAGATATGAGAATTACCAGAGAAATTCACAGCACACTTGTAGAAACAGGCCAATTCTTAGGTTCTGACAGACTTAGTTTCTCTGCTTCACTAATCCAGGGATGAAATGAGAAAGGTTCATTCTCTGTGTGCCTGGGCTTGTCCAAGCTCTAGAAGCATCTGAGCATAACAGTAGCAGCAGCATATGATAATGTACATTTTTTGTGATAGACTGTCTTTTGTATTTGTTCTGCATAATGCAGAAGCAGAAAGGCACCCTGCTTGGTTTATCTGCATCTATGCCAGATTTGCTGGTAGAGCTCATGCAGCCAGGGGATGCAATTTTGCTACGCTCCTAGTCTTATAGTGAGGGTAGCAATATCTTGTAATATATTTAACTTCAGGGAACGTTTTTTAATTTCCTGTTTTAGTATTTGGCTCTTTACTGGGGTCAGAATGAAAGATATCACTACCTCATTACTGTATTTCTTTGCAGAATCATTCCCCTAGCAGGGGTTACAAATACCCCTATAAAATGTAGTCCAGTGTTCTGAACAGGTTTTGTAAAGCATAGGCTACTGAAAATTTCAGATTACTGTGGTACAACAAAAAATCATATTGCATGAACACTCAATAAATTATTGCATCTCTTACAGTACTTCGCTGATTATGATAAGCTATTTGTCTTACAATAACCTTCAAGGCATGCTCTTCTTATAGCACTCTGTTATCAGAAGCCCAGAGTTTGGATTGATGTAATTTGACATGATTCTGATGAGATCCTGGGAATCTAATGTGACAAACAGACATGAACAACAAAACCCTTCCAGCTAACTAGGTTTGAAAAGAACTAACTAGAGAAAAGAAATATCTTGGAACATAAATGATACATTCAAAAAATAAATAAATAGCCTAGCTCAAAAGCATCTCTATTAAATAATGCAGAAAAAATGTCAAAATTCAAAAATGTTAATGAGATGATATGAATCTTCTTAGCTGTGACTGTATCTTCCATACCTGTTAATGATCTGTTAAATATCAATATAAGAATTAATACCAAGTTAAAATACAAAGCTAACAACACACTAGCTATGTATGTATATAAACCCAGAATATTAACTCTGTTTTGGACAATAATACCAAACTTTGAAACTGCTATTTTCTTTAAAATAAATAAACATGTTATAAACTGTTTAGTATAATAAATATCTACCCCTAGATGGAATCACTACTGCCAATTTTGAAAATATTCACTAAAAAGGTCTCTCGAGGGAAAGGGACTTAAACTACAATTTTGCATATAAACACAGTAACACTACCCTTATTTAAAGTATCACTTTTAAACCTAGTGGCAGAGAATTTCTATGCCCTTTATCTCCAGCAAAATAAATATTGTCGTATTAAGTGTGTCCTAGAGACTCTGCTTTCACTGAAGCAAAAATGTTCTCACTGCTTATGATGACATAGATAACCTTAAAAATAAGAACTGGGTATAAATGACCACAACATTTTCATGCAGAAAGAATCAATTCATCTCAAGAAGTGGTTAACTCTGCAGATATATTGGTGGCAGTTTAGATGTCTCTATTTTTAATTAAATATAGAATATCAAATATAATGTGCTATTTTATATCTACTGATATCTGTGTGCTTTTGAAATAATTTTTTGTATACTCACATATGATGAATGACTCCGTTGTTCTCCAACTCACTTTCTTATAATCTTTTGTACTGGTGTTATGCATCGCTAAAGGAACACTGCAACACTTTGAAAATGGGAGACAGAGTGAAATAAAATATAGCAAAGAACAGAGTTCTGCTTCTGATATCTCCTCCTGTTAGAACAGACATTGTCCTGCACAGACTATGCATGTATATATTCACATCTACATCTATTCACACATGCATATATATATATACACACACAGAAATAAGTATATAAAGACAGTTGTAAGCAACGCAGTGTTATGATTCAATTATAAGAGATACTTCTGCCCAAATTAAGGTGCAAACAAGACCACATGCCAAAGTCAACAATACGGATTTTCTTTAACACTAAATATGAAGTTGAGAGACAGAAAGAAACAGGAAGAGAAAGGTGAGGGGGAAGAGAAAGAGAATGAGAGAGAGAGATTAAGAAAAAGATAGCACCACATGGATTCCAGTGGCACCCTTCTGGTCCTTCACCCTGGTCTTCCTTATGGTGGGGGTCCCCAGATCATTCTGGAGGTACGACTTTTATACAGTCCAAGTCCTGGGCATCCACAGGGCATAGACGCTGTTCGCGTGATCTGAGATGGCATGTGCATAAACACTTGCTTCCTTCCCACTTCCCACTGCCTGCCATCATGGGAATTTTTGTCCAGATGATAAACCTTTACCCCCATTAGGCAAAGAATTAGCTTTTTCCTGCTATGGCATCTGCGCTTATCTCAAGTTCCATTGTGGTGACTTACCATACGGGAACAGTGTTTTGAGACATGTTAAAGAACAACATTCTTTAAGTCTACACAGGTTATAACTCTAGAACTAAAAGAAAGCTAAAGAAACTGCCACAGAAGATCTACTGAACTGTAGCATAGCATGCCTAGGACAGGGTTTAGACCTCAATTTATATCAGTCAAAAGGGTAAGAAGTGTGTAGCTCAATACATTTTCTGAAGAGCTCTTTAGCCTCCTCTTCACTGGTGGCTCCACATACTCTTGTAAGAGGGTGGGTCTGGCTGGGTTCATTCTCCCATAGCAGCCCTCCCAGTGCTGTGCTTGGCACTGATGTCTATGAAGGTGTTGATGACTCACCAGTGTTTTGGCTCCTGCTGAGCAGGGCTGGCACAGCATCAACGATGTGTCCCAAACATTCTGTCCCTCCATTGGTAGGCTGGGGGTGGGCAAGATCTAGGGAGGGGAAACCACCAGGGCAGCTGAGCCAAACTGACCAAAGGGACATTCCATACCATGTGACATCTGCTCAGATAGAAAAGCTAAAGAAAGGAGGAGAAAGGGGCATTTTTTTTAACAATGTTTGCCATCCAGAGAAACTGCTATGCATGCTAAAGCCCTTCCTCCTGAGAAATAGCTGGATATTGCTTGCTGATGGGAAGTGGAAAATAAAATTATTGGCTTTTTCTCCTTGCTTGTGTACAAGCAAGCCTTCCCCTTTGCTTTACTAAACAGCTTTATCTCAACCTACAAGTAATTTTCCACCTTCTTCTCCCTCCCCTGCCTAGCTGAAAGGGGGGTGGTAGAGCATCTTTGTGGGCATCTGGCTTCAAGCCAGGGGCAATCCACTGCTGTGGGACACAACTATCTTGTTTAAAGAAATGAAGTGCAGCCCTTTGTGGCTTCACAGAACCATTCAGCCTCTGAACAGCCAAGGAAATGAACAAAGATTTTGTTGAACATGTAATTAATTTTCTCATTTGGAATATAAATGATTTTTTTCAGGATTAAAGTTGTATTGACAGGACAGGCAAAAAACATAGTGGCACGGCTGGAAAAAGTAAATGGCAAACAATATTTATCCCCTCCAATAATCAGTCATTCATTTGATGGAATGAGCATCATCCATTCATTTGAAGAATGAGCAATTATGGAGGAAAATGAAACAAAGACTGGGAAAAACAGAAAGTCCAAGTGAATGTTTTTACAAGTAGCACTACCACTTCTCTATAAACTATAAAACATTTACCACAAGATTACAGATTTAATGTTCTATTTCCATGTATTTCACTTTTTTCACAACTGACCATTTTTATTAAATTTTAGAGTTTTATTCTCAAGCAGTTCTTCATCAAAGACACCAAAAACCAAAACCAATGGCACATGTTCAATACTTATAGACTGATGAAGATTCAGAAAACTTCATATTTGAAAGAGAGCACAATCATGCTTTCAATTCTCCTTTCCTACTTTAGTTAGTAACAACCACTAGCAAAAAAGCAAGGGTGGCTAACATTATACTGTAGTTCAAATACTGGATATTTGTGGAGGGCTCAGAGTCAAGAAATTTCAAGATGTAAAAGTCAAAATTGTTTTTATACCAATAAATAACTGTCTAATAACAAGTTAAAGAAGGACTATGGGTAGATTTAAAGGGGCTTTTTGTTTGTTTTTTTGTTTGTTAGTTTTTCTGTTTTTTTCTGAGTGTCTGGAAATGTTAATTTTTAAATAGACTTTTTTCCCCCTCACCACTTTTATTTAAATGCTTTTGCCACAGTAGTTGATATAGATGGTTATGCTTATAAAGATAAAATGAAAATGGTCATCAGAATGTATAGTGTTGACAGGCAGAGAGGCCTAACAGGAATATTTTGCTGTAGAAGTAAAAATTGTAATATTTCTAGTTGGTAAGCAATCGTCTTAGTCAATACATTTTAAATAAATCTGAAATAAGTTATCTTCTCTCTAGAGCTCCTTTCACACAGTAAACTTCCAAAACTTCCCTAAGTGTTGCACCTACAGCAAAAACATTTACTCAGAAATGATAGAAAATGTGTGTAACCTTTAGAAAAAGCATAGTAGAAACATTATGACTTTACAACATGCATTATTCAATTAAAAAAAAAAAAAAATCCAGCTCTTCAAATGGCAAAAATCTCCTGTCAACTCTGCAGCTGAAACACATTTAATTTACATGGTTAGTGAAGTTGTTAAATGTCTGGTTCTCTTATCAAAATTATATACTCTAGGTTAGAACATTTTCAGAAATTATTTTTAGAATACAGAATGTAGGTTCTAAACTTGGGAATTCTGCATACCTGTTGATAATAGAACAATTTGACAACAAAACCTAAGGTGATGATAAGATTATTCTACCTTTTTTTTTTTTTTTTTTTTTTTTTTTTTTTTTTTTTTTTTTAACCTTGTGTGTGCATAAGTGGATGGAAAGTCAATGAAAGGCTTCAGGATTATGAGATTGAATTTAGTCTGCTAGATCAATACAATCCCACAAGCATTCACCCTTTTTCATTTTAGTGATTCATACATTTCAATGCATGAACATGGAAATATTTCAAGGAAAAATGCTTAATTATAAGGTATTATATGCTTAAAAAAAATTATCAGGCTGCTTGATTTCATTATTACATTAGGCCTGCCCTGGCACATTTTTAGTCCACTCTCTGACAGGGTGTTTTAAGTTTATGATGTTCTGTTTATGCAACTTTATGCATGAGCCTAGATTTAACCACATATTCAACTCCACATTCCTGGAAGACTTTGCCTCAGGATGCAAAGTGGTAGAGTTCAGGGTTGGATTACTGTGTGGGAACAGTAGAGAATTGCTTGTTCAGGTCATCTGTGGCTTGGTATCCAGGATAAAGTGATGGGTTAGTAGAAAAGATGTGAACATTTTAAAATACAGATACATTTCTAAAGCTGTTGATCAAATATAGTTCACTTCATAAATAACATTGATACCAGTAAGAATAATTTTGGAGTCAGTAGAAAATAACACATGCAAATAAACCAATCCAAATCTGGCTCTTCAAAGCAGTGTAATCACAAATTACCTGTCTTAAATATGAAAATTATTTTCATGTTCAGTTCACGGGATAACACTAACAAAAACTCTGAAGTCAGGAAATCTGAATGGGAAACACAAATCACATGAAAGTACATAAATATTCACCAGCAAAAGGCCATGGAATGTATTTGATTGTCTAGAGTTGAGGAGTAAAGCAAAACTGAGAATAAGGGACTACAGGGTAACCGCTGGAGCGAAGAAACAGATCATAGCCAAAGCTGATCAAGAATGGTGTTAGTAAGATTGCTTCTTACACTTTTTTAGTGTTTCTCAGAAGTCAGTGTTGCCATCAATTAGATTTTTGACAAAACTAGACCCATAAACACAAACATTTCTAGTGAAAGACAAGAAATCTACTTTTGACTAGTGTTGTGAGATATATAAAATTATTATATAAATTGTATGTACTAGCAGCATTATTGTATAACTACAACTTGAATGGAAAGTATTCAGGAACTCAAAATAATTATACAATCTCAAGAGAAAAAGAAGCCAAACAACCAACCCACAATGTGTTTGTTTATGTCCATAATTTTATGTCTATAATTATATGTTTATGTCTGAATTTTAAAATCAAATTGAAAAGAAACAACTTAGTTACATCCGTTGAGGAAGTCTTTATCTGTTGGTCAAGCCAACCAAAGATGAATTCTGGATTAAGAAAGTCACATTGCTTGCCTGTTGAAGATCTGGACTTTTATTTCTTGCAGAACACACATCTGGCAGTGGGCATATCAGGTACCTCTTTTAATTTGTATTTTCCCTGCTGTCTTGGAAGACAATGTAGAACTCCCTGAGATGAAATACCAAAGCAACATTCATTAGAATTTCAACATTAAAAACCCACGGCTAGACATGGAGAAGGAGGAGAAAGACTGGATAAGTAAGCTGGAGTAGAGGCCCTGTGGATGAACCCTCAGAATGAGATGAAGGCTGAGTCTATCAGGCAATTAAAGACAGCTTCTTATGGTATATGAACACAGAGACAAATTTATACTGTTCTAAAAATCTTAATTATGTCACTGTCAAACTCCAAGTCACATCCTCTGTTAGAGTTCTTAGTTTTATTGTTAAATGAAGAGTCTGAGTAAACTAAGCTGATACTTTTGCAGCACTGCAATTCTCTGCTGTCTGCACAGACAAAAATCTTTTGTTTAGGGCTGAAGATGCCAAATTAGCTGTTGATAACTGAACTTGCAGGAGGCTGTGGAAATTGTCACTGATGCCAAGAAAGCCCAGAGTAACAGCAAGCTGCTGAACTTTCTGACAAGATTTGCAATGAAATGACTAAACAGCAATGAGTTTATAACAACTACATGAGCCACAACAATAAACATTTTCAGAAAGGAAAACTACCTTTTTAAAAGGAATATATAACGTGGCATTCTCTGAAGATATATCCTGTGTTTTTAATATGGAAATTTCATTGATAACACATTTCTTTCTGCTGACACCTTAATTTTCTTTAAAAGCTGGCAGTTGTTTGGCAGTTCTTATTTTTTATGCCATGGTGTTTCAGAAACACAAAGAATTCAGCTCAAGGCATTTTTAAAAAATTTGACAGCTCTTCCAGATTTTCTTTCTTTGACAATTTTTAAACTAGTGACCCAATAATAACAGGGACTATGAAACAAGACAGTTCTGACAAAGTACAAATGATGTTTGAATCTTCTGTAAAAGCATTTTGAAATATATTGCTGCTGCACTTCATTTCAAAGCATTTTATTAGTGTATCTACACATGCAAACCTACTTCATCTGACTTGAACAATCACATTTGGTAGACTGCATGAATGAAATTTCTCTTTTTTCTTATAATTTCCTCACTCATGAACTCAATACTGCAGAAAGAGATGTGAATGTATTTTATATTGAAACAAATGAATTTTTTCTTATTTTGAAATTGAAATAAATAAGATATAAGTTTTCATTAGACCATTTTTCTCTTTGCCTTTCTCTTAAAAAGGCATTTTAGCTGTAATAAGGGTCACGAGATGACCTTGTACTTTTTTTTTTAAATTTATGATTCTGCACCTGAGTTCTCATTTCCTGTAAAGAGGCACACAAAAGACTCAGTTAACAGGCTGCTCATCTTGGAGTAATCACTTTTTCTGCCAATTTACCATGTGAATTGTGTGTCAATTGCTTTGATTGAAGTATGTGTTACCAAAGTATGAACTAGTATTTTATCTATCCTCAAAGCACAGAAATCCGTTCCAATCAATCTTGGTATACAGATGCTGTTAAAATGGTCTTCAGGCTTTCTTGAAACCTACAGGTGTTGTGTAAAGGGCAGGTAAAGAATGAGCGCATTAACAGATGAAGAATGTCAGGTAAAAATTGAGGTAAGGCTACAGGATAATGGATGAAACTGATTTCCAAATGAGAAAACTCTGGCAAAATGACTATGGAAATTTATAACCCAGATCTTACAAGGAAGCTCAAGCTAGTTCAGTGCGGCTAAAGCATCATGAGACAGTTAGTTCTATTTTTCCTAAAAAGGAAAATTTTCATAGAATTATAGAAACATTGAACTATATTATTTGGAAAAGACTCTTAAGATCATTGAGTCCAGTGCTGCTAAATCAATGCTGCAAAGTTCCCCAGTAAACCATGTCCCCAATGGCCACATATGCATGTCTTTTTCATGTGACTCCACCACTCCCTTGGACAGCCCATTCCAAAGCTTAGCAACCTTTGCAATGAAGAAATTCTTCGTGATGTACAACCTGAACCTCCTGTGGCACAGCCTGAGGCTCTTTCCTCTCATCCTGTCACCGACTGCCTGGGAAAAGAGACCCACCCCCACTTTGTTCCAACCTTCTTCCAGGCAGTTGTAGGGAGCGATAAAGTCTCCCTGGGCCTCCTTCCTTCAGGCTAAATAATCCCAGCTCAACTTCCTCACCAGTCCTCACAAGACTTGTGCCCCAGACTCTTCACCAGATTCGTTGCCCTTCTGTGGTCTCACTCCAGCACCTCAGTGTCTTTCTTGTAGTGAAGGCTCTAAAACTCAACACAGGATTTGAGGCCCTGCCAGTGTTGAGTACAGCAGGACAGTCACTGCCTTGCTCCTGCTGGCCACAGTATTTTTAATACAGACCAGGATATCATTTGACTTCTTGGCCACTTGGGCACACCCTGGCTCATGTTCAACCACTGTCGACCAGTATCCCCAGGTTCTTTTCCACTGGGCCACATTCCAGCCACTCTTCCCCCCACCCTGCAGTGCTGCATGGGGCTGCTGTGACCCAAGAGAAGGACTTTGTGGAAGTCCTACAATTGTGAGTCCTACAATTGGCCTTACCCCATGGATCCAGCCTGTCCAGATCCCTCTGCAGAGAATTCCTACCCTTCAGCTGCCACACAGTTTGGTGCTGTCTGTGAACATTTAGACACCAAACTTGATGCTCCTGTTTAGGTAATCAGTAAAGATATTGAACACAACTGAACCCAACACTGATCCCTGGGGATCCCCACTGGGGTTCAGACACCAAGTGGATGCAGCACCATTCCCCAGCACTCTCCATGCCCAGCCATCCAGACAATTCTTCACCCTGGGAAGAGCACACCTGTCCAAGCCACAAGCTTTCTTCAGGAGAAAGTTGTGGGAAATTGAGTTCAACCTTTACTTAAGTCCAGGTAGAAAACAACCACAGCCTTTCCCTCATCCACTAGCTGGGCCACCTGGTCATATAAAGAGATCAGGCTGGTGAAGTGGCCTGCTGCTCACAAGACAGTGATGGTTGGGTCCAGTGCCTGAGGTCCCTAAAGGTATGCTTTGATTCTTTAATGTCCTTCCTTTACAACAATTGAAAACAAGGCATTAGGCCTAAAAACATCAACAGGAATACTGTTCTTTAGCCTCCTAAATGTCTTTTAATGTCCCATCCAATGGGATAAACAAATCCAACAATGGTGCTGTATTTGCTTGTATCTCCAAAAATGATAAAAGCCCCATACCCCAACAAATGAAAAAAATCTTGTTTTGATTTTTTCAACAGTTGAAAGAAATCTGGAAATCATTAGCTTAGGAGTCCTTTCTCACTGTGATTCTCAGTATTTTGTTCTGTGCTCTAAGATAGCCTCAAGACTATTGCTTGTTTTCAAGCTTCTAGACTCATGACTGTAATCCTCAAAGTTATCCAATTGACTGGAACGTAAATGCTGTATTTCCCTTAAATGCTGATTTGCCTTTTCATGAGAAACACAGGTATCCACAGTGCTTTTGGTCACACTGGATATGTTAGTCACAGACATGTAGAAGGATACAACAGATCACCAATATTTTTTAAAATGTCATGGTTCATGTTATACCCTTTCCAGACAAATAATATTTATTCTGAGCCAGGACAAATTTTGACATCTATTTTAGAACATTACTTAGTTTCTGTGAAGGTTTTCAACTGTCTGTTCATTTATGTACACCAGTGTGATCTTTTTCCTTCATTCAGTTTACTTGAACAAAAGGGGAAAGAATTTTAGAGATATGAAAGAAATAAAAGAGCAGGACTCTTACATAAAGGGTTCAAATGTATTTGCTTTCCAGCAGAGGGATATCAGTGGTATTTAGTCTATCTATTTCAGTAGTTTTTGTTATTTTTTTTTTGTTTGGGTTTTTTTTTTTTTTTTTTAAGTATCACTCTTGTCATTGGACAGCTGGAAAAAGCCCAAAAAACAACAGGGTTTCAAGAACACAGCACTTGTACCTGAGAAGAAAAGAAGTTCCAATGTAGCCTGAAATTGATTCCATGTGAGGGATCAGTGTACACTCAATAGTCACTTTTTTGGATAGTTTTCACAACATTTTCCTGCTGAATTTTTATTAAAATGGATAGATGAGAGGCAACAAGAAAGTCTTCTGTGGGAAGACTATGTTGATATTAGCAAACTATCATTTGCAGAAGAACATTGTGCAACCTCCCTGCTTTCTCTCTGCACGTCACATTTGGATGTTAAAGCTTTCTGAACACTAATATTTATTTCTTCTGTGACCTTGAACTGACAGACTTCCTACCATTTTGCATTTGTTGTAGCTCATGTGCCAAACCAAGAGTGAAATTATGTACATCACTTACATTTTCAATAATTCTAATGAAATGCCATAATTTCATTTTAGGAGAGACAGCATGACAACATGGTTGGTAGCAATCTCTGTTGCATAAGAAGTCTGATTTCATACACCTACAAGAACAAATAATGGAAAAAACCAACACCAAGAAAAAAGTCCAATGTCACCCTAAAGTCAACAGATATGAGATATCAATATTAAAAGATTTCTTCCTTTATTCCTACAAAAGACTTGAAGTAATTAAATTATTACAATAACCAATCTCAATGAATCATCCCACACTTCAGAAGATAAAAATTATTCCATTATGTTCCCCACTGTGAATTCTTATGATTTTGGAATTTTAATTCCATAACTTCATGATTTCTTCTTAGGCACAGGTTGTTTTACAAAACAGAAAAAGGAACAAAAATATTTGCTAATATATCTCTAATAAATGACTACCAAGGAAGCATCAGGAGGCTGACTGAAACTGAGTTTGATTTCTTTAAAATTACTCCTGAATATCCACAGCAAACATCTTGCAGCAGATACTCAGCTCTCAAGATGATAATAAAGTTTTCCCATTGTAACTCCTGTAGTAAATATTATTTTGTACTGAACTAGCACGAAAAACAATAATTTCTCTTTTTTAATACTTTAAAATGAATCAGTAGTGATAATAGTTGCTTCTTATGTTTTGGTTTTTTTTTTGTTTTTTTTTTTTTTTTTAAGTAAGAAGAAAATTAAAGTAAGTCTCAGATCTGAATGGACTTTCTTTTTGTCAGATTCTCTTTGACTTCAGAAGTAGCTGGCTACAAACTTCAGAGATCTACTCCAGCTATCAAGTAGAACTAGAAGAGAGACATATAAAAAGGACCAAATATGATACCCACAGTGAAAAAAAATTATATGGGGAGAAAATCAACACTGAGAGTCTTCTTTCTGGAAATAAATGAGCTGGTAAGCAATATTATACAGGTCTGTAAAATCACGGTTGGCTCAAGAATTGTCTCTATCATATAGAGTTGTTGTAGGACATGGAAGAAAGATGAGAGACTCCAAATATTTCAGAAGGCAAAGAGCATAGAAAAAAAAGCTTTATTGTCTAATTCTTACTACCTTTTATAAGGTGTTCCGATACAGACTTAACATGACTGGTGAATAGGAACGACATCTCTCTCATACCATTGGTTAAACTAGAGAAACAGCAAAACACCACATGGAAAAAGATTGCTTTGTGAAAGGATAATTGTTTGCCAAGATTGTTTTGAGAAGTTTCTTGGGAAATTTTCCCTTGGGAAAAGGCTAGCAGCTGCTAGCAGGCTAAAATCTCTCAGACCCAGAAATATCAGGCCCACAATCATATATCACTATGACTCATAATACGAGAAGCTGGAGCACACTGGCCATCTTGCCAGGCTCAGGACATGTATTTAACAGCAAAGGGACACATATTATCATACAGTTTGTACTGTGCAAGCCAGTGTCACAGAAGGTTTTAAAGGTAGAACACACAAAAAAGGGTTCAAAGGCTGGAAAAATTAGATTACATTTAAAGTTGTTGATGTTTTTAAATGCAAGAATCCAGCAGTATTCTTTGTTTCAGAGGTCCTCATATTGCTGCATGATAGAAGCCAGAAATAATGTTACATTGGGGAAGGCCTGAATATTAAATCCTCAAACATCTGCTTCTCACTGCTGTTAGAGGAAACCTACTGATATTGGTAGGCCTGGGGTCCCATCGCTTAGGAAGGGTAAAACATGGTTAGACTTCAACATTGAGTGCAGCATGCTCTTTTCCTGGCATAGGAACATGTTTTAGGGTGGGTAAGAATTGTTTCTTAACAGAACCTAAGAATTATTAGCTTCCTTTGTGACAGTAGGGAGACAAGCAACTTGAACAGGAAAGATTTTGCTCTTTATTAGGCAATTTATATTCTTAATCCTTATCTTATCTAAAAATGCGACAGCAGCTATACAAGGAATTTTGCTTCTTTAGCGACCCAAGTCAATTATTAGTTCCTTGAGAAACCATTCATATAACCAATTCCTGTTCCAATAACACAAAAACCACTGCAAATTTATTCTTGCACCTCTTTTCATGTTGAAATCACTTGAGGAAGGACAGTGATGATACACGAGTTTTAAACTGCTTTTCATATCAGTTCAGTGTTTTTCTTTGCCTGATGATAGAATTTCATTACATTACAATAAAGCTTTAGTGTTGGTACAACTTGTTCCTGGTGTAATTTGCTTGTTTCAGTTTAGCTGCTTCTTTTAAGAGTGTCAAAAAAGCAATTTTTAAGGCTAGACAGCATAACCAACTACATGGTGAAGGAAAATGCTTCAAGCCAAGAGGAAAGATATGTGTGATTATTGATTAGTGTTTCTGAGAGGTGGAATAAAGGGTAAAAAATATAGTGTTGTTGCCTGGTGCAAGACAGTTACCTCAGGAAAATCATGGTTGGGAAAAATGATGTTTCAAGCAACTGACAACATTTATAAAATGTGCTTGATCTCACTGTATTATTATGAATATCTTCTTGTACACGTGTAACAAAATGAAATTTGCACAGAAATGTCTCAGCATAGCATGGTTGCAGCTTTTAATGGTTTGGAATTTTTATCAACTAGTGAGCTTTAGAACTACAGGGATTTCAGCAGAATAACAATTCCTAGTCAAATGAGGGGACTCCAAAATAACCTCCTACAAGGTTGCGCAAGCACCTAAAACACATCACTAAGATGCCCTGCGGTAGTGTGTGTGTGGTCAGTCAGCTGGCTGTCATCACTCTAACTCCACTGGCAAAAAAAGGGCTGGCTAAATCTTCCTTCATCCAAATGCCTCTTACTACTTCCCTAATAGGTTTAAGGTTTATATTTATACCTTATACCACTGGATAAGTATTTATGCCTTAAATTAAACATTCAAAGAAAAACACAAAGAAGTATTCCACTTCTGTTATCATGGCTTTTTTCAATGGCCTCAGAATCCCACAGTCAGTTTCAAATTTGCTGAAAAAAATGATTAGCACCTAATTTTGGAGGCACAACCAGCTCTGCACAACACATTGGTTTTTCAAATTCACAGGGCTGATTTGACTTATTTTAATATCATACATATTGCAAATTACCTTATTAGAGTACACAACTGGGAAAAAAAAACCCTGAATTAAGTGTCTCTTCTCAAGTTGTGGTTCCTGACTTGAATATACAGCCATAGACTTTTTGCAAGATATCAGTTTATCAGTGATGGGATTAGAGTCAGGGGAGTTCAAGCCAGTAAAAATGCCAAAAGAAATGTCTTAAAGCATTGAGTAAAAAGCTTAATTCCATAAAGGCCAATAAGAAACCATCTCCAGGTTTTATATTCCTTAATGTTATTAAAAAGTGTGCGCTGCTCAAAACAGAGCTGAAGTTTTATAAAGCAAATATATTAATTTTCATGTTCCTAACAGATAATTATCTTTCTTCATAAGCATACTTCCATTTGCTCCTTTATATCAATTAAAACTAAACTCAAGTAGCAGAACAGCAAGTATTTTCAAGAACCTATGGTCCAAGGGGAGTGGCTGGGTTGACTGTTAACCAAAATGGAATAATACTTACCAACTCATCCCTCACATTAATTATATAAAAATAGGACTTCTCAAGAGAACTATTTATTTTCCTGTTTCCAAAACATAAGTAAAGCTCACAATCACAATATACTCACAATTAAGATAAATTACCACGATACCTGAGCACTTGTGGTATGGCTGTATGTGTCTTTCTTAGCATATATATATCACAGTGAGAAAATTATCTTCAGCAGCAACTGCAGGTTCCTTTTGAGTTCATTTTTTTGCTTGACATACAAACATAAAGATGGCTTGAGGTAAGGTTTAATTTGGAATACAGTACTGAATATGTTTTTTTCCTCTTGTGTTTCCCCTTGCTGCATGTAAATGTTCTGCTATGTCAGAGATACTGACAAAGTCAGCTGCAGATAACCTAGCCTTATTTATTTTTTCCTTGTAGAAATGTGGCAAGGAAGATTCTGCACTGTTTGAAAAAAGTCCAGCTTGTGCATATCCACTGCAAATCTCCTGTTGCCATGTTTTGGTTAGAGAAACCTGAAAATAAAGAGATTAATTAGAGCCAAGGCCACAGAGACCATGCATTGGAAGCCAAGCTGCCACAGAGGACTGGATTATTCCCTAAACCATTTATATATAGTTTTTATCATTTAAAAACAAGCAAACAAAAAAACACACAAGAGACATTGCCACAGAATTTGATTATAGCTGGAGATTTAAGCAGAAGAAGCTGCATGGCACCCTGCAGTAGCAAAATAGATAATTTAAAGTAAGCATTACTGTTAAACAAAATGCAGGACTCAGCAGCAACATGTTATAGGAAGCAAAACGTGAGAGTGTGCATGGAAGTATAGGGATAGAGTTAAATACATAGTGTGAGAAATTCAACAAGGATGAACAGAAAGCCAAAAATGGTTATGAACATAGTGCAAAAAAGTAAAAACCCCAAACTGTAATGATGTAATTAAAAATTCCCTGGAGAACTACGGGCTTTTTTTTCCCCCAGCTACCCAGGTTCATCTTATCAACCACATCAATCACAGTATTTATGAAGTGACTCTAACATGAGTGATAACTAAGCTTGATCAGAGCTGGTCCTTATCACCAAGTCATTAAAATCTCCTGAAAGACAAGTTTTGTTTAACAGTACCTGATTGTATATCTTTGATGGAAGGAAAGAGGAAAGCATTATCTCAACAGCAAGCAATTTAGGAGAGAAAGAAAACTGCTGAAAGAAGGTGTTATTTGCCTCATAAATAGTTTGACTAATATCACTTGTAAAAGAAAAAAATCTGTCTGCCATCACCTTATATTTTTGAACTAGTGTAGTATGATGATTGGTAGAACTGACATGCAAACAAACAAACAAACAAAAAAACCCCCAACATTTTACCCAAAAGCTATATTTGTAAGGGATGATTTTAGATGTCACATAATATTTGCTCAGTCCCCAAATGGTGTAATTTAGAATTTAAAATTCTACAGCTACACTTAAATATCTTCTAAAGTTCTGTCCATTTTTAATGATGTTAGTTCATGTTTATAATGCTTTCCTCTTCAAGAAATATTACTGGAGAAACATAGCCCATCTTTAATAAAGAACTTCAAGATTAAAAGGTGCAACTGCCTTAAACCCTGAGTCCAAAACTATCAACTGTTAAAATAGTCTTGAGTACTAAGGAGAAAGGGACATTTCAGTTCTGTGTGGAAGAGTAGAATAACCTGCATGGGTACTGTGACCAGCACATGAAAAGCAGATTCTAAAGTGCTTCCACTAGGTTCTCCCTTTGTAGAAGAAAGATTAAGGGCTCTTAGGCCTCAGCCACAGATGCCTTGATTCATCCTCCTTAACTTAAGGCCCTTCAAGAATGCCCTTGTCTGTAGTTTCGTTTATAATCAATGGTGAGAATCCAATACCTCCAGAGTAAAGTGTTGTCCAATTAAAGATTTACATTTTCTTTTGAAGGCATCTGTTCCTTTTCATTGACTAAGGTGACTCTGACTTAGATGCCTAAATTAAGTGCTTGAAATTGAGTAAATCTAGGTGGTAAAAGATCACCAAAAAAAAAAAAAAANAAACACAAAAAAAAAAAAAAAAAAAAAAATTCCATTGTGTTTTGTACAGCAAGTGCAGGAAATACTTCTGTTCATATCACCGATGCTCTTAGGAAGACATAAGTTTTATTTTCCTGCAAAGATGTTTGCAGGAACCTCTGTCAAACCTCTAGGGTGGGTTGATCTTGGCTAGCTGCTGGACATCTATCCAGACTCTCCCTTCTTCACCTTTCTCGAACATAGGAGGGGGAGAAAATAACATGGGTAAATATAAAGATAGGAAGATTGATTGACCAGTTATTGCCATAAACAAAACAGACTTGACTTGGTCTGAAGGAGGAAGGAGCCTGAGGGAACACCTCACTGCAGTTACAGCTTCTTCATGAGGGGAAGAGGAGGGGCAGGCACTGATCTCTCCTCTGTGGTGACCAGGGACAGCACCTGAGGGAATGGCCTGAAGTTGAGTCAGGGAAGGTTTAGATTGAATATTAGACAAAGATTCTTCTCCCAGAGGGTGACTGGGCACTGGAACAGACTCCCCAGCCTGACAGAGTTCAAGAAGCATTTGGACAGTGCTGTTGGGCACATGGTGTGACTCTTAGGGATGGCTCTTTGCAGGGCTGGGATTTGGAATCAATGATCCTTGTGCTTCCCTTGTAACACAGCATATTCTGTGAATCTGTGACTGGGGGAAAATTAATTCAATTTATAGTCAATTAAAAATCATGTAGATGTTGAAAAAGACAAAGACACTTCATCCATCCCCCTTTTTTCCAGGTTCAACATCATTCCTCCATTCCTACTCGTCTTCTCCCCACCCTGCCCAGCATTGCAGAGGCAATGGGGGTTGCAATCATGACAGTTCCTCTCTGCTGCTCCTTCCTCCTCACCTTTTTCTCTGCTGCAGTGTGGGCTTTCCATGGGCTGTCACTTCTCTCAGGACACCTATACTGGCTGCAATGTTGGGTCCTCCATGGGGCTGCAGTGTGGATATCTGTTTCAGAATGGAGTACTTCCTCGTTTTCCTCTGACACTGGTGTTCCATCTGCTGTTTCTCACTATTTTTGTGCCTTCATCCTCTGTCTTTGCAGAATTTTCTCCCTTAGAGATGTTTTCATTGAGAAACCTAGCCATGGCTAGGGGCTCAGCTATCCCCTGCAGTGGAGTCTCACAGAGCTGACAGGAACTGGTTATTTGTGACATGGGACAGCCCTGCTTGCTCCTCTTGGAGGCCACAGCTCCCAACTGTCCATTCCTTGGCATGCAAATCCATTAAATGCCCTATTCCCAGTCAGTCACCATTATAATTTGTGAGTCATTAGGAGGTTGCAGATAGAAACTTCTATTATTCTTGAAAAGAAATTAATGAGTGAGGTGTAATACTTTTCCCATTAATTTTCTCATGGAAAGTTCAGTTTATTGTAAAGTTAAGAGTGTTCATTCTTGCAGGTGGGAGTTTTTAGTTCTGGATGAAATAACTATCTAATTTCCCCAAAGGACAGCTCTCAGGATGTAGCACTGAGCTAAGGGTATTCTCTGTGCTGTTAAACAGGCAATTACTTTCATCCCCTGCTTCCAGAACTGATGAGCTTGTTTCTTTCAAAGGGCAGTTCAGATACTCCAGGGATTCACTCAGATATGGGTACTGAATGACAACTCCACTTAAACCTGCCATGTTCATGTATGAATGTTTTTGACTACAGAATTACTAAATTTATTTTGGAGTGTGTCTGAAGTCTAGTCTAGTAAAGAAGAACATACTGTGTAAACTTTTGCATCTATAGATATGAAGTGAAAGTAAAATGACTGAAAAACATTTTAGGAAATGAACTGAAAAGTTTCAGGTAATCCATTTATATGAGGATAGGTAAGGTAAGTTCCTCTCCAAGATAAGGTATGCAGGTAAAGTGTCAGCAAAGAAGTACCTATTCCATGAATTACCATAATTTTTTTGCTGTTGTTTTCTTTTCAGATTTTGAACTTTTGGGTGGAGGGTTGGAAACAAGTCCCTTGCTTGTCCCTCACATTTAAAGGAATAAATCAGTCCAGCCTTTTTGATGCTTCTCCAGAGTGTCTGTTGGTCTCAAGATTTCCGGAAGAATCTAAATCTCAATGCCTTTCATCCTGCTAATATGGACAAACTCTAGGTTCTTTTCCTATTGACCCGAGTTTTCATGGTCCTTCTGAAGTTTCACAAGGCTCATTTTATCATACTAGAAAACATCTCTGATAATGTCTGACCTACACACCCTGAAGCTCAGACCAACTGTAAAAGTGGTTATGAAAAGCCTTATGCTCTTAAACTATCACTCTGCTAGTACTGACAAGAGGACTTGACCTTTTTTGCATTTGTGTGCTAACTCAGTCAGAAGAGTTAGATGAGACTAATGCAGCCTAATTTCGAAAATTCTGGTAGTTTAATTTATCCCTAGCTGTTACATAATACGTAATTAATGAAGCATAATCAAAGAAATAGTTGTAGGAAAAGAGCCAGTTCTGTTTTGAAATGCAAACATTTTTGTGATTCTTAGCTTATTACAAAGAAATCCCCACCTCTAAAAGGAAATAATGCAGATTCAAATGGATGGATTTCACAGAATAAGCAAACAAAACATTTGAAAACATTGTTTTCAAATGTTGCACTATGTTAATGAGTGAGCCTCTTTTATAAGTGCTAACTGCTATCAAGTGACTCAGCTGAAATATTTGGCTGTTAAGCTCCTGCTTTTAGGTGTTGACTATGGTATGTTAAGATTTGGAACTGATAGAAACCATGGAAAAATACACATGTAAAAGTGGCTACATGACTTTTTTTTTTTTTTTT
>WEIU01008908.1:211281-225651 GCA_013389925.1 Aegithalos caudatus
AAAAAAAAAGATGCACTATATTCTACTAATACTTCTTTCAGTTACAAGCATAACCTACTCTGAAGCATGGGATGTGCATGACAAGATATTACCATATCCAGGACAGACTGACTATTATTGTCAATAACTTAAGGGCTTTTTAGACCTTTCTCTGCTCTTGTCCACCACAGTGTATTCAATGTAAATATAAAAGGTAGTTCTCTTTTTCATCCCTTCAAATTTTTTCTTGGGTCATGAAGACTAAAAGATTAGCGGCTAAGTTACATATTTACTTTTGCTAAACTTTGTGTGCAACTTGGGTGCTCTGTGATGACCTCTCCCAAGATTTAGTGCTCCCCCAAATATAATTTTGAAGGTTCTTAATTTTCTTCTTTTTTGATATAAGTGACCATATCTGGTATCATTACAGGATGGGGATGAACAGATCCAGAGCAGCCCTGCCCAGAATGATTCGGGGATGGTAGTGGAAGAGAGGCTGGACATGACCCAGTAATGGACACTCATATCCCATAAAGCCAAAGGCGTCCTGGGCTGCATCCAAACAACATGGGCAGCAGGTGAGGGAGGGGATTCTGCCCCTCTGCTCTGCGCTGCTCTGTACTGCTCTGCTCTGCTCTGCTCTGCTCTGCTCTGCTCTGGTGAGACCTCACCTGCAGGGCTGCATCCAGCTCTGGGGACCACTGCATAGGGAGGACAGGGAACTGTTGGAGGAGTCCAGAGGATGCCACCAAGAAGATTAGAAAAATTGAGCACCTCTCCTATGATTAAAGATTGAGAGAATTGGGATTGTCTATGACAGAAAAGAGAAGGTTTTGGGGTGACCTAATTGCAGCATTCCAGTATCTAAAGAGGCCTACAAGAAAAATGGAGAGGGACTCTTCAAGAGAATGTAGTGGCAGGGCAAGGGGGGATAATTTCCAAGTGAAAGAAAGCAGGGTTACATTAGATTTTAGGAAACAATCCTTTACTGTGAGAGTGGTGAGCCACCGCAGCAGTTTGCCCAGAGAAGTTGTGGATGCCTTGTTCCTGGAACTGTTTGTGGAAGCCTGGATGAAGCTCTGAGAAACCTCATCTGGTGAAAGGTCTCCTTGCCTGAAACAGAGGGATTTGCACTAGATGATCTTTAAGTTCCCTTTCAACCCAAGCCATTCTATAATATGAAAAGTGACTCAATAACTGTCATGACTCAATGACAAGTGGTGTAATGTTTGTTATAAATTCTTGTCAAGCTGAACAAAGACACCAAACACATGTCAGGCAACTCTTATTTTTTATTGCATGGTCCTCTATAATTCCAGCAACCAGCCCAATGTTTAGACTCAAAAGGTATTGGCTAATGTTCCCTTAAATTCTTACAATGCACTTCTACAAAAGTGGAGGATAATAAGACCTTAATTTTGTAGACCACTCTCCACAAATCCAACAACAAACTCCTAAAAGGTCACAAACCAAAACACCTCCACAAACTCCCACCTCTCACAGAAAATTTCAATAAAGATTATGGGATAAAATACTATAGACCTATTTTTGCCTATTTTCCTGGGAAAGCAAAGGAAGAAAACAAGGAACATCATCATTCCCTGGATCCTGTGTTAGTGCTGTTACATGGAAAGTCTAAAGCTGGAGTTGCAAGACAAAGAAAACAGAAGAGAAAAGAGGAGAGGAGATGAGAAGAGAGGAAAAGAGGGAGTGAGAGGATCCAGCCTCGGTCCAAGAGAGACGGAGGGGGCAAATCCATTTCCTTTTATAATTAACCTGGTGTATGTTTCTCAAGTAAATTAGAATTTTTGCACAATTTTTTCCATGCATGCAGAGGCAGCCCTTCCCCAGGAAGAGAGCTGGGGGAAGGCTGAACACAAGTCTCAAGGTGGAGCAGGAAGCTGGATCAGCACCGTGCTGCCCCACCTCTGTGGGACCTTCTCTTCCAGTCACACGTTCCCTGTAGCAATACTCAGTATGTTTGAGACAAAGCATGCTTATGGTCTCCTTCTCTACAGTACCCTCTGCTGTAATTATTCTTACCAATCTCTTAGTGAAAAAGACTCATCAGCAAAACTTAATAAGCACTTTTAAAGAGAATATGACAGAACACAAGTTATATGGTTCACATAAGTCATAAAGGAAATTAACAGATAGATAAGGGTGTTTTAACTTAAATTAACCTTTTAAGCCTGGTCATGACATGCTAGTAGTTCAGTCAGGTTACTTAAAATTAACTGATTTTGTGTTTTAGAAATAGCTAACAGTACTATTGCAATAATTATTTTTAAAATTTTCAATACAATCTAAAATTCAAAAAGTTGTAATAAATAATAAGAATTAAATAAGAGTTTAAATATTTATTTTTGCCTACATTAATTTATTGATTTTTCAACAGCAAAATAAAATGCTGTAATTTTTGAGTAGATGAGACAGTGGCTGAACAACAGTTCAGAAAGTATTCATATGATGGGCCTTGAAAAATAAAAGTTTTTTCAAGGTCTCAGCTCATAATGTAGACAAACATAGACTGCTTTCATGTGGACTGTGAAGAAATGCCTTATGAAGCAAAACACTAGTGTTTTATGAAGTACTTTATGAAGGAGTTGAATGTGAAATTGTTGCATTCGTAATGATGCATAATTTCTCAGATGCAAGAGGATTCTAGAATTGCTTGTGGTCATTTGTATGGGATGTGGAGAACCATTTAATGATGTAAATTTAGATCTTGCTAACATTTAGGGAAAGATAACAATCTGAAAAATTAATGTGAATATTGTTCCGATAGTCTCTTTCAGCAATTAAAAATAAACTCAGCCACTACTGTATTAATTTATCTTTACAATGGAGACTGCTCAAAAAAATGTCAACAAATACTAAAAGATATCTGAAGCAATGTTACAATTCATAATGTTAAACTGACTGAAGAGATACTTCAGCAATTGGTAATAAAACAAAACAATGCTATTAGAAGATTACAGAAAAATCCCAAAAAATGTATTACCTGTCTGTTGATTTAAAAAAAAATTAAAAGAAGAAAAACATAAAACCTAGAATTTTAACATTGACACAATAAAACAATCTCCTTTTGTCATGTTTCAGGCATGGATTCTTGGGGAAATGAATGTTGCAGGACTGCACAAATGTGCAAAGCAGAATTAATGTTTTGTCACAGAGATTAAAATAGAAATAGTCCCACAGCAAAGTGCTGGTCACAAGATTGATCTTGTCTAAATTAAGCCAACAAGGAAAAAAAGCATCTTCATGGTTATTGTGGAGTCTTGATTTTGTTAAATATACCTGATTTTGAGAATCATGTTTGTACATATGCTCTTTCTCCTCCAGCTCCCCATATTTAGACTGACATCACAGCACTGACCCAGAGTGAGCAGATGCAGGATAGGATGGATATAATCAAAGCAAGTTCAGCCCTGTGATATTTTTCACTGAGAATGTAACATCCGTTAAGCAAACGAGATGGATCAGCATTATTGAATGTAGCAACCTTTATGCAAATGAGATGGATCAGCATTATTTTCTTAGTGGCTCTGCAATCAGAGTAATTCTCTTGAAGGACATATGCTTGATGGCCTCTTTTGCAGTGCCATGAGACAGCAAGCAAAACTGTTTGTAATATCCAGTTTGTATAAGGCCCTGCAAGTGTATTGTGGAAATACACTAAGTTTCCATTACTCCAGTGATGAAAGGCACATTCACTACACTGAAACAATGAAGATGACCAGTGAGATGTCTCAGCTGCAGCCCAATATTTGTGAGCAATCCCAACAAGGGCATCCTGGAATTACGTGAAGCATATAGGTGCCACAGGATGCTTAATGAAGAGGTAATTACAGCCCATCTAACCAAACACCTTCTGCTTGAATTCTACAAACGCTTTACCAATACAAATTTTTTCATTGTTCACATAGGATCTATGTTTTTTTCTTCCCCAAATAACATACGGGGCAATAGCTGACAAACTACATTGACACAGTGGAAAATTTATCTAAGTCACTGTTTTGTTGTGCATTATTAGTGGCCTGTTCAGACAAAAAGGCAATGCTGAAACAATTATGTCAAAGCTGCAATGAAGATAAATCAGAAATAACATCAGTTTCAATGAAATTACCACTCATCTATAATAAAAATAAGTAAATTTAAGAGTCTCTGCTGCAAAAGATCTTTATTCTTATATGATAATGTCTACAAATGAAATACATCTTTGGATGATCTGTCTAGGTTTTTTTTTTTTAACCAGTGAAAGTTTAAATAGGCTTCTTTCTCATCAGGGACACAGTTACTTGTGCTTGTGGATGAGACAGAGTAAAGGATTCAGGGCTGTCAAGCAATGACAGTTTGTATGAAACATTTCAAAGAAATAGGAAGGTGGAAAAATGTCTCAGGGACACAGATAAGTTATTTAAGAAACAACTTCAATTTCATGCAAAAATAAAAGCTTCTCCTGCCAAATGAGTGAAACTTGTCAAGTCTACTAGATCTCTTAATTAACTGGGAACATGAAAGAAGCTCCCTTCAAGGTATTTGAGCTTGCAGGCATAATGGCTAGTTCTTTTTGCAGAGTACAAAATGAACAATGAATTTATTAAGCTCATAAAGCAACTTGGATGAGTTGAAAATATAGATGACTAATCAGGGGAGAAATTAAATTATTCATAATGTGGAAACACACTGGAAGGAGGGAAGGGTTAAAAATAGCTGGCAAGATTACATTTTGAATATACTGGAAGGCAAAGAAGGACTTGGATTTGACATATCCAGCCCCCTCAAAACCCTTTTCTTTCAAAATTCACAAGATCATCTTTAAGAGATCTTTGTAAACATTTTTGACAGGAATCAGAAACACAGGAATCTCATTAATAATAAAATAACCCTAGCAGTTCTGTAGTTGATTAGACTCTCTTATAGTAGCCCAATGCTGTTCCACATACTATTGAATTGGAAAACAATGACAGAAGGAAATACACTTCTAGATGCATTCATTTGTAATCTGTTGCAATTTGAGGGGATTATGTTGGGTAAACACATATAAACATAAAAGCACAACTCCCTGTCCAGGACATTTATTTCTTCTCTCTTCTGCACCTGACAAAGACTGCTGGCCAAAAAATATTGGCTTTAAAATAACAAACACACCCTCTCCAACAAGTTAGCAGCAATTCCACTTGCCATAATTTTGGCAACACATTCTTGCCCTTCAAAAAAACCCCTAGGGTTCACATTTTCAGCACTTTCTGAAAAATGGGCTTCTTTTAAACCATTGATCTGAACACCTGAACTGCTAATCCGACCAAAATTACTAAGCTTGAAGCATTCAATTCTCAGTGAGTGAAAGATTGGAAAGTAAGTTCTTCCTCAGATGAGATGCTTCTCCCAGTGGCAAACACACAAGTAATCCTCAGTGTATTGCTGTTTCTTAGAGGAACAAATGACAATATCAATGTGAGCATGGGCTGTTAAGAACAGACTCAATCAAGAGCAGACTCAAACAAGAACAGAGAGTGCATGTTAACAACAGAGGCAATCAACACAGTCAATCAAGGACAGGAGGTGCATGATAACAAGGTTTGTTTTGCTCTTTGTTTATATTTCCTTTTTTTTTTTTNAGCAGATGAGAAGGCAGATTATTGTCAGGCTCAGTTAATTATGTTAATGTTTTAACTTATTTGAGTATATTCAAGTACATGTGGAGGGAATTTCTTCTTCTGATTGGAATTGGGGAAATACTTAACCACCCCCCCCCCCCCCTAAAAAAAAAAAAAAAAAAAAAAAAGTTATTCAGGGAGTCTACACTCCTATTTTAATTATATTTGTGGGCTTTAAAAACCTAGAACTGAAATCTACTTTTCTCTCCTCCCTGGAGTACAACATTTTAAGTCACTACAAGGAACTTAATTCTAGACATTGAAAACTTTGTCATAATTCTTCTAATCCCTCTTTTGTTTTCAAATGAAAAGAAAGATCTTGGAGAGCATGTAAAGGCCAAACGAGAGCAAAACACTTTCATTGAAGTTAAATAAGATGTTATTCACCAAGCAACATCCTCAGACACATGGTGTGATTTTGGGGTTTGTCCTGTGCAGGGCAGGAGTTGGACTGGAGGATCCTTGTGGGTCCCTTATAACTCAGGATATTCTATAATTCTGTGTAGCAAGACAGCAAGGAAAGGACCCTGGTCCAGGAGGCCATACTAAGTGTTTGAGCAGCTCTTTAGCTTCAATGTACTTCTCAATGCTCATGGATATTACTTACAAATAAACTATCAGTTTACTACCAAATAAAAATCTGTGGAAGAGCTAATGCTCCTGAAAATGGCTATAATCATCTTCATGATTTTTATTGCTAGTGAAAAGTGAGACCGCAATTGGCTTAGGGAGAAAACTAAAACTTTGAATATCACTATGTTGGTTTGGCTTTGTATAATTCCTGCATCCACATTGAGGTCTGGTCCAGCCCAACCAGAGAGCCTGATGGGATTAACTCAAACAGAGGGCTTTCTTCCTCTACAACTATGAGACTATTGCTATAGGTTTATGACATGACACCTCTATACTGCAGTAGAGAGAGGATGAGCAGCACACATACATGCCATACATCCCTGTGGCACTCACTAGCATCACTTCTAATTCACACTGACTCACCTGCAAGTCTTAATATCTTTGACTTGTGGGATGTTGTGACTTCCAGTATGGGCTGAAGTAACAAAGAATGGTTTCTCGTTTGACAGAAACTCCAAGTCCTTAATGTTGTTTTTTGTTTTTTTTTTCTCCCTTGTTTTTTCTTCCTTCCTTCAAGAACATATGATATATTCCACACATCTATTTAAGTGGAAAAGGAAACTTTTGAGGATATCTTTGTTAAAATAGAAACTAAATAACCTCTGCTCAGTGCTTGAATATCTGAGACTTAGGAACAACACAAGAATTGATATAATACATCACAAGGCAAAGATATTAAGACTTGCAGGTGATTCAGTGTGTGTTCAAAGATGCCCATAATCTACAAGGAATCTAGGCACATAGCAAAGGACAAAGAGAAACAAACAGAACTTGATTATACAGAAAACTTGAAGCATTATTATCTGAAGACTTTTAGATTTTTTCATTGCTGTTATACCTTAAAAATCCTACACCTTTCCCCTCCAATTTCTCCATTTGCTTACATATTATATGTGCATTTAAAATATAATATGAAAGTTTCTTTTTGGTTAAGATAATAGAAAACATATCAGGACTAACAGCTTTTATCCAATTCAGTGACCAGGATAGAAAATTCCTACCAACCAATTCAAGCCTTTGAGAAAGTAGAAATTTTGGTCATTTTCCTTAGGTTTATGCCTCTTCAAAATTTTGTCTTCCCAAATTGTGCTATTACTTAGGCTCCAATTCCTACGGAAGTGGAAACCCTGTACCACTGAGGAAAAACCCAGAATGTTACAGTCTTGATTCAGCAACAGAAATTCTCATTAAGGAGTGATTCTTGCTGGAAGCAGCTCAGCTCAAAGAGGAATGGCTTCAAGTGTGTGCCAACATCTTTTCTTGTAAGAGCTTCCCATTTCATAATCACAGAATTTAAACTTTAACAGGTGTCCAAAAGCTTCTAGGTGCTTATGCAAATTGAACCAAATCATTTAGTGCTTGTATATTATTAGAGCTCATCATTTAGAACTATTTTTAATTACACAGGTTTGATTCAAATAAACAAGATAATACTATATTTTGCAGACATTTTAAGATATTTCAAGTCTCAAGAAATAAAGGATCAACAGAATTAGCAGGTCTTTTGGTGTTCTGAAGTACAAACATACCAGGTTCAGTAATAAAAAGCATTCGGTAGAGAAAAAAAAGGATTCAAGTTCGATATCAAAATATGTTATCACCCTGGTAGGTACTAGTGGGAATTGTTGAATGAAAACAGAATAGCCCTTCCTGTATTCATTTCTGCAATTCATGTCTCAAGGATATTCATAGTTTTAAAAAAATCCAACTAAACAGACAGAAATCATTTGATGTGACAGGTGCGTGAGATTTTGCAGATCTGAAAAAAATCTTTGCAGATTAAAGTATGTGAAAAAAGCACAGATAAAAAGAAAGTGTGTAGTTGCCATTTATACAGGGGAAGAAAAAAGGCAATGATGTTGCCTAGAATACACAGAAATAATACGTGAACTGGCAAGAGAGTTATTGAAAAATTGACTCCTCTAAAACGATAGAGAGATTATGCACTTCTAAGTAAAGAGATAAAAACTTTTGCTATGGTTTTAATAATGCAGGTCCATTAAAAATCTTCTCAAGTTCTTGGGCCGGGTCTGATGAAGGTTGGAAAATCATAAGTTAATGAAGTAAAGTGCTAATACCCTTCATGGAACCAAATATGGGTTTATATAACTGCATAACAGAAGGAATGGTCCAAATGCATTTAAGGTAAGGGAGTCTGGTTGGGCTTATGAAGACATTGTAATAACATGTATCCTTTGGGATTTTTATTTTCTCAATATGGGTCAAAAAAATAGGGCTGGTTCTAACACTAAAGACATATCAGCAATAAGACAGATTCTGGCCATAAGGTAAAATAATTCATATGCAATAACCCTTCAACATGAAATGTCCCTGGAGATATAAAGACATATGTAAGCAATACCAATACGTATATCTAAAAAATGTAAAGGTTAGAGTATAAACAATAAAACAAATCATGTTGATATTGTGCCATTTCTGGAGGCCATGCTCCTAGCAAAAAATATCACAGGAGATGACAGAAGCCTGGGATTTTTTTATCACATGCAAGATTCATGACAACACCTGGAAACTTAGGAGACTTGTCTGTAGCCTGCAGCTGGCAAAAATTCTTGTAAGTTGGGCACAAGTAATTTAATTTCGGTATTTGTGGATGTTAATAAATGGATGATGATATAAACTACCCTAATACACCATATAAAGTCATTGATTTTTAACCAGAAATACTGTAATGTCCCATCCATTTTGGGGACATTAGATTTCCTTCATGAAATCATAGGATGATTCTGACCTTACTGCAAAATTGTGAAGTCGAGATCTGGTACAATATGAACCCTAAAATGATTTTATTTGCAAGATATAATGATAAACAGTTACAAGAAAAACTTTAATCCCTCCATTCTCTTCCCCTTTATCTGCTTTTTCAAGCTTCAAACCTACCATCTATTCTTTCTGTCTTCATTATCTCCTTAAACTCCAAGTTAGTAATACCTTCCTCTTCTTCCAAAATTCAGTGCTTGAGTCATGTACTAATTATACCTTCTTATCATGTAACTTCTGTTAGAAATCAGGAGGCAAGAACTTAGTACATAGAAAGAATTTGAAACCATACATGAAAAACAGGTAAAATTATGAGCAAGCAGTAGTACTTAAATTTGAGGGCTACTAGCAGAATCTCTCTGGTTCTTCCATCTTCAAGTCACATTACCATAGTGTTATTTTTTTCTTATATTTTACATATTTATTTATTTTTTTATTGTCATATCAGTACCCTTTTAGTTCTACCTCCTTGGACCCCATGAATTTCATTAGAGGTACTTGGAGGAAGCCTCCATACCATACCATACCATACCATACCATACCATACCATACCATACCATACCATACCATACCATGCCATGCCATACCAAGTTTTCTGCTACTAACAGCATGGGAGAAAAGCACAGAACACCATACCAAATCAGCCAGTGTTTTTTATCCATTTCCACCTTCCCAGTCTGTCTACTGCTTTGGTTTGGTAGAACAAAATGAGCAGACCTAGCGAACATCACTTTGTGAAAAATAATTTGAAAGAATTACCTATATATTTCTCCTTTAGTCATTCATTACCCATGCATTTTAATAACTATAAGTATATAACTATATATTCTAATATATAATTGTGCAGGTTTTTGGACCATCATCTTTTACACCAACCATATTACTCATTTGACTTAAGTGAAATCTATCTTAGTTGCACTTTTATTACAGTTTAACCTAATTTATCCCTCTCAAGAAATTGATTTTGAAAAAATGTAGTATACATTTTCTAGTCACTATCACATTTTCTCTTCTCATGCTAAATACAAGATCACTATTAAGAAGTAGTTATATCTGCATAGCCAGATGTTATATATATACATCAGTGAAGGGAAAATCCTCAAGGTTTGATTTTTCTTGCTTGTACTTTTTACAAAACTAAAATTCTCTTGATACGCATAATGGTAACTAAAAATAATTGCCAGCTGGAAGAGAGGGAGCCATGCCTTGCAGTGCTGATAAAGTCAATTTCAAACAGATCATTTTATTACAAACTCCTGTAAGCAGGGAATCCATACAGAGGACCTCAGAAATTACTTGCATACCTATCCTGAAAATACTTAGACATATATATATATATATATATGCTCATTTTTGATTACAAATAAATTCAGTTAAGCTGAAGTGATGTCATCAAAACACTTTAAGCTAAAATAGGGTTCCAGATATGAGTGGTTGTTTCCTTAATCCACTCATCATATCTGTCCCTATTTTATCTACTCTTCTAAAAGACTGAAGAGTAAGTTTTAATTACCTTAAATGTACTATTTCTTTACAAGCTCTTGTCATCTATGACAGAGATGGTCTTACCACTGCAGATTACGTTATGCAATAAAATTAATATGATGCATTTAAAAAATAGTGTTCAAAGACTACCTGTTCTATATTTGGTGGAAGTAAGGGTGAGAGTTACATTATATATTCCTCCACATGCATTTTGATATGATAAAAGTACTAAAAATCTCATAGGGGAAACAGATTGCATTCCTCACTCTACCTGGAACCAAAACTTATGTAAAACAGTAAGTAAAAGTAATTCTGACTGATTGATCTTTCACCCATCTTCTCTGGGATATCACTTCTGCAAAGGCTCTGAAATCAGCCTGAGGGGTTTTTTTCAGCCCTTCCATTGAGATGTAAGTTTTCAGGAAGTGTATATTCCCAGGAACTACTCTTCAACAATGTTATTATTTTTTTCATAGAAACCTTATTCAAAGTTGAAGCAGCTTTATCAAAGCATATCAAATTTAACAACAAAATCTAACTAAAAAGCCATAGCTCCTTTTTGTTTCTTTGGTATTCTCCTGAAAGCTAATGATCAAGGCACTTAAAATATATATGTATATATATATATATATTAAAGTATTTTTTTCAAGATATGAAATTATTTTAGAATTAAACAAAAAGATCAGATTTAAAATTGAACATTTTGCATGAATAATAACTTTGAGAGCATTCTAACTATTCCTCATCTAACTTTTGTTTATGCTATCAGCTGAAATAAGAAAAGGTATTTGTTAGAGGTATATGTATCATGCTGGATCCAAGAGGAATAAGGCTGCTGGTGGTCTGTGCGCCCAGATCTACCAGTATTGATACTGAGGAGGTGCTCCCAGGAGACACATGCAGAGAAGCACACACATACCCTACGTATACACATCAGTGTGCTTGTCCACACACATCACAGGGAGAAACGGAGTACCCACAGGGACATAGACACCACCAGCAGCCTTATCCTGCTTTCCTCTGGGGCTAGGCAGGATGGAGACCCCCTTGTTACAATACTGCACATACACACATACATCTATATCTCTATATGTATTTATATCTATCTATATGTACAGGCATCCACTCCCTTAGCCTAAAAGATTGGACTGCTGCTCTTGATGACTCATGGGGACTGGTTTCCCACCTGGTTGCTGGAGATGATGTCTCCCCTGGGACTGACCAAGGAGGTACCTAGACAAGGTGATCGTCCTTTGGGAGGCCTTCATTTGGGCTCCCTGTGTATGCTGGTGCTCTCTTTGGTTTCTGAGGATGGTCTGATGGCCCATGTGGGGTCTGCCTGGGAGTAGCTTGGCAGAGGATTATTTGAGCTTTCCCTCCCACCATTGTCTGTCTGCTCCTCTGTGAGTGTGCAGATAAGCTTTATCACATAATCCTAAAGTACTGGACTATATCCAAATTAAAAGCTCAGAGTGCTATCAACTATAAACATTTCTTACATGTTGTGCCGGTTTTGGCTGGGGTGGAGTTAATTTTCTTCACAGTGGCTGGTATGGGACTGTGTTTGGGATTTGTACTGAACACAGGGTTAATAATACAGAGGTGATTTTGTTATTACTGAGTAGGGCTTTCTTAGAGCCAAGGCCTTTTCTGCTTTTCAAACAGCCACACTGGATAGGAGAGTGGAGGTACCTGGAGTTTGGGAGGAGACAAAGCCAGGACAGGTGACAAACTGACCAAAGGGATATTCCAGATGATATAAAATCATGCTCAGTATATAAAGTGAGGATAAGAAGGGGGGGAACATTTTGAGTGATGATGTTTGTCTTCTCAAATAACCCTCTTGCATGACGAGGCCCTGCTCTCCTGGAGATGGCTGAACAGCTGCTTGCCCATGGGAAGAAGTGAACTAATTCCTTGTTTTGATTTGCTTGGATGTGTAGCTTTTGCTTTCCTATTAAAGAGTTTTTATCTCAACAAACGAGTTTTCTATTCTTGCCCTTTGGTTCTCTCCCTGATCCTGCTGGTGGGGGAGTGAGCAAGCAGCTGCCTGGGGCTTGGCTCTTGGCTGGTGTAAAAACATGACACATGCACATAACATTCTATAAATAGTGCTATATGATTGATTTCAGTCCTTTCTTTAATTGTAACATGTCTTTTTTGGCTTTTAATCCAGAAGTTACCCAGTGTTTTTATTTTTTTTTTTTTCTCTATCCAAAATTTTATACTTCCTTCCGCCAGGTACTCCAATTTCCTTCTAACCATGTTTTATCATGACTTCCTGGGGAGGAGATGAAACCTTCCTTTCAGCAGTGAAGATTTCTCTAAAGCTGGTCATTGCTGCTTCAGTGAACAATGAGACCAGAGCATAAAATAAGGGGAGTAGATGCTGACCCCCTGTGTGTTGCCAGCTGGAGCAGTCAAAACAGCTTAGTGGATGCAGGAGATAGAAGAGAGCAACAACAGTGAATCTGGAGCAGGATCTCTGGAGAGGGGTCATGTATTAACTAGCATTCCTTTACAGCTTTAGGAAGGATGATGACTGACATGTGATTAAGAATCAGTACTGCTAGTAGATTTGGAGCTGGAGCAATAAATTCTTCAAGTTCATTGGATACTGACAAAGCCCACTGAATTTCAAAAATAATCATTGATAGTTGGAACTCCTAATAATGCAAGATAAAAAATAAATTCCATCTATTTTTTTCAAGGCATTAACTAATGAATTCTCATATTTGATCAGGAAGAGGAAACTTAACAGGCAAAGTTAGGTTATCTCAGGTAATTTCACACAACATGCATAAGTTATTACATCATGATTAAGGCAGAGACTAATTTCTGCAAATTTATTTCCTGTCCTAAGGTCAAACAGTATATAATGAATTCCCAATGGTTTTGCTGGTAAATTTTTTCTGAGGAAACTTCAAATTTTGCCATTTACTGATATGAAGGGCAGAAACATGGAAACGTACAGAATATGCATACCCAGTCAGAGAAATCAGAGAGTGGCGAGGTGTATACATATATATGGCAAATATCAATAAATGACTGGCTGTCTCAGGTTTCTCATTCCTTAAATTTCTTTCCATTGAAAGCATATTTAAATTTTGAGAAATAAACACATTATTACTACTTGCATCTGTAGTAAATGCCATTCAGAATACTTCCAGCTCCCTTTATGTCTATGTGAAGGTTTAGCGTTTGCTATTTCAGATATGACTAGGAGAACTCAAAAAGCAAAACAGGCTTACCTTAAAATTACAAAATATAATTTATTCACACACATTAAAAATAAAGAATAAGAAAAGAAAAGAAACAAAAACCAAATGAAAAACCTTCAAAACATCTTTCCTTCCCCCCACAAATACTCACTTTCCTACGCACAACATAAAAAGACAAAACCTGTAACTTCAGTCAGGATTACCATTTAAAAATAATCTTTCATCAGTTCCTTTAGGAAAGGAGTCTTTTTGTGTCTTATGGACACCACACTTTTGCAGCAGCCTGAAAAAAAACCTCTGCAAAATTGTGAAAATATCCTACCTATAGCCATTTGTCCAACACTGCACATAGGTCATAAATGTGGGGAACAATTTCAAGAACCCAAGTTTTGAATGTTAAAACCCTGACCCCTCGGGTCCCCACCCAAGCTGATTGTTTTTAATAAAGGCATATAAAAAGGACCTCTAGTCCTGCCCAAATTATTTCAATAAACTGCTTATTGGGGGTACTGTTTAAGAATGCCTCCTCTATCATAAAAACCAAAATTCTCTTCTATCTTCAAAATCATCTTCATCTCAAAAAAACTAGAGATCACTTTTAACTATAGCAA
>WEIU01008910.1:5186-18788 GCA_013389925.1 Aegithalos caudatus
TTTTTTTTTTGTTTTTTTTTTTTTTTTTTTTTTTTTTTTTTTTTTTGTTTGTTTGTTTGTTTGTTTGTTTTTTCCTGGGAGGTGACATACAACAAAGTGGAGACAGTAGGGATGGCCAGGTTAGCTGCTGTGAAAATCCTGGAAAAGCATAAGAGGGAGGACTACATATTTAACCAGTAAGTTACTGAGAAGAGTAAAGCAAGACTGAAATGATTATTTAATCTGAATCCTACCATTTTATTATTTGTTAACTGTGAATAAGCAGACACAGAAGTGTTAGAGACTTTTCAGAGCACATATTGAAGCAGTTCACTCTCTGCAGATTTCCATGGGTGCTATCCAAGCATGCATTTCAAAGAGCATTGAAAATTCCAAACACCGTTCATTAAAAATCTGTATATTACCCAGACTTTACAAGGAGCCAATGCAAAAACTACCTCAGAACTCCAAAGCATACAGACCATTCAAAATTGAGATTCATCATTCTAAAGGAAGCTGATCTTTCTAAAAACAAATTAGATGAGTAAAGTAGAAATTTTATATGACACATTTGTCTAATGGTTTGATCCAGTTTTAAATTTAATTTATGATCATATTTAATGTTAAGGCTTTTATGTCAAACAAGCAAGAAAATAGCAAAATTGTTCCCTGTCTGTGAAATTGCCAATAAATCTATTTATCTGCTTTCAAATGGAGTACTCAACTATCTTGAGGACTTCACTGCTAACTTTATTTGCCTGAATTATGTTCAGTTAGCCTTTGAGAAAAAAATCCAAATGTTTTGAATTATGTGATAACATAAGCAATTAGAAAATACATTACAGTTTCAAACATGATCAGTTTTAGTACGGATACTTCACTCCAGAAGTCACAGACTTTGAGGAAAATTAATTTGGTGAACGCAATAGAATGATATTATTTTTATTGCTTTATTATATTCTACTTTCAACTTCATCCTGTCTCAAACCTTTTCTGTGTCTTGAATATTTCTTTTTACCTCCTGGTATATTTAAGCAATTGTCCTTTTGTGTTATTCATAAGCAAGAATGAGAGAAGGAGTCCAAGATTTTCTAAAAAGGTGAAGTTGCTATGTTTCTGCAGTGGTTTCTAAGAGAAGATGTTGGGCCAGATTTTCAGGTGCAGCATCTCAATGCTGTTCCATCAAATCTGGTTCTTTTAACATAACCAAACAAAATACGAAGCCAGGAAGACAGTACGAAGGCAAGTTGACCAGAATAGGTCTTCTGAGTTACATGAATTTTGAATTTTCTTGAATACCTAAAAACAAATATATGGAAAAAGAAAGATTTAAAGACAGCAAGGCTTCAACTGGCTAAACTAGAGCCATAGTATCTCCTGTGCTGTTCTGTTGCCACATCTCACTATGGGGAATTGATAAAGACTTTTCCAAATAATATTCTTGAATAGATTTCTTGGACTTGAGCCCTTTCAAATAAGTTTATATCATGCCTGTACTGAGGAGAATATTCTTTTTTCAGCCCCAGCACTGGACATTTTCATTTCCACCTGCACTGTCTGAACACATAAGAGGAAGACCAGAGGGCACTGAGGTGCCACAGGCTGGCAGCTGTACCCAACCTTCGTGGCTGTATGGCCCATGCTGCACATGCTGATGAGAGGAACTGCTCCTCCTGTCAGGCATCTGAAACTGGATGCTTATGTGTTAAGGGTACAGAAGATTAGGTAACACTTTTGAGTCCCTATGACTAAATGGCTTTGATAACAAATCAGATATTTAGACAGGAAGGTAGACTAAAAATTCTGTTTTCTACAGTTCAGGGATAGCCTTATGCCATTCTTTTTTCACTTTCCACTTCAATGACCTGGTAAAGGAATTGAAAACATGGCAAATGAAATTTCCATATTACCTGGAGAAAAATATTGAAAGAGGAAAGCCAAAGCCATTTCTTATTTTATTTTGGGAATTAAAGTTGAGGATATGAGGTGTTTTCCCTTGGCCAGGGAGGCAGAGGGAAAGGAGGGGTAATGCCAGCTGCTCTGTTACTCATGAAAGCAAGATCTCACTAATTCGATGTTCTTCTCCACCTACATACAGAGAATAATCATCTCCTAAAAATATTTATATATCCATACTGATTTCAAATAGAACACATGCTTCCAAAAATGTAATACAGAGATGTATGTTCCAATAATGAAGGTTATAAAATATTTAAATACTTCCTCCACTTCTTTCAAGAGGAAATGCCAAACAGCTAAGAGGAAGGAGATTCCAACTTCTCTTGTTTTTAGTGTGAGGTTCTCATTCCCCTTTGATTTATCACTCTCTTCTCCCAGAATAAAAACCTATTACTATTTTGTGATGCATATCCTGATCCAAACTTCATACATATGCATTGCCATATGTTTCACACTTCATATGCTTTCCTTAGTTTCATTTCAGGTTCAACATCAACACTCTTTACCCATCATGCTTATATACACATACTTTGTTCATTTCACACATCTTCCTATGTTTGCAGAGTGGAATAGAGGAAGAAGTTGAATTGACTATGTATCTTCTGGGGAAGAAGAGACTCCAGCTCATATATAGGCCCTTCTATGTCATTCTTACTCACCACTTCCTTGAAAAGTATAACATAAGGTATTTACTGACTGTATAAATCCAATCTAAACTCTTTGTGCAGGAGTAGAATTTCAGTGAAATTAAGAAAAAAAAGCCTCAAGATAAGAAATTGCAAGCAGCTTTGGATATTTCTAGGCAGCATCACATAATTGAATTTTAGACTCCCTGTCACCTAGTGGAATACCTTGTGTGCTTTAAAGCTTATGTTATCTTGAGGGCAGGCAGGGATTCCTGATTAGAGACTCCCAGGATCAGCTTCCTGGCACAATCTAGAGTGAGGATGCAACTTGCTGCATGCAGGCTGCAGGGAGAGCCCTCCTTTAGCTCTGGATGCTCAAGACAATGGACTTGGACATAAGTTGTAGACTCCAAATAGTCTTCCCAGACAACGTAGCTGCAGCAATATAAAAGGAATCCTGTTTCCTGATGAGTGAGTGGCAATGAAGGTAGTACAGAAAGGAAATGCTTAAGGTGGGGGTGTGTGGGAAAGGCATTCTGTGATTTACACGCCACGGAGGCAAGGAGGCAATTTTTGTTGGTTTGTTTTTCTTTTTTTATTTCTTTTTTGGGGATAGGAATGACATAATATAACATATTTTTAATACATTTTTTACTGAACTCTGTTTTCTTTGAATAACTTAACTACAGCAGGTTAATGTACTTGAAACAGGCATTGCAAATTGCAATTCTTATAATGTTTAAATTTTAGAGTCTGCACTTAGAATGCATGAGAGAATCAGCAACTGGAGTCGTAAATCTCAAAAATTCCAGATTTATAGTAACATTAGGAACTCCACCAATATCTTTAGGATCTTTCTGGCAATTCTATATGCATTTATGAATAATGGTCCTTTTGATTTTTTTCTTCTTAACAATTTAGTTATGGCTATAGATGTGTTAACATTGTGGATAGAATGTGTGGCCAGCAGGACAACAAAAGTGATTGTTCCCCTGTACTTGGCACTGGTGAGGCCTCACCTCCAGTCTTCAACAGAGCTGGAGCAAGTCCAGAGAAGAGCAACAGAGCTGGGAAAGGGGTAGAGGGTAAGACCTGTGAGGAGCAGCTGAGGGAGCTGGGGTTGTTTAACTTGGAAAGGAGGAGGCTCAGGGTTGACTTTGACATTCTCTACTAGTACCTGAGAGGAGGCTGCAGCATGACAGGGTTTGACCTCTCCTCCCAGACAATCAGTGGCAGGACAAGAGGATGTAGTCTCAAGCTGCACCAGGGGAGATTCAGGCTGGACATTATGAGGGATTTCTTCACAGAAGGAGTTAAACATTGGAATGGGCTTCCCAGGAAGGTAGTGGAGCCACCATCCCTGGAGGTGTGCAGGAAAAGACTGGCATTTAATGCCATGATCTACTTGACATGGCAGTGGTCAGTCAAAATTTGGACGTGATGATCTCAGAGATCTTTTCCACAGTAATTGATTCTAAGATTTGGTGAATCTGTTATACATGGGCAAACTGATTTTTGGACCTATTTATGTATCGAAGACAAATTTGCAGTTTTCTAGATCCATTAATTATTGACCTAATAATTTCAGATGACTCATAATGAAGTCACTGTTCTTCAATATGGGGTGGCTAAACAAAAATTTGTTTGGGTACTAATTCTGTTCTGCTGGTACCTGAGAAAAAGCAGACCTGTTAGTTTGAAGACCATACACAATCTAGATATATTAATTTGTATTTTTACCAGCCCTATTGAAATATACTTCATTTTTGACTCTGTTTTGCAGTGTGTGAAAATGAGATAAACTAAAACATAAAAGAATTCAGTGATTTGAGTGCTTACCTGGAAAGTGCCATACCTGAGTTAAACCTCTCTTCTCTAAATGATGTCATGTACAAGCAGAATTTGGGGAAGGAAATAAGAATGAAGTGCTACGTTGGCTATGGGTACAGCTGCCTCAGAAGGATTCTGTTCCTACGTCACTATCTTGAGCACTCAGGGCAACAAATCTCAGGATACAGGTGTGAGGTATTGCTTTAGAATGCTGCAATACCAACCTTTGTCAGGGGATACACCTCACTTGATCTTTACCCTTTCAGAACCCCAAATATCAGAGGAAACAACCATTCATTTGATATTTATACAGATAAGAATACAGCTTTATTCTCATTTGACATTTAAATACAGTTACATTATGGTTTTTCAGATAAATGTCAAACGAAAGGTTTCCAAATCTGACATTTTTTAATAGTATGCCTAAAAATGTTGCAATCAAATGAAGGACTCTGATTCATGTGGCACTTAGCATGGTCTGCCTGTCTTCTACACACAACTTGAAGGCTAATTCCAGATAAACAGAGATCAGTATGGTAGCCTTTAACCAAAAAAGAGAACAAGAGACTTCTCTGTGGAATTACACATTCTGAAGCAAAAAATACCCCTAATTTTCAGATAATAAAAATTCTAATTCTTGCTATCAGAGAGGTTAAAAGTTATTCCAACTCTGTCAGGCTCCAAGATTCTCTAACTGGTCTCTTCCAGTCATGTCACACATGAAGGTTTAAATAAGGATTTTCTTGTTTATAGATGCTTGACATTATACAGGATTTTGATTTAGCAGAGCGTCACCACAACATACCAAAATCATAATTCATGAACAAATTATTCTTCGTAGAACACAGGAATTTGCACCACAGTTGAACCACAATAGAAGTGGTTTGAGACATGTACATATATGTGAGTGTGCTAACTTGCACTCTTGATTAACTCAGACAGAAACTTTCACACAACCCGTTCCACCCAAATGAAATAAGGCAAAACTCTGGTTCCCTCAGTGTTAAGCTAAGTTCAGTCTCTTCACTGCTATGGTCAGTCACTCCTTTCATTTTTCCCTGAGCATATCACCTTCCTTCATATCCCCTGAGCTGTCTCCATTGTAGATGTTTATTGATCAATCACAAATGAGTCACAGACTAGCCCAATACTTTCTTAGAACTGAAAGAATGGATATATATAAGGAAAAAAAGAGGATAACAACAAATCAAAACCATAGTGACTTTTAATATAAGCAAACAAACTACCATCTTTTGTAGATTCTTAACTATTTACCTAATAGATTAAATTAAATTTTCTCTTCCAAAAATGTTCACTTGAGATCAAATAGGGATCTCAAGATTGTTCTTGAGTTGAACAAGCAAAGCAAGATGACATGTCATTGAGATTACTTCAGGAAAAGAGATTGTCAAAGACATATTTGATTTCTGGCAGAATTTCTTCAATGTTGTTGAAATCCACTGTTGACAGTACATTGTCTGTATAAGACCTTGAAAGGATGTGAGAAAATACTGACAAGTTTGTGGATTTATCAATAAGTTACCTTGCAATGTATTTTACAGTGATAGAAGCCCTTTAAAGAAAGACTCTGTGAGATTTTTTTTCCCTTATATTCCTTTGCTCTGTTACAGAAGAAAGGGACATAACCACACATTTCTTCGGATACGTACAATTTTTGCTACACTCAAATTTACTGCCTAATTAATAATAGAACTAATTAATAATTTTCTATTTTGTAGACACTGTTACTTCTGCTGTTGCTAAAAGCTACTTGCAGCAAGATGTTACAACTGACTTTTGACTTATATAGATCTTAAATAAGGGATCATTAGTAAAACTATGTATTAATCTTACATGAACTTTTTATATTTTATGTATAGTCTGCAGTGAGTTATTCTCAAGAAAATCAGAGGGCTCTACTAAATCTCAGCTTTATATAGAAGAGTTTAAGAAGCACATTTACACTCAGGTAAACGACAAAGATTTGAGGCACAGGACCATGGCATGAACTGCAAGGTTCCCAAGGAAAGTGGTCCAGAAGCAAACTTCCCCTTGTTCTCCTGTTTGGCTCTGTTCTTTTGCCAGTCTTAGGGAGGAACTGGAGTAATTTGTTTCTAATTTATCAGTAAATGTCATTAACAGGACAACCCCTTGGAGAAAGGACTTATGAAAGAGAACAAAGGACAGAACCATCAGGAATGCTTCTGGAACAAACTGTGAATGTACAGTCTGAATAGGAGAGAGTGAAAGGGACTTGTAAATATGCAGATATATTTATTTTTTGCTAATTACCTTCAGCTCAAACAGCTATGAAGATGTATAGAATACCCTCAAGTAAAATTTGTTGTGGACAGTAGTTTGGCATGTACAATTACAATAGGGAGCAATTCAACTGTGTCTCTTTGTTCCTCCTCTTTTTTTACTAGTAACAATGTTATTTGTAATAATAGAAAGAAATTTTACTTATTTGTGACAAAGGAACTTCTTTTGTGGAATTTCATTTATAATTTTAGTCATAAGATTCAATTAAGATTGTGAGCTCTAGACATGTCTTTTCAATAGCAATGCGTATTCCTTTTGAGGCATTGCACCGAGTCACTACTGATCATTGAAATCAAGTAAAAAGAGTTATCACAGTTTGTTGTGAGGCATTTGTTCTGGGAGTAGAGAAAAAGGGGTGTGGAGTTTCTAGAACTGTTTAATTCCATAGCATCCATGTCATCACCGGGAGCATGGTTTTGTCAGGAAACGACCAGCAGCAGAAATGGGACAGGGGCCATCCTGCCCAACTGCCCAACCCAGCCAGGCATGCCCAGATGGAATGAGCCGACCCCAAAGGGGTGGTTTTTTCCTGGTTTTCTGCTGTTTTCCAGATTTGGGAGAAGGAGGGTTCTCCTCACCCTATTGCCTTCAGTCTGGAGGCCACTGCTGTTTCTGGTAATAATGAACAAATATTTATTATTGGGATCCCCATGGTGAATGCCCTCTCTCTTTTCTGTGCTTTTTGCTATGGGTAGTGCTGTGGTATTGGTGATTGTAGTGAATTGTTATTCCAATTTACAATCTCTCCTTATTATCCTTATATGCAATTTATTATCTGTCCTAATTAAATTTAAGTCTCTCCTTCATTATCAGAAGGGGAGGGAGTGAAGAGAGCAGCTTGAGCAGGGTGTAATTTTCCAGCTGTGTTTTAAACCACCAAAGCATTTTATTCAACACTCATACCACCCTTACCCCGGCAGCACACCCAGAGGTATTTCATTGTGGTTCACACAACTATCATTAAATGCCATTAATCACCTCTATGAAACAAAGCAGCAAAGAAAGTCCAGAGTGAGCTAATTTCTCATTTCACCTAGTCCCACATGATTTTGTCCCCTGGAATTGTCCACTAACAGAAAATGGGCTGCTCACCACCATGCCCTCTACCCCATCATAGTTATCAGCCATATTCATCATAAACCAAAGCTTTCAGTCCTTCAAGCCCTGTGCATAGAAAACTGTACATGGTCCCCATTTTCATTTGAAGCAAACGCTGGTCTTTAGGGTTATATGCCCACCTCATGCTCCAGAAGAGAAAACTGAAGTCAGAATTAAACTGTTTGTGAAATAAGAACATACTTTGAAATAAACCCCTTATGACTTATAAAAAGGTACTTCTTTTTCTTTAAATCACGAGTTTGAGGACAACTCACATAACATCTCGAGATAGGCAAAATTCCTACACTGTCATTTGTATTTTGTTCATGAAAAGGAGTTTCACCTGTCAAGAATTTTTAATCCTCTTGGGTGATCTTTGCAGCATTGGAGACGTGAGCAAGCATAATGTTTAAAGGCAGAAAGAAAATCTCTATAGTGAGGACCCTTCAGCATTTTGATGTGTGTGCAGATGAATAATGGCAAGGTAGATAGGAGAACAAGAAAACTGGTTGAATGTGCAATTATGAAGCTGAGTAACTCCATATTTTTCAGCTTGTTCCTTGGTTGTTTTTTTTTTTTTTTTTTGGGGTTGGTTTTTTTTTTTTTTTTTTTTTTTTTTTTTTTTTTTTTTTTTTTTTTTTTTTTTTTTTTTTTTTTTTTTTTTTTTTTTTTTTTTTGTTTTTTTTGTTTTTTTGTTTTTTTTTTTTAAGATGTGGATGATAAGGAAGACAAACAAACCTTAAACCCATTATTTCATGTTATTTGCCCCAAAATATGAAAATGTGTCTTATCATTAAAGACTAATCACCAGGACAGAAGTCTGTCACCATTCCAGTACAAAATATTCCTAGTGTGGCCTCAGTATGGCACTGCAAAATAATAACCCAAAACCAGATATACCAACCAAAAATAATTTTTCTTATTTTTAGATATAGAGTCCTAAATGAGATAGAAAGGTTTGTCTGAAATTTTTCAGTCATGGGAAGTCTATGAAAAAGACACGATTTGAAACTGAGATTAGGTCAGAGTTAGTTATTAGACTTGTTTTAATTCCCAGACCATCCATAGGAATACCCTGAGGACGCAATTATAAAATTGAAACCTGAGGAAAACTACTAGACCTCATTTTCTTTACAAACAGGACTTTTAAGTCTTTTAAAAACAGGACTTTTAAGACCAGATAAAATGTCCATTACAGAACAAAGTATTTTATTATTTGTCCTTAAATGTGTGGAATTTTTAATTCCTCTTTAGTTACTTTGTTTCATTTTGTAATCATAAAAAAATCATCCAAATATCCATTATATGATATAAAGTATTTTCTTGAATTTTATTCATCACCAACCCCATACAAAGAATCATCTTAAAATGGATTTGCACAAATTAGTCTTCAGAAACTTGCACTTTGAATGAGTTTTTAAGAGAATTAACAAAATCCACTGCAAAACATGCCTTTCAAAGATCAGATGGAACAGAAAGAAAAGAATGGCCATTGCCACACTTGGAATTTTATTGCATGTCTGGACCAGGTTTGCCTTCTCACCATGAAAATGAAATTCACATCTGCTTAAGTTTTTTTTAGCAGTTTATAATCCCCACTACTGAAATTAGAAACAGGTGCCAGTTAAATGAGAGGCAACATAAAAAACCCCTACACAATATGTTTTCCATATGATGAGTGAAGTGTAAGAAAGAGAAGAAAAAGGTTATTTCAAGTCATGCTGTCAGAGAATCAAAGAATCCAAGTTAAAAAAATCATGCATGTAAGACAGTACCTTAAATATGGTTATATCTTTGCACATTAAGTCTTGAAAGAAGGACCATCCAATTCCTTTCTCCTAAAGAGCTCCAAAGTGGCAGGTTGGGTAGGAGACAATCTATATAACATGTCATTCATTTCAAGGCTATGCTAGAATAATAAAACTTTAATATTTCTTACACTAGGAAAAAGCCAGTTTTACAGCCATCATGATGGGGGAAATTGTACTGCCAAAGCAGGAATAACAAATAGAGCATTTGATATTTATTTGTTTCCAATGAATTCTTTATATTCATACACATTGAAAGTCACCTCCTGGCTTCAAATGTCTTCAAAACTACAGGAATAATTTTGTGAAATCCCAACACACAAACTTGATGTTTTACATACCTTCAAGGCCTTTATCATATATATATGATATTATTCATATATACCTCCTTTATATACATCTCATCCATCTATCTATCTATCCATCTATCACTCATCTATCTCCTTTTTTTTTCAAGGTAAAAATTAGAGTTGTAATTCTCTTTGACCACATAGAAATCAGAATCACATGATTTGTTAAGGCTTCCAATCTCTTAAAGTTGCCTTATTTTAGAAGAAAAGTTATGAATTTACTGCATGGAAATTGCAATTAATGGAAACAGAGACTGACTCCTAATTGCCCGTTACAAGTGAGCACTAGAAATTGAATTTATTTTTTGCATACTGCAATCTAAATACTGTATTTCTGTATTACTTTTGATATCATTTATTAAAAAAAAATTAAAAGTATGGAAGAAGGCTAAATATATTTTTCATACTATTTTAATTAGTATTACACTATTAATATTTCTGGTTTGTTTCCAAGAATGTTAGACAGCGTAATGTTTGAAATAAGTGCTGAAGCAATTAAAATTGTTTTATCAAAGAAACTCCTAGCTCCACTAAATTAACCTAAACTTGAAAGAATATTCTATTCTCTATAATTGAACAATTTTAAGTTCTCAGGAAGCTTCTAGTAATAAAAAGCTTTTATATGATACCAACGTTATTGAAACTTAAGAGTGTTTACTTTGATTTTTAGCAACCCTGGAAAAAATTTGTTTTCACTATATAAGTTGAAAGGATGAGGAACACATTTTGCTTCAGAAATTTTCTATTATTCCTTTATACTGTTTCTAGTAGGAATAGAGAGAATTCCTATTATATTCTTCCTATTCTGCAAGTCAAATATTCTCTTAGAACACAGTTAGAATGCCTCATATTGGGCAAAATAAATTACGTTTTTTCCCTTGAACTTGGAAAATCTTTTTCTACTTATGATCACTTATTAGACTCTTGACTTTTTCGCAAACATGGTCCAAATCCTACATATTCAGGTGTAGTCAAGTGCCTACAATTTTCATATTCCAGAGAGTGGGAGTGGATTTTACTCATTTCTTTAACAATATCAGAACAGCTAGTGGTTAGGACATGCTCCTGACAGTGGGAGTCTTGGATTTTTATCCTTGCTTTCATACTTTCTCTGATGACTCTACGTGTATGCAAGAGGCACAAACAGCAATACACAGTACAGCTGAAGTTAATTTCCTTCCAGATTTGCTGGGATACAATGGACATCTTGTGATCTTTGATTCTTATGAGTTTAAGGACTTCTCACAGCACATAAGCAATGGGTTTAGACATGGGCATCTAAATTCTCATTTATGTCCTAGACAGGTAAGGCCTTAACCAAATTTGCCCTAATTATCTAGATGATGTGTGTAAAGTTTGAATTTAACAGGGCTGGGAGACAGGGAAGAGGAAGAAAAAATAGAACTTTATTCCAGTATCAGGGTCAGGAAGCATCAGGGGCAGGGGAGACTGTACCAATATCTTTCTGATAAAACAAAAAGCTATTGTATTCAAGCCAAAACATATGTTGCAAGGAAGAGGAGGTGCTTCTTGCAAGCCAAGTATAAAGAGTCACTGCTCCCGAATTTAAGGAGCAGCAGTAGATGAGATAAGAACTAAAATGACTTTTCCTTTCAAGATTTAACAAGAATTTGTAATAGATCCTTCTCAGAGCAAAAGGGTTTATTGGAAGAACACAGTGCTCAGTGTTTCTTAAGAATAATTACTTTTTTCTTTTTCCTATTCTGACCACTTGCTTGATGTTATTTTGGCATAAAGGAAGGTATGGCTTGTGTTCAAGCCTGGATTTTTGGTTAACAGAGTTGTGAATCTTGTGATAATCAGCAGCAGTCTTCAAACTGCCCAAATGAGAGTTTCTATCACTTATTCAACATTCTTAATTATTTACACTAGGTTCTGCAAACAGTACCACAACATATGACTGAATCTGAAGATAAGAGATCATAGCTTTATTTAAGGAATTTGGCTGCAAAACAGCAATACTATACTCTCAAATCTGCTTTCTATTACCTTTTATTGTGCTTTGCTTTTCAGCATATGGATTTTGCTGACATCTTAAGGAACACATAGTTATACTTTTAGGCATATGGTGAGGTAGCTTCATTGATGATTGGATATTTTGAAATTAAAGTAGCCTCAAAGATTTTCACAGAATCTAATGCATGTTATTTTTCTGGAATGTATAAAATTAAGAAAGCCTTTTACCTGAAATACCTTTATGAGCTCCACATTGTGTTAAAAATGTTCACTTTTTGAAGAAAAAATTAGCAATAGTTTTTTTTTTGTTTTTTTTTTTTACTATTTATTTTCAGTGCATTGTAATTAGTATAATAAAAAAAGGGACGACTTAGATGAAATTTTGACTTTAACTGCATATTGTCGTGCTGCCATTTGTTAAAGAATGTAAACTTTTGAGAAGACATCTGCAAAACATGAACCTCATAAAATTGCTGTACCATTTCACTTGCTGATGCAGAATCATGAAAGAGCAACACACCAGAAAAATCACATGCCCTTCTATAAAGAACCAAATGCATTTTTAAGTCATTGTGGGGGAGTTTGCAATTCAGTTTACTACTATTCACACTCAATACAGGATTGACCTTTTGTTACACTTGTGCATTAATCTTGATCATCACATTCAATCTCTTCCTCATGCTCTCTTCCATTACTCTACATTACTTTGGTTTTGCTTCCAAAAGAATTTTAGCAATAAATTGAATATTTTCAGGACCTCAAATATGATAAAATTATAGGAATTTCCTTTGTTGAGCTCCTGTTTGGTCACTTCTGAGGAGGACTTGGCAGCTGGGGTTGTGTCAGGAGTCAGTGGAGTTCTCCACGAACAAGGAGGGAGCAAAAAGTGCTTGGGAAGACTCTCTACTGCAGTGTCCCTTGAGAGAACTTACACTTTTCATTTCCAGCTCTAATGAACACAACCATGACCTGAGTGTTTGAAGAGAGAAAGCCCTTCAGTGATGCAGGCAGAGCACAGGAAGGGCAAAGAGCTCAGAGACAGGGTTGGGAGAAAGTTACTGTGTAATTCACCATGGAGCTTAAGACAAGCCAAAAGATACGGGGCAAAAAAATGTCAAATTTGTTTGAGTGTATACATTTGGAGAAACTCCCAGCTCCAAGACTGGAATATTAGAAAAAATTCTACATGCACAATGGGGAATAAAAGCCACAAGCTAGTGATTTTTGCATCTTAATTTTTAGTGTACTATTTGATTTTTTTCCTTTGGTTGAAATTTTTTTATTTACTGCATATATAGTGAAATATGTGTGTACTATCTAATATGCTGTTTCTCTCAAAACAGTAATTTAAGATGAATCTCATTAAGCCCCGTCTTCCTGAGCAGATAAACAAAGTGCTAATGTATTTTTAATGAGGTAAGGTGATTTCTTGCTGTGAAAATGGGCCTAGACCTGTAAAAACATAATTTTCTTTCTACCCAATGAGGATAATGATTTTTTATCAATGCATCATTGTCCTATTTGCTGCTAAGACTGACCTAGTGAGCTACATATAAGAACTAGGGACTCCTCTGCCAATAAAAAATTCATTATTGCCCTTCTGAAATTGAATTGTTTCATTGTCTGAATTGCTATAAAGCCATTATCATAAAT
>WEIU01008911.1:0-165951 GCA_013389925.1 Aegithalos caudatus
GTCTGCAATCCTCCAGGCTGATTTCCATGGGGCTGCAGAGTAAACATGCAGGAATGGGCACAGTGATTTATAGAGTTCTGCTGCAAGTCCAGGACTACTGGGAAGTGACCAAGCAAGTCTGTGTCAGAGGGAGAACAGAGGCAGGGAAGGGGAATAGGCTTTTGACCCTTGGGCAATGTGTCATGACCTGTGCTTTAAGAGCTTCTGGCTTAAAACATCAATGGAATGTACAAGGTCTTAGTAGATATGTTAGAAGAGATAGAAGATAGTAACTTGTTGGCAGCAAGGGAAGCAAACTTTCTCTCACATTGGAAAACACACTGAAAAGAGATAATGCAACACCAGCATGCACTGTAACTGCTTTTGCTTTTTGAATCTGTCTTCAAGAATTCTATTGCCCTGAGTGAGCTTTGGAACAGGATCTTTGATAGGGAGATGAATCCCCGGAGCTCAAGGAGAAAGAAAAGGGAATGTTAGGACGCATGATATTGTGCTAAGTTTGAATATTTTGGGGAAAAATTAAAATGCTGCTGTGATTGTACTGATAGCAAACAGAGATGAGGGTTTTCTAAAATTCCTTAGTTGTATATGTAATCCTGAGCTTTGGTATTGTCTGTGTCTAGCTTTGAACTCTACAGCCCAGGGGAATTTCCATTTGCAAGGACCCAATCGTTTCAGTGAAAACACGTCCACCTACTGCTGGAGAGTGGAACAGATCTTTGTTGAACTGATCTGGAGGATTGGAATCTACATGGGACCTCTGTGGGATGAATATATATCCAAGCAACAATTAGTCTAAGCACATGAAGAGAATCTTGTGAGGTTAAGGTTTGACATTAAAGACTATGATAGATCAATTTCTTGTTTTACCTTCTACATTCCTATATATTTCTGATGGAGAATCCAAGGGGCAAAGAGTATCAGGGACCCACAGATGATCACAATTTCTCTGCACTGGCTAATGAAAACTTTGGTTCTTGCAATCAAATGCAGTGGCCTTAAGCTGGCTTGGTGTGTTGTGAATCTCCTTTGAACTTCCAGACACAGTATTATACTGACATTGATACCAGTTTGTGGTTTGGGCTTTATATTTTTGTAGTATCATCAGAGCAATTTGCTAGAAATAGGACAAAAGTGCTTTGAACTGTGAAAGACTGAATTAATCTTCCCTCTCTTTACATCTTGACAGACTGTAACATCCATATCCAATTACGTAGTGTTATAGTTCTTCTGTAATTAGTTTGTAATTTACTTTTGGGTTTTTAATGCCTTTGTTTTAAATTATTTTCTGTCTCACAGAATTTGCAAGTCTGCCACAGTTCTCTAGATGTAGATAATAAGCAAGTTTCAAAGAGCCATGAGAAATTCTGTGGAAATACACAGAAGTACACCATGAATAGTAATTGAATTAATGTCAACCAGACAGATAACTTTTTTTTTTGCAATGGATCTTCTTTGCATAGCTTACAGAGGATGTCTCCAGCAGTTTTTATCATGCTTTGTATTTTGTATGGCACCTCATATTTTGGCCTCCTGTCAACTCAATGGAAGTTGAATTTTTCCATATATGAATATAGAGATATTGAACTAAGGTAAAAATGCACAAATTAACATTTATTCATGTTTCCCCAGCCATGAAGAAAAGCTTTAGTTACTGTCTATGCACAGAGATGCATTTGGAGTAATTCTTTCTTGAAATGGAGCATCTGCATTGTGAGTATGACCTAATGTGAAGCTCACCTAGATTGAGGAATGATTCCATCACTAACACAGAGTTTAAACCAGCAGCCTCCACACACTCTACTTTCCATTTCCCTCCTACCCTAATGCTGGATTTTCTCTTTGTGTAATCACCATTGCTGGTGTCTCCAGAGCAACACTGATTGCCTTTCTGCTGGGTTGGCTTAACTCCAGCACTGGGTGACTAGGCAGAACATTGTGATAAACAGGAACCCAAGTCACAAGATCAGTATAGTTCCTTTGAATTTTGAACTTTAAAATATTCACTTTACAGTACTGATTCATCAGAAAAATCACATCTTTGGAAACCTAAGATCCTAGTAATTAATCCTAATGAGATGTGCTTCTGATTATTTATTTTAGGTTTCCAGACCTAGCTACACTTGGCTGTATTTTATTAGAAGTGCCATTACTCAGAGAATCAGAAAACATATTTTCATGATGCATTTGATACCAATTGTGAGCAAGAGAAATCTGTCTCATTCTCTGTACCTTTTTAGAAGATGACAGTTTTGGATCACCATGTGCAGTGGATCAAGCTGGTTATATTAAACATGTAGGAAAATAACATTAAGATGTATTTTTCAGCTACATGACAGCAAGAAATACCTTCAAAGAACCCTTCCTGGAGTTTCTGGTTTTATCAGGGTATTTGGTCTCTCTGCTTCAGTGCCTAGTAAAAATAGTCCAGCTTTAATAAAGCACAGATGTTGACATATTCACTCACCTTCATCATTGCATGGATGCATTTCATACTGAATTTCACCTAAGGAATTTTAGACTTCACAGATAAAAATCAAAAACACTTCTTGTTTCCCGTTGGGATCATTGCTGTTTTTTTCAGATCAAAGATACCCCATCAACATAACGACTTGAGATGGAAAGTTGTGATTTTTTTTTTTTTTTAATGTACTAATGGAAAGATTAATGTAGCTTAGGTATGGTAAGTTTAGCACCTTTGTCCCTTAACCTTGTTTAGTGCTTATGCCAACAGACCATATTTTTGCAATTCTTTCCTTAAATCCTTCTTTGTCCTTAGCTATCAGCAAGGGTAGTCATCTACAATAAGGTTAGGATTCAGTTTCAATATAATTAAATATATTTTCTGGCTGAATACATTCCAAGCATTCCTTGGAAATACTTCCTTTTTCATGTTGAGAAAGCCCAGTACATTTAAATTTCAACGAGTACTTTCTAATGGTACATCAGATCTGGAAATTCCTCAGCCAGTTCAAGACAGGCAAAGGGGCAAGTGTTCAAAGTAGCAAGCTGAAGGTACACCCTCAAAATCCATGTAATGGTTAGCAGATTTTTCTACTTAAGTCTGAAGATTTATCCCTTTCATACTGAGCATACTCCATAGATCATAAAAGATTGTTAGCACTGATTAAAAATAAATCCCTTTCCAAAAGCTTACCTACCTTTAGAAGAAAGGATGGTTTAATGTGGTTATTTTAATGAAAAACTCTGTGAGAAATAGCTGGAAAGATAAAGAGAAATTATCCACTTCTGCAATCATGAGAGATTTGGATGTTTTACTCTCCTATTAATCCCTTGCAATTCCTACATACTCAATTAGAGGGACTCCCCATGATGAGAGAGTGGAACAAAGGAATAAATACATTAATGACTTCAGTTTATGGACTTGGGAGTTCAACTAAAAAAGTAAAGCAGATAGTGAGAAATTACTTTTTACAAAAAATTGTGTGTTTGTGTGTGTGTGTGTGTCTGTGTGCTTGAAAGAAGGAACACTGGTGGAAAGCATGTTCTATTCTGGTTTACCTGTGGATAGAGTGGTTTTTTAGGCCACAGCTGCAGCACTGGTGCTATCACTACCATTTATCACTGGAGCATTTGACAATGTTGCTTATTTTAATTATTTATTGCTGTTTGTACAAAATTTGCAGGCTTTACTGACTATGTCTTGGCTCTTTACAAAAAAATGTTATGTTCTGTGCAGTGTTAGGTTTGTAATGCAAGAGACCACAGAGCCACCAATGTTCAGGAAACTTTACTATATGAACATGGAAATTTCCTTTCTCTCATGCACATTTATCACAGACACCACAAATGATCCCGAGATTCTTAAACAGATACAGATACTTCAAAAAGAGGTTCTCTTCTTCTTTCACAATTTTGCTGGTTAGGAGAAAAGATTAGTTGTTCCACAACCAAGTGAGTGTTGACTTTACTGAATTAAATTGACTATGTATAATTAAGCAGAGTCTTCATAGAGCACAATGTTACATGGGCTTCTCTAGATATAACAAGACAGGTAGACCTTAGTGCTAAATGCAAGAACTCAAGTCTACCTTCACAGTACTAATTGTTGACCAATGCAATATCATTAAAATACAGAACAGATATTGTCATTTCCAGACATTCGTTTCTGTCTTGTGCTTCCTTAATTTTTCTTTTGCAGGCTGAAATACAAAGTAAAACAAAACAAAGGTCTTAGCCTCCAAACCATTGACGTAGAAGGGTCTGACACAACTTTCCATTAATGGAGTTCTTTGGGATCAGTCTGTAAGTGTGGTATTTTGTTTGTTCTACTTATTATAATTTTTTTCTGCATGTCAGTGAGGTCTTACCATTGCTAAGATATTGCTTCATCAGAACCAAGAAAGCATATGGAGACAGAATTTTCAATAGCATGCAGCATTGACTCCAAGTATATTCAAGTAGAAATAGTAATGACAAATAGTGAAGGCTATTATCCAGGCTATTAAATTCAAATAAATTAAAGGAGTAATAAAAAACCCTACAGATTACATGATCTTAGAAGACAGAGTTGTGAGTGTCCTTGGGAGGTCTCTTTACACATCTCTCCACCTGTGGCATGACCAAGCTCTTCTCAAAAACCTGTGCAGAAAAACCCTCCTCACTCTTTCTGGCAAGCAGTTCAATGATTTGCAACCTTTCCATGACAGAATTCATGCCAAGAGTGTGATTTGCTTTTGTTGCTGCAGTTTAAGCCTGCTGCATCTTGGTTTAGTATTGTTGGAAATGGAGAATGGGTTTATCCTTCCTGTCATACCATAGTCTTTCACATAGTTGAATGCTGTGAACATGTAGTATTTTATTCTGCCATCCCCTTCCCACAGTTATCATTTCTTTTTATGGATTATATCTAGACTTATGACTTCTGTTGCCCTCCTGTAGACTCCAAAATTTATCTGCATCTTCAAGCATGGTTAATAAAACTGGACACAGGAACCCTTCTCAGGCTTCCCAGTGGCAAGCAGAGTAGAAGATTTCTATCCTGCACCTTGAATCAGAATATTCAGCTTTTTTGTGTTCCTTGTAAATGATTTCTTTCATTATTTTGACAATTGAACAAAACAAAATCTATGTCCATTTATTTTCTATTGAAGGAGTAGGAAACTTCTAATGAACTGTTAAAGGTTCACATGCAAGAAAATTTAATAGCCATCCTCTGTTCCCAGAAAAGTCTTTAGAAAATTACTTAATGTCTATAATGTGAATAAGATTTGGCCCTGAGTAGACATTAGTGCTTGATAAAATAAATTAGTTCCAAACTCTGTAATTAATTGAAGTGCACAGCAGTTTGCAGGCTCATGTCTAACCTTTTGTCTTATTCCCCAAGAAGAAATTGAAGTGGGATGTGAATATGTAGCTCACAATAGCATGCAAGGCTTGGAATAAATGCCTTCCTTCTAGGAAAATTAGAATAGGTCTGTTTGAGGGCCAATCTTTTCTGCTTTGCAAGGAAAATCTTAGCCGTGGATCTATAGGCTGTCCCTTACAAAGAAGCTTAAATTTCCCTGACTGTGTAGTCCTTTACTTTGATCATGTTCCATGTGTACAAGACAATTCAACCAATCTGTCATTTGTGACTTAAAACTTGAGTGTTATAAATAAATGCTGTGCAACCGCTGTCTAGGGGACAAATCAGAACATTAGGATGATTAAGAGAAAGCAAAGCATCAGTCCAACTACAATAAAGCTAATATCATTCAGTCCACTGTAATTTAAAACAGCTGTCAGCTAGTCCTGGCTTGTGATATAACAGGCCAAATTCTTGGACACTGAGTTATTCTTAGAAATATGCACACAGGCATTGGCAACTCATTCTGCAAATTGCCTGTTGCCAGTACCATGTCAGTTATATGTGCCAACAGATATAAAAGCTATTGTTCTAACTCATAAAAAATAATTTGAAGTTTTTAATTTCAAATTACTCAACGATTTTTGGGATATGAGAGCCAATGAATTTTAAACTAAACCTCACACAAATTAGAAATAATTTCATAAATGTTGTTTCATTCACCCCAAGATGTAAAGGACATTCTTCACTCCTTGTAATGAGCAATGTGGGACCCAGCCTGGCAACATCAAGTGAGGGATGGGAAAAAAAGTGAGAATAGGACAAAGCTGCATGCCCCAAGAATGAAAGAAAAGAAATATCAGTGCAAAATAAGCATGTATTATGCTTTTTTCATGCAAGTCATAATACATGTTATTTTAAGTCTGGTCTGTTGAAATGTACACTCTCACCTATTCCATCTGCCCTCTCTTTCAAAGATCCATGCAGCTACTGGCATTTCCTGTGTAATATCACTTAGGAAAGTGAAAACATAAGTGGAATTTTCAATAAAAATGTTGTTTGATACAAAGCTCAGTTATTTCCACAATAGACCACGCTTTTAGCATCAAGAGCAGAACCATTGCCCTATTGAAAATTTGTACTGGGGGTTGGAATTTGTGGCATATACTATTCTTCTGTTCATTGAAATGTGTCATTCTCATCTTTGTCTCTTCTCTTTACTTTTCCCCTTCTCTCCTGTTCCTTAATTGGATGCCTATGCTTTCACAGACAGTGACTAGTGTAGGTTGTTTGGGACAGAAGGGTGGCAGGAACATATCATAATATTCACAGGACATGTTGATGAAGTAACCCTCTATTCAGGCACATTGTAGCTTTTATTGAATTTTATATGTAAGATGGAATGGAAAACTGCACTGGTTGTTAAAAAAGTCATTTGTTATTGCATTTTGTGAGGAGTTCAGATGTCTTGCTTATGTTAGGAGTTCCAAAATTGCTTAAGATTATCCTTTCAATAAACAGAAGAACACAACAGGATCTTTAGGTGTGCAGAAGATGGAATGGAACTCAGTCTTGTCAAGGTTGTGACACCCAAGTGCATGTATGAATTCCTGGGAAGGTCTTAGCTCAGAATCTGTGGGGCTGTTGAAGTTTAGACACCTTCCTGGTAGGCAGTGACTGATCTGTAGTATTAGAGATGCATTTTACATGCCTAAGTTCCTCCTTTGTTGCTATGTCTAACTGCCAATTGAGTTGTAATAGAGTTTTTATGTCAAAGTAAATAAATGGATTAAAAAATGTTTTCAGTGTATCTAAAAGTTGGTGGTTTTTTCACACAGGTTTGTAATTACTTCATGCTCTGATTGCTTTTGTGATTTACTTGCTCAGAGTTGATGAAAAACATCTTTTGTTTTCATCTGTTTTGATCAAGGTTTTAGTTTGAGCACTAGACTTGAACAAAACAACTCACTTGTTTAATTTCATCTGCTCTTGTCTTCTGATGCAAATATTTTGAACAGCAGTCGTTCTGCAAGAGTCATAAGCGAGTTTGTGAGTTTTACAGTCAGGCTGAGAAACAGAATCATCTTGTGGATGACTCAGAATTCGGGTGCAAATCAATTAGTTGCTCCTATTGTGCTCATTTTATGGAGCTCCATCAGAGGCCTTTGGTTCCTTACAAATTGCAGTACTACATACCAGGGATGAACAAGAAAATTATTTTTTCAAAAGGCAAGAATTATTCTGGATATATAGCTTGTGATTGAGAAAGATTTATTTGGAGGTGGAACAAGTGTGAGCAGAAGTTGAATTATTTTTATTTTAGAATAGGACTGACAATTAGTAAGTGGCCATTTACACTGCTGCACTGGGGAACCCTGCTGCTTCACAAGAATCTGATCTAAGGCTCATAGCATAAGGTATTGCTCCTGTTTTGTAGATGGAAGAAGCTGGGTGTAGGAAATTGTTCCCACAGGAAGCCTTTGGCAGAGCCAAATAATGAGATCTGATTCATGGCCTGTGCTATGGTTGCTTGATTACATTTTCCTTCTTTCCTTGTTTGCTAGTGAATCATGATAGTGGGTGACCCCAATTCATACTGCAGATGGTAACATTTATATATCATGGAAGTCTTGATCTAGTGAACCTTTCTTTTCAACCTCATAATATCTTTTTACAGAGTTTGAACTGAAAAATAAAGAACTTCTGTGTAGAGCAGGATTTACTGGTTTTACAATTGGAGCTTGGCTAAAAATAAAAGCTGGTTTTAGAAGTTGGGAATGGGTTTCTTTTTTGTTAAGTTTTGTTTGTTTGTCTGTTTGTTTGTTTGTATTTTTTTCCCACATGATTGTTCTTTCTGCCTTTGTTTTCTTTCTCTGTTTTTCATATGGAAACCAGAATTATGGTCATCCTGTGCTCTGCCCATGTAATGTTTTAACACTGAATTGCCCAATTCATCTTAAAATCATTATCACTCAGTTAACAATCACCTTCAATGATTTGTCTCTTTTTTTCTCAGCTATTGGTATAGAAACAGTGAACTCTATTTTAACTTCCAGTCTGGTGGATTCAGCACTACTGAGGAAAATTACTCTGATTTATAAACACCAGGTGAGAAATATTTTTTTCATAACCTGTGAGTACCAAGATGGCATCAGAATTGATTCAGATTGGATCTAAACAACAAACAATGCTCAATACCAAGATGGAAGTGCTCAGGCACGAACTCACACTGTGGATGCTTCCTATGAACACTACAGGCTACTTCATGTTCTTGCTATCAAAATCCCATGGTTTTCTTTGATAAAAAGAGGGCTGTCTATTTACTTTATAAAACCTATGAACTTATTGCAGAGAAAAAAAAAAATGGTCAGTGTGGAATGTTTCTCAATAACTTGGCTGGAGAGAGTTTTTCCTCCACAAAATATTTTTTATGGAAAACTGTAAGCCTGATTACAATATAACCACAGCATTTGTCTATGGGAATGTTAATTATCAGCACCATTTTAAACAAGGTGTTGTTTCATCCTTACAGTCTTTCTGAGACCTGAGGGTAAGTTCTTGTTTACTGGGTGTCTGAAAAGCAAAATGAGCATATTGGCTGCACCACAGCTGTGGGGCAAAGGAGGGTTTAAAAGCGAAGGGGCCACTCTGAGATTACTGTTAATCAGGAAATGCCCTGAGATAAACTGACCATCCGTCCGCTTTCTTGCTTTCTTTGTTAAATTTATAACCTTGTGAGGAGAACAATGGACATTGGGACATTGACTTTCACTGTGCCAAAATTCTGCTTCTGATTGCAGAAGATGGGGAATATTCTTGGAAAGAGAATTTCTAAGGAAACTTGTGGGTTGGGGACACAGTTTGTATGGAAAAGCACTTTTTGGTGGGCGATGGAAAGGGAGCAGGAATCATTTCTCTGTGCCCTTGCAGCCAAGAATTTTAATCACAACAGGCATGACTCAGATTAGACACCAGACAAAACTCTCCAAACGCCAAGAGACCATGACAGGGGAATGGGTTGCCCGGGGGTGTTGTGGAATCCTGTCTGGAAGATTTTTGAGCTGTTAGACAAGCCTCTGTCAGGAGTGACAGTAAGCATAGCTGATGCTGCCTTGGGGCAGAGGGATGGGCTAGCTGACCTCTCAAGGTCCTTTCCAGCCCACATGGTTGTGATTGAGAGGAAGGTCCAATTACTTATGATGAGAGTGACAGAGTGAGTTGACAGCAGAGGAAATGCATGATGAATGGTACCTTATCTAGTTCTCTTACTGTTTTCTCTGCTCACAGGTATTTTGGTACAGTGTGATTATACATTTGATTGCAGTGCTTTATTCAGCCACCATAGTTCTCTTTGTTTTATATAATTAAAGAGAAAAAGTTACCTTCTTTATTTTTTCTGTAAGTTTTGGGGTGATGTTTTACTGTCCATGCTAAACATCTTCCACTGCAGCTGATGTATCATTTACTTTGAAACTCTGTTCCTTGAGGCTGTTAGTTGGGGGCCTACAAAAATGTTCACATTCGTAGCAGCTGATAAATGACACTGAAAGCTTTAATAGTTTTTCTAATCCAAATAAGTACCAGTAAAATTAATTTGAAGACATTCAGTTTATTTCTCTGATGTTATTAATAAAAAAGGAAAAGACATCCAAAAAACAGGCTTTGCTCTGTAACTGTCCTTAAAACTTCTCTGAAGCACAGTGTGCTTGAGAAAGAGAAATCTCTTTCTTAAAAGAAATATTTTTTCAGCATTTGCAAGATGTCATAAACTGTTTTATGAAGAGAGAAAAATGGAACATCTGTGCCATTCATATTTATTTTCCCAACATAACTTAACAGAAAATAAAAGAGAAGGGGGAGGTTTTATTTTGCAATTTCTGTGCAGCTGTTTGTATGACTGTCAAGGGCTGCCAAAAAGGAAACTAAAAGAAACAATCAAATAACTTCTAAGATTTAAACAAAATGGAAAAAAATAATTTAGAAAGGAGAAGCCAACATTTTTTTCTAACTTCTTGTGTGATTTATCAGAGGGACTGCACAGGCCAACATAACTGTAGCACTTTCTGGTGGAGTGTGGAGAGCAATTCTGAGGAAGGTCTCCAAAGAGATGACTGGGTGACCTTGGACCTGCAGATTAATTTCTGATGTTCCCACATGAAAGAATTGTCAGTTTAGTCTTCCCCATGCTCCCCAAGCCCTCACACCTGTGATAACTCTGTTACAGGGTTGTGGTGAGACAGTGCCCTCCTTGAAGATTCCTCAAGCCCTTTGATGTTAACTGAAAGGATTCACTGAATTATTCAGCAATGAGATCATAGAAGCAGAGCTCATGTTGTGTTTGGCAGTTATATGTGCTGTCCATGGGAAAGTCCTGCTTTCACAGTGACCTAATTCCAACCTGATGGCTCTTATGTCCACTTTCAAGCTGCCTTGCTGAGGCCTTAGAGAAGTGAAGCTCTTACTGATTAGCTCTATAGCAAACTGTGGCCTTCAGTTTGGAGCTGGACTCAACCCATCACATGAAGGAGGAATCTCTGACTCCTTGCTGGGCAGGGGCAGGTGAGAAGCTGGCTGGTGTGAAGCCCACCCCCAAGTCAGAGCTGGCTGGAAAGGAAACGGCCTCCAGCATCAGCCCTTTGTTTGGTGGCTTGGCAGTGGGACCAGGAACACCCACTGGAACAGCTTTAGTTGACAAAGGACAGACGTCAGACCTGAGTGGGTATGTCTCTTACCTATCTGTAACTTTACAGCTATTTTCTTTCAAGGTAAGGGCAAAGGCACCACTTACATGGGATAGGAAATGGCTACTAGATGTATTTCTGAACATTACCTAAATAATCTTGCCAATGGTTCAGGAGCTTGGATTTTTGCATCTAATAACACAATAACATTGCTGAAGTCCAAAATAAGTATCTCTGAGAATAAATCATTATATCCTCTTGTATAGAAACTGAAGAATAAATAACCATGCCTTGAGAAAGACAACAGCACCTCCTCAGAGGCACACAAAGAAGGACAAGGAGAGGTGGCCAGTGTAGGGTCCAGACCTACAAAACCAGAGGTGGTAAGAAATAGGAAGAAAAGAAACTTGCTTAGCCCAAGCTAACGTAAATTTCCAGGGACAGAGAAAGAATGAGGTGACAAGACTGGAAACTGAGAAGCAGAAGTGGGAGTCTGTTTCTGCTGTGACTGAAGAAGAGTTATGGTGACATCAGTGACTAAAAAAATGCAATGGGCAGGAGGGGAGAAAGTGAGGTAACAGGAGTTATTTTAAATTACTCAGAAATGGCAGAAATTAGTGGAAATGTGGAGACCAGATGCAGCTGTACTGCAAAGAAATGCTCATAAAAATGACTTTTTGGTGCATTAAGGCACCATTCAGTACTCTAGCTGGCAACAACATCATGGATTCAGGCATCTCCCCCAGGTGAGTATCTGCCTAAACTGGCTTAATTAACTGTATTTTATTAGAAAATACTGTTTCTGAGGCTGACATCCTGAGAGTGAGACTTTATATGTTGAGCTTCATGCAGCCCTTCTCCAGGGCATAAGGGAGGCATAAAATGAAAAGTAAAACTGAGACTCTGCATTCTGTTTTGTTGATTTCAGTGAAGAACTTCTGTTAAAAGTAGAGTTTCTGAGAAACTTCAAGGGCCTTGTGTTTTTTTAGAACAGATGGTGGGCTACACGAGTCAGCAGGTGTAGAGTATATGCATGAACACAATTGCTGCCTGCATCAGATGCTCCAGGTGCAGGGATGCACAAAAAAGGAGTCAGCAGCATCCATGGGTGGCCAGGTTTCCTGTATCTAGAGGAAGAAGAGGGATGGAGAAGAGAGAAATAACTATGTTCTGTTCCCATGTTGCACAGACCTCTAAGAGGGTTGGAGCACCATGGGAGAGGTGGCCTTTGCACCGTCAAGCACAGGTCTGTTGATGTGATTATTCTTCTCCAAGCAAAGAGCAAAACAGGTGCCTGTAGCTCCGCTGCTGGCTGCTCAGTCTCCCCCTGGACAGTGCAATGCCCAGGGCTTCAGGCAAAGCCACGTGGCAGCCCCAGCTATGCCAGCTACTTTGCCCTTTGTTTTCATGAAATCTTCACACATGTAAAGGATCACGTCAGATGCTGTCCTCTACAGATCTGCTGGTGCTTTGTCTTTCTGCATGGTAACATGCATGTTTAGACAAAAAGTCTTACAGAGAATACACAGTTTTTCTTCTATAAAAGCTTAAATAATAGGTCCCGGATGTTTCTGAGCGATTAAGAAACTTTCTGCCGTGTTGTAAGGACAGGAATAGTGTGAAGCATTTTACAGTATAAGGCAAAACCAAGGTGCCAGCCTTGTAGCAGGGGTTCCAGCACTCACATGGGTCTGTGAGCTCACAGTCCCAGTGGTTCCAGCTGGGCTCTGGGAAGGGAGTGGATACCTGCCCTAGGGCAAAATTTGGCTTCAGTTCTCTGCATTAAGAAGACTGAAATGAGAGCCAAGATGATGTAAAGGGAGGTGAACCCACAAGCTGTGTTGATTAAAGCCATGGGACTGATAGCAAAGGAAGTGTCTGATAGGAGTGGGAAGACCATCAGTGGGAAGAATAAATAATCTAAAACTGGAATCTGCAAACCACACCCAGCTGCCCAGCAGTATTGGCCATTCATTCAGTCTATTGCACCAAAGGGTAATTTCCATTTGTATTTTCTGAACCCAAGCATCATCAAGGTTGGTCATCAGCAGAGTCCTGAGGGGAACGTGTGTCACAGGCAGGAGGGGCTTGGTTTCTGCACAAGCCCAACAGCAGCAAGGGGGCTTCACTCCACTCCTCAGCTTTGTCTTAAAATTCAATTTAATTTCTCTGAGAGCAGCTTGAAAAGAAACCCAGCAAGAGGTTTTAACTCTGTTGTCATACAGCTTTTGGGCTGTTTAGTTTTCAGAAATTATTGCATGAGGAAGGAGGAGATTAGGTACTGGCAATCAGCCCTCACCCTGACACAAAACTGTTGTTATCAGTGCTTCTAAGCAGGCTAATTGATCACTTGTTAACAGTGGCCCTGACCATCAAGGTCTGGAAGGGCCAAACTTGTTAAAATGCTGGCTGGTGTTTGATATTTTAAATTTTGGTAGATAAAGCCAATTTGCCCATGACGCCGGGTTTAACATGGTATTGTTTTGAGAAGAGCTGCGGGATTATTGGTGACCTCCAGGGGTCAGACCATGGTCATTTTTTCATGTCATCTGACAGGGACAGACCTCATTAACACACTGTCCAAGCAGCTTCTACCAGGATGTTAAATTAATGATGCTATGGAGGCAAGAGTGCTATCTGCAAAAGGCATGCTGTCTTTTCCTCAGACTTGTAGTTTCCTTTGCCGTCTCCTTCACAATTTTCTTTAGCCTGCACGCATGTGGCAGAATCTACAGAGGATTTTTTAAAGCTGGGTTTGCACTCTTGTGCTGTCTCTTTGTGAAGTTTAAGGAAGATTGGCGGTTGGGGGGGTTGCAATAACTGGTGGTTTTGCTCCTCTTCCCTCAAGACTTCTACTTATCTGAATTGTGAAGTTTGGGATCCTTCAGTCTGACAGAAGTGATGATTGGAGGGGAGAGGCCTAACTTGCTTACATTCAGCTCTCCAGGCATAATCAGATGTTGGGTTTGCTGTATCTTTTACATGTTATTGTTTGACCCAAAACAGTGGCCATTTAAGTTGAAAGCAGTGGCTTGAAAACAAATAGAAAAGAAGAGCTGTAAACTGACCTAAATTCCTCCTCTTGACTCCTGGGTCATCCCACCAGCCTCCAGGTGCCATGGGCTGTTTACATTAGATTTAAAATTGAAGACGACAGTTTGCAGGGCCCTATCTTTGCATCTGCAAATGTGTTTGACCCAGTCTGCAGCCTCTGTTCCCTGGGTCAGAGAACGGAGAATGCTTAATAATGGTAGTAGTTGGGTTACACTGCTGTGCCTGTATGACAAAGTGTCTGAAAAAACCTTGACAGGATTATACTCAGATGAATCTTATGATAGGAGAGGCCAAGTAGTAGTTCTCCCGCAATCGCTACTGTCAGTTGCATACAGAGTTTGATTTTTATGCTTGACAAGGGAAGGTAAGTGGTGTGGGGCAGGGATGAATATGCAGAGGTCTGTCCTGTGGTTTCAGGAGCTGGTGAGAAGTGCACAGTTTGGGGTCAGTGGCCCTCCTTCTCAGCTGCTGTGGGCTACGCTGTGTGATACAACAGAAATATCTCACCCCTGTCAAAGCTTCATGGAGCCTAAATCAAGGAAGGAAGTAATTCACACAACTGCAGAAAGAATAAAGGACTCACCTTTGAAGAGGAAGTTGGAGTAGAAGAGAAAGCAAAGGCAAATCAATTAGACAGATAAAGGGAGAGAAGGGAGGGTGTGGCTGGTGTTGGGAAGTGGGATATGGCAAGGAGGGAGGTGGAGGCAAGATGGGGACAGGAGATGAGGTGGGGAAAGAGCAGAGTAAAGAAGAGATCAAGCTTAGGTGGACAAGAAGCAGAAAAGTCAGCATCTGTGGGGCTTGTTCTCTGTTGCAAGCTTATCCACCAAAGGAAAAGAATCCCGGCAACTCCCTGCTGCTTCACAGCAAGGGACAGCACAAGGAGCCTGGCTACTCCCCTGCTGATGACTCACTTAAAGGTCACAGTGATTCCACCTCCAAATGTAATAGGCCTGAGAGGTTATCTGGACCATCCCTCTCATGCTCTGGCTGGAATTCATTGGTATGCCTGTTTTCTCAGATAGTGTTTTAAAAGCTTTGTTAAATGCATACTAAATATCCACTAGAGGAATGCTATGTTTGCTGGGCTATGCTCTTTCAAAAGAGTCAGTTATTACCAATCTGCAGCCTGAGTGGAGATATTGGGGAGCCATTATGGTGCAGTGCACACCTACAAGGTCATAGGGGTGCTGGTTGGTTTTTTCTTTGGTTTTTAAGTATTGTTAAAAAATTCTTGATTGCAAATCCAGTGGCATGGCCAGAAACTCAAGCCATCTCCCAAAACACAAATGCTTTAAGGTTAGGTCCATTTACATGCTACAAAGGTGTACACAAAAAATATTAATAAACAGAATAAAGAAGTGCAGTTCCATCTGCCAGTCTGATTGTTTTTATCATGTCTCTTATATCAGGGCATAAACACTCCCGCATGGAAACACAGGCTCCTTTTTCAATAGGGGATTTCCCATCAGAGCTCTGCAAGACTTTCCTTGTAGTGCTCTTTCTGAACGAGGACTGGCAACAACAGTTGCCAGCAAGCTTGGACAGCTTTGTTTAAAGGCGGGTATTTATGTTGCAACCTTTAAGAAGAAAAATGTTACAGCATTGTATGGGAAAAAAGTTGCAATTATTCTGTCAAACTTGTGCACGCACTATGGACTGCGTGATTGAAACTGCAGGGTATTTCAAGATGTAATAACTGCCTTTGCTTCTGGAAGACTGGTTGCAAATTATCTTTTAGTTTACCATCTTAAAAACAGGTATTAAATGGACAAAAACCAGAGAGATGCAGACAAACTCTAGTGACCAGGAGACACCCCACTCACTAACATGCCATTAAGAAATGCAGATGGTAACTACAATACTTGCTTTGGTGAATATATGCTCATTATAGTCCATTAGGTGATTTCTGTGTCTCACTGGGCCTCATGACAAGCACTGGATATTTGAAGTCTTTTGGGAAGCTCATAAATCACTGAGTGCTGTATTGTGAGTCAGCTCTTACCACTGTCCCCCCAGGCCCATCATTATACCTTCGGAAAGACGGGTTCTTCCTTCTAAAGTCATGTACTTAACCTTTTGTTTAGCATGTCCAAACACTTCAGCTTCACAGTGCTTTTACATTTTGGGAAGGATTATTTATAGCTCTTTCCCTGTCTGACAGTTAATATTTGTATTTATTTTAAGAAAACATGCTCACAACCAGCTGAATGATGAACAGCAAAGAACCTTCTCTACATGTGGACAAAAGCTAAGCTCAGATCTGCTAGTGCAAGTTTTTTTCTCTGGACAATCAGCTCAGTCTAACTATACATGCTGTGAAAATACCCCACATATCCGAGCAAGTAACAACAGACTGAAAATGAAGGTGAGAGCTGGGGTTCAAGTAAGGAGATCCTGTTCTGCAACCTGGCACAAATTTGCTATGGGGCAATAAACAAGTCACTTCACTCAGCACAACCATTCTCAATCCACCTCTCTCTTGCTTGAACTTTCCTGGGCTCTGTCTCCTGCCCAACACAAATAGCCCCTGTACCTCTTGTGGGAATAAAGCTGATGCCCTTCATCCTTGAGATAACAGCTATTAGGTAAAGAGGAGGATGTGACTGGAGGCACAGGAAGGCGATTGTGCTGCAAGCTCGTTCGAGCTCCTTGTTTGATGACTGCAGTCACCCACAGAGTTCTACAATCACGAAAGTTGGCAAAGGCCTTTAAGATCATTGAGCTCAATGATAAATTTAATATGGCCAAGTCTACCACTAAACCTAAGCACCACATCTACATAAATACCTCCAGTGCCTCATCCACTCAAGGTCTCTGTGACAGAAGAAGGAACATGTTCTATTTTCATTTGTATGTCCTTAATTTTATGGAGGTGATATTTTGTTACCTAGTCTACTTGAAGGTACCACAAGGGGGATATTTGCAGCTAACTTCACACAGGCCTCCTTCAAACTAACCTCTAATGATGGAATTCTTTGCAGAGAACAGTCTTCTGTTGCACTAAGGACAATTATGCAGCCCTGCTTGGAAGGGAGGGTCGAAGTTTCTGCTGTCCTTGCTACAGTCTGCTACTCAGGGATGACCTTAATAGGGATGTTGACCTTAATAGGGATGTTTAAAACATGAAAGGATAGCTCTGAGACACTGATAGAAGCAGACAGCAGTCTGAAGGGGTGACAGAGAGGCAGAAGGTTAGTCAACGGAGCAGAGATTTAGGAGAATTCCTGTTATGATTAGGAGGATGTTACAACTTAAAATGAGGTGATGCAGCCCATCAGCTGAAATTAGTTCTGGTAGAGTGATCAGGACAGCTCTATCAGTAGATTTGTCATGGTTCACGGTAAAGAACTGATGCAAGAGTGAGGATGTAATGTGATGTCTTGAGCAAGAATGGAGATAGAAGTCATCTGTGTGATGATATGTCTTCTCATACGAAAATCTCTTCTGAGTCTGAGAGACCTTGATGGTCAAGGCTTACTAGTGAAAATTTGGTAAAAATATTGGAAAACACTAATGGATCATGGGAGAATTAGACTGGTTCAAGAACAATGTCCAGCTGGGGGTTGACTGTGCTTCATCCTTGTGAGAGATTTAGGTGTATCTTTCATGACTGAGTGGTCCAGTTTTGTTCCACTTTCTGGTGTTTCTTAAGATATCTTTTAAATCTGAAGTTATGGAATTTATGGCAATGAAAATGAGCCTTGCAATTAGTGTATGGAACACTTCTAACACCCCCTCAGACAGGGCTTCATCCTCAGCTGGTGCAGCTCTGCTGGCTGGGAGGCTGCTCTACAGGTGGGACGGCTGCAGAAGTGATCTGTAGAATTTCTTAAGTTTTACAGCTTTTCAGTACATTTTTTAAAACCTTCAATTTGACCAAAAGATCTTTGTTTCCAGAATAACTAAATGGAGAAATAGTGAGTGAAAACAACTTTCAGTTGCCTCTGGTGAAGTGACAAGTGCAGAACTTTAATGAGGGTTTTTGTGGGGCACACACCTCCTTGTTTCAGCTCCAGATGAGTTTATGACTGAAACTGCTCTGGTGAAAAACAATTAAGCAATTGAGCAAAATTTTCCTTGTATTATATATGAGACCTCAGTAAAGATTATTCTGTCTTCCCAATTTTTTGTGCTTTAGGCAGATTTGCAGTGCTGTCATCCATCTGAGCATGGCTATGTGCCTTCACCAGCAGAGCAGCTAACACACAGCAGTCTGTCCTCCAATCCAGTCCTGAAAGGTTCTCAGAGGCCTGCTGAGAGAGAAAAAGACTTGTGACTTCTTTTGCTCACAACTACCAGTGCACAGTTAGGCCTACAAACCTGCAAAAACAAGCACCCTCCCCCTTCACGGGACGGTGCCTGAACTCAGTGGCATTTGTGGAGGGCAGTTTGATAGAGACCACTGCAGACTTCTGACTGTCAGCAAGACCAGCATCTCCCACTCAACTGATAATCTGTTGTGCTTCAATTTACTTGTCATTTTCAGTTATCTGTACCAACAACTGATGAGAGCACTCAAAGAGCCTATTTGGCAAACTGATAGGGTATCTCAGAGGAAGCACTTACAAGATGTGGTATCCCCAGCAGAGATCCTGGGATAAGCAGTTCCAGTAAAACATATCTCTGCCTTGAGATCAAGCAGTGGATACATGGCAGGCAGGGGTTTTGCCCATTAGTTTCCTGAAGTGCTACATAAGATTTCAGGGTGAATTCTAGGTTTTGTTCTTGTGGGTGATTTAGCCAGTGAATTGCAAATTGAGGGTTTGGCAGAGATGAAAAGGAGAAGTTTGCCACTAACACAAAGCAGTCAGACAGACCTGTGACTTCCCTGTGCATTTCCCAGGTAAGACAGAAGGGGCCAGTCTATGTCTCACTCAAAGGTGGCAGAGCTAACACCTCACTCACCGGGAAGAAACAGTCCTAAGTCAGTATCTTTATGTAAAAAATCCCCACCCCTCCTCATTTAACTGTCAAAAGTTTTTACAATCCTGCTCGAGTGTGAATCACAAGAGCCGGTTCATGTCTATCCATCGGTTAGTCAAAGGAAAGGGGGTGTATTTTTAGAGATTCCATTGTCCTTCATTCCTGCATTTATTTGCCTTCCTCTGCAAAGCCTTCGAAGTGATGGATAGCTTGTTAACTTCTGAACCTGAAGATAGCTTTTTGAATTGAATCTCATGTTGGAGGAAAAGCATGCAAAGGGGAGCAGAAAAAATTTCAAAGATTTTGTGCAGTGAAGGTAAACCATTAATTACATACAAAGGAATTAATAACAGATAAACTTTTTATTTTACTTATTTTTCCAAGTTGAGCTATTGATATGAATAGCTTCTGCAGAACAATTGCAACCCACGTAACCAACTAGGATTTTACAGCCTTTGTACTAAGATATTTTAAAAGATTAACACAGTTCTGGTAGGATACATTAGTATGCTGGGATAACAGGGCTCTTAGGGAAGTTTTGGAAACTTCTTCCCTAGCCCCCATCAAATTACCTCCAAATTCTTATTGTTTAGACAGCACATTAAGTGCACACTATGCATTGTAACAAAGCTGCAGTCCCTGCCCTGAAGATTTTACAAATCAGAGATTTTGACCTATTTTCCCCCTTAAATCTGGGGGAGTCTTTGCCTTGATTTCAGTGTGGGTTGAGTCAGATCCTCGTACAGCATTTAATGAGAGTTAGCAACAGTTCTTGTTACACTCTAGTACACCCAGTTAGACAGCAAATCCATGAGCAGTTTCCCGCAGTGGTCCTGATAAATGCAGTGGGGACCCTCAAAATGCAGTGGGGACCCTCACTTGTGAGTGAGTGAGCACTAACCATCCTGGTTGAACTCAGCCCTGCTGGGTGAGAGGACAGAGAGCAGAAGGATGGAGGTGACTGTGTTGGTTTGCTCCCGGCTTTTTAGCACCAGGAGCAGCATGCATGGCTGAAAACCACTCTAAAATCTGTTCCCTGTGCTCTCTGCCTGAGTGCAAGCTGTGCTGCCAGCACCTGTGAAAATTATCTGAGGATGGGATTCCCTCCACATTCTGCCACAGCCACCCTCTAAGTGAAAGCTGTGCACACACAGTCTTTGTCTCAACTTATTTAACTACTTTGACTCACTCCAGCTTACCATGGGGAGGGGCATTTACAGCCCCTCTTCAGCTACTGCAGCACCAGGCCTGCCAGCTTGTCATGGATGCTTGTGTGTGCTTGTTTGGAAAGCTGCTTGTGTGTAGTTTTGCTTCAATGCAAATGCTTTAGGCCTCAGTGCAGCGAAGTAATCAAGAATATGCTTGACTTTAAGTCCATGAATGATATCTGAATCTGGGCCTTTGTACTCAGAACAAAACCCTTTAAATAAAGGAATAGCTTGAATGCCAGCAGCCCAGCTGTTTTTGAACAACCCTCCAATAACAAACCCAAGAGCATTTGCATTGGTAGAAACAAAAGTTGGATAAGGAGGCTGATTCACTGTCTGGCTTCTGGAGACATTTTATAAATAGCTGCAAGAAAAACACAGGAGTTTTTTTTATTATTATTAGTTGATAAAACATGTTGACAGAATCCTTTTCAGGATTGTAACTTGGGGGCAGCCTGTCTTTTTGGACAGCAGACACATGGCAAACAATTTATTTGCTGAAGAAAGCCAGATGCTTTGTGTCCTTGGCAGGCAATTTGTAAGATTAAGGAAAATCAAGCTTGTGACTAGAGTGTGGTAAATAAGTAAAATAAATAAATAAAGCTGTTGCATTGCCCACAAGAAACTCTTCTACCCTTTTTTACAGGACAGCTGGTTTTCAGCTACTTCTCCCCACAGTGTGTGATTGACAAGGAAGAGTAGGCCACCTGAGGGGAGAAGTGCTCCTTGTTTGTCAGCCACTGCCCTCTCAGCACTGTGCTGCTACATGAACAAGCTTGGATGCCTCTGTGGACTTGCACAGTGTGTCCCAGGCAAGATTTATGGTCCCAGTGAAGATCGGCTCACAGGGTGAAAGGCACACACGAAAGTGAGTACCAGGGCCAGGAACATATGTGTTGAACATCCTCCATCAGGCAGTTGCCCAGCCTGGCTTTGAAGCTGCTATGCAGCAAGCAGACACCTCTGGCAAACCTAAGATGGATAACAACCAAGAGATCAAGGGCTGGAAAACAGGAAATACAGTATGTCTCCTACATGTAGGGCTCGATCCATAGCTGACGCAGATTGGCATCATGCCATTGGGAGAAGACTCTTTGTATAGAGTGAGACCAGCTGAACACCAGAATTTCCAATAAAATAAAGTAGTTCTGTGAATAAACAAAATATTAGCAGAGGAAAAAACAGACATGATAAAGTTTGTGTTGTTTATCCTTCACACAGCTGGTCTTTTCTTAATTTTTCTTCAGCAGATATTTGTGCCAGCACAGCTTAGAGATCAAAATACTGTACTGCTTTCAAGCCATATCAGGGAGAGGACAGGAGTGCTGTAAAATTTCCCCTGGACCATTGGAGTTTATGAACCAATGAGCTGAAGAGACCATTCAGTAGATTTTTGAATGTCTGTCTGAAGCCTCTGAATTCCGTATGCTCTTAGCCCCACTATGCCTCCAGGTATAACATTACTTCTTCTTTCATCAGGCTTCCTTCTCAATCAAATACCATTTGGATAATTCCTCTGTAACGAGGAACATGGGGAGGATCACCCCATTTGCCATTCTCTCCTGTGTACCCTTTGTAGATGACAGTGTCCAAATACCTTCCAGTAGCACACTGCAATGGTGGCAGGATCTGTTACTCAGTGTTGTTCTCTTCCCTTCACTCCCATAAGAGACTTGTGGGTGCAGTCAGGGTGGCAGAGAAAGTGAGAGGACTCAGAGTAAAACTGTCCCCTATTATGGGGCAGCTCTTTCATACTAATCTTCTTTCCCTTTTTTGCTAGTATAGGCAGCAAGGAGAAATTAATTACTTTAATGTCATCACATGAAGGTAAACCAGAAATATTTTTATAATTGTTTCTATTATTCGAATAACATGTGGGGGACTCTGAAACATTTTTGATTTAAACAGAGAATTCCCTCCCTGCCTAGACAGCAAAAGTTAGTATGGACAGAAGAGAGAGTGACATATGGACCATGCATTGCATGGTGAGCAGCAGAGTTGCTCAATGTTGCCTAAATTTTGCTGAAGAACGGAAATTCAGAATAAAAAGGTAGGTAGCCATACCAATGTGACTTGAGCCTCTTTCTGAGGAAGCTCAGACTCCCTCCACCCTCTCAAATAAGAGATCTAATCTGACATTCCTCCTCTGTGTGGGTGGAGACCTCCCTGTACCTCTTCTGGTCTGGCAGGGTCAATGTGTGACCTCTCACAGCTTGAGGATGACAACAGATGAGTAAAGACAGTGGGTGCTATGAATGTGTGGGAGGGAGAGACTGGTGGCTGAAGCCCTTGGAAAGACCTTCCTTTTTTTAAAGTTCTATTTTTAATGACTGTAATATTCTATTAATATTCAGGGGAGATATAATTAGGACATTGTTTCTATTTTGAGATTGTTTTTGTCTGAGTATTGGTTTGGACAGCAAACCAGCTCTCTGGCAAACTCCTGCTTTTGTTATGAGGCAGCAGTCCTTGGCTGTACCTAATGAGATTAGAGTCAGCGCTGACTGGACATGCTACCCCATCAGCTCCAAACGGGCACTGGGTGGGATTTTGGGGAGGCTGACACCATTTTGTCTGAGTTTTAAGTGTTTTCAGTTGCTGGAACCTAAGGCTAGGGATTACGCAGCAACAGATAAGAGAATACAAATAGTTAGATGTTGGGATTTTGAAGTGTGTTTAATGCAACACTTGAAAAATATGTATGCTATTTCATAGTTTTCTCTGATTTGTCCACGACTAATCTGGTGTGGGCAGTGTTTTCTTTAACTGTCTCCCAATAAAACCTCCCTGCATAATCACGCACCAGACTATTTATTCCTGGGAATGGTTTGCATCACATATGTAAGAATTTAATAATGACACTTGGATGGAGTACTGTTATTTATGGAGGAAAAGGTCGTGTTCTGTGCCTGCACCAGCAGTGGATGGCTGCAGCCTTGGGTAGCACAGTGCTGGATCACTGGGCAGCCAGCAGATAGGGGAGTGTGCCTGACAGCCAGCTGCTTTTGTCATTGGTGCAGAGCTGGGGCATCTTGCTCCTCAGTTCAGCCTTTGTTATTTATATCACTCTGTAAACAAAACTCCTGCCTTTTCCTTCTGATAAATAGTGAAGAAGCCAGTGCAAGCTAACATGAATGGGGAAGTGAGTGAGTGAGTGAGTGAGTGAGTGAGTGAGTGAGTGAGTGAGTGAGTGAGTGAGTGAGATATACTGCTGATATATATTGGTAACCCCACATCTTCTGTTATGCAAGGGAGAAATTGGTGGCTGGTTTTGTTTTTATTTCTGGAAAGTGACCATTTTTAATCCCCAGTCATTCTCTCTTTGCATCCAGCTCCCATATTATTTGCCAGGTTTTCCTTTCAGACATTCTAGGAACACCCTCCTGGCTGCAGGAAACTCCAGGGCTGCCAGCCATGCTGTGCCTCCTGCCCAACTGGGAGCTCATCTCCCCCACCCTGCTCAGCTGGGTGCTCCCTGGCTCTGCAGAGCAAAACAAGGATGTCATTCTGCTCTTCCTGCCTCTGCATCTCTTTATACCTAATGTTTTCTCAAACTATCACCATGATTCCTTTTCCTTTTGGCATGAGCCTCTGAATTGAACTTCAGCCTTTTCATTTGACTATTCCGCTCATGTAAATTTATGACATAGGATATCTGACACAAATAGCTTCGTAGAGACACACCATCTCTCTTTCCTCCTGGTTATTTTTAACTGATTTTTTTAAGGAAATAACCAAACATATCAAAGGAGATATTGTGCAGTTAAATCTTGAGGAAAAGTTCAGGTAGCAAGAAGAAAAGAGAGCTCAGTCTTTTAAAAAAGAAAAAGAGAAAATGTATACCCTACTAGAAGTGCTATATATTATGCTGTGTTGTGGACAGAACAGCAGGTCTTTAGGAAAAAAAATAGCAGTGTGGAGTTCTGTGTTTACAGGGCATTGCCAAGGCTGGATTAAATGTGGTAAATGGAGAAGGGTAGAGGATTTCTGTTTCATTCCCTATGCTCACTGCTGTCGCTGCCAGTCGTGTTGGTAGAGCATTGCTACTGACAGCAAGGAGTCTACTGATTACAGCCTCTTCTTGTTTGCAAACCCCTTTTGTTTGCATTTTGGAATTGACTGTCATGATTCCATTGTCTGTCCAGTGCTAACAACAGCAAAAATTAATGCACATATGGTTGCTGGAATAAGAATGGTAGGTACTGAATAGTCAGGGGAAGAAGGTTTTTTTACAAAGTCACTCTTATAAGTGAAAATGAACTTCTGGCGGAGAATTGATCCTTCCAGTTATCATCTGGGAATGAAAAAACCCATGCTTGGTCTTGAGCTCTGAACTGACACATGCATTTTTGTGTATGTGTGTGGTCTAGACTCCCATGCAATTTAGCCATAGCCTAGCCCTGATTTTCCCATTGTTTTACATTTAAGGCATGCTCAGAGCTTTCCAATCTTTTTGCCTTTCCTCAGCAATATTTGTAACTTACCACCTAAAAAAGAATAAAGATTTTAGAGTCAGTTTTCATCTGTCCTTCACTTCTAGATGACCTGATGGAGTACAGTCTTGCCATCACCTTATAAATCAGATGTTTGAGAGGGGGGAAAAGGGACTCTGCAGATAATTACTCTGAAAAACTTGAAAATATCTATGCCTGAAGTAGCTGGAAAGACTGCTAGCATGCAGTAGAATATTTTGTGTAAGAGAAGCAGTGAAGGGTTACACACATCCTTCCTCCTCTTCCCAAACACTTGCAGATGCTTGTCAATACAGAAATGACATCTTGGAGCTGTTGTGCATCCATATGGGGCCACTGGCCACTGACAAGTCCTCTGAAGTGTGGCAGCCCTTCAGAAAACCCAGGCAGGGGAGGGAGTGCCCCTTTGGTCCCTGCTGTTACAGCTTTTCAAGGTAACAAACCCCATCTGGCCCCAGCCCTATGTGGGAGTGGTAGGGCAGGGTCTGGGTCTGCCTGACATGCCACCCCTGTGCCCAGCTCCATGTGCTGCCTCTCTGCCTCACTTTGAACTTTGATCCTGCTTTCTCTTTATTTTCTCAGTGATTGAGTTAAGGGTGAGGATTTGAGCTAGTTGGTTTAAATTCAAGCCATATGAGACAGAAGTGATTTTCTTGGACAGGAAAAATAATCTTGGGGAGTTTATAGGACTTACAATTGCTCTGTATTTTCATGGAGTATGAACACAATTTGTCTCTCTACTTCTCAATCTCAATGTCTTATTGGATCTTATTGGATTAACTTGTTGTTGGAATTTCCACGTACTGGCATGGGCTCAGCAAGCCTTTTTTCACATTTGGTTAGCCTGGAGATTGCAGTCTTTCTTCAACAGTGTGAAACTTCTTGTACAGATTATCCCTGCTCATCTCTTTCTCCTAATTGAGTTCAATACAATTACATGTCTCTCCATCAATGCTCAAGTCCTCCTTGGACCCAGGCTGACCCAAGCTAAAATCCTGGACAAACCAAGCCCAACCATCCAGAGGAAGGTGCTATTAACACTCCTGTAATTTGCTTACAAGCAGCAGTTCCACAAAGAGCTGGACACTGGCAAGAGAAGAACCTGCCAAAATCAAGAACGGTGTGGTAGTATGACTCTTTGTGATTTTTATGAAGAATTAAGAAGCAGCTTCTGAAGAACCTTTCTGCTTTCCAGGTATCATGGTGAAGAAGCATCTGATCATCTTACTAGAAAATTCCATACTCTTACATTGCATACCTTGAGTGAGACACCAGCTCCTGCTAGCTGCAGCATCGTCCCCCCCCATGCCTACACAACAGTGTCTGTAATTCTTTGCACAGAAGTCAGACCCTTCTAAAACCCAGACATTCATATTCCCATCAAAATCTGAACAGTGGGGTTTTTCCATTAACAGTTTCAGGCTATCAGACTCAGCTGTGAATGAAAAATTCATCAGGCAAAGACTAAAGAAGTCACACCTGTCAGCCTGACACACTGTTTATCTCAAAGACTTTACTTCAGAAAGTATAAACAGTAGAGTATTTATTTTCCTTCCTGCCATCTATGAGGTTATTCAGCAATTTGAGTGTGCTCACACACAGCTTTCATGAGCCAACCTTAATTGCACAGCAATGTGCCATAAAACAAAGATTAGGCATTATTATCTAGGAACCAATTTTACATTTTTCTCCTCTGACTTGAACTGTTTAAAATATAGGGCACTATCTCATTTTGGCTGTACATAAATATCTCAGTTGTCAAACAGCCCTTACTCAACCAGCCAACTTTTCTTGGTGGTTGAAAATCATAGTATTTAATTGTGTCAACCAAGGTGAAAAATGCTATTGGTTCACCACCTGGCTGCACCATATAGTTAAAAAGAAAGTTAAGAAACAGATTGTGGAATTTAAGGGACTGCAAAAATTTTTTACTCATTAAGAAATTAATATGATGCAAGGGCAGAAAGAAGAAAATAAACAGATTATGTGTTTCTTTATCCAGGTGCATTCTTGCTTTCTCCTTACTAGCTGCTTTTGAATCTTCCAAAGAGTGTGCATATAAAGAGGGTGTGAGAGGGGCCCAAGGCATCAGGAAGAGGCTTCTGCCAGGTTTCTATAAGCTTTCAATTTATCTGTGACTGCATAATCTTGAAATTGTTCAATAGTCACTGTCACCTGCATGAGCAGAATTGACAAGTAAAAAGCATGATGGACCAACACAAAATTCAGTTTTCCTGGGCTCAGTATGTACTGTTCTGGTGACCTCATCTACCTTACAACTGAGAGGAAAGCTGTTCAGTGTAGAAATTCATAGCAAACTCTTTGGCTGCAGGGAAAAAAAAAAAAAAAAAAAAGTCATATATTAATTTTTAGCATCCACTGAATGCTCTCCACACTGGACAAAAGTTTTGGCAAGCAGTGTAAGCCATCTACTCCTAGGAATAGGTTCCAAGGAAGTGGTTGATGGTTCACGGTATTTGAAATCCCTTTCGTGTAACTCTTCATCAATGAGGAGTGCAATGATGGCATTAGCTTCCCAATCAGAATCTCACTGAGAGAAAGCTTGGAGGGGAACACTGTCCTGTAGCAACAATCATTTACAGACACCTTTTGTGTCATGCACATATAATGTGATAGTGTTTTTATATCAGGACAAAAGCCACTGAGGATTTTTGCTAGCTGAGTTACCTGAAATCTCTCTCCTTTATTCCACATAGATGTAACCAGATGTGTAGGATCTAGCAAATATAAGATGAAAAGAGAGAATTAGATAGATCCATTAGCTTCTTCTCCTGCATAGTGTAGGCAATGATGTTTTCACTCAGTAACTTACATCCTAAAACAAATACTTGTCTTGAACAAAAGCAAAAAGCCTCTTTTATGTGGGAGGAAAATGAAGGGATAGACTGAACTACATACAACTTGCAATATTAACATGTATATAGGTGGATGAAGTGCATGTACATCATGTTCACAGTCTCTTCTGTTTAGGTGGGAACACTGCTGGCTCCTTAGAGAATTTTCAAATGCAAACCAGGAAGGCAGTTATCTGGATGCAAGGTAAGGAAGGAGACCTGTGATAAGCAATCCTTTCACTGAGGAAGAAGATTTAAGTAGCAAACATTGATTTACAGCCCCTGTCAAAAGTTTGCAATGAGGCTCAGCTGTGGATCTTGGAAGATGGTGAGACGAGGTACCAGAGAAATTCTTACAGCAAGGGTGCTTGGATGCACAGAGCTCATTGATCCAAGCTTTTGGTCTGCTCACAGACACTCTTTCATTTGAGGCCAGTGGAGAAAAAGGATTTGGAGACTATGAATTGCCGAGAGGGTTGCAGTCTTTATCTCCTGCCCTTTGTTTGTCTCTAGGATCCACTCAGACACTCCCTAATTTGCCCAAGAGCTATGGGAACTGCCGAGGTAGAATTCTGAGAGTGCTGGCCATGCTTTGTGTGTTCAGGGTCCCAATGGACACCAGTCCATGAGCTTTCTTCACAGCTGCCCTCTCCTACAAGGAGCTTGTCTGTAGGAGGGTCCTGCCCCAGTGGTCCAGGCAACCAGAAGGGTTTGCTGTGGCTTGAGTGTGGCAGCAGAATAACCTAGTGATGTGCAGGGGCAGAGTTATAGTCCCAACTCTCTTATTTTGTAAAAGAAAAACTCTTCCATTTACATTCCCCTGACCTTTCATTGGTAAATTCTTCTTCACTTCCTGCCTGTGTTGTATGCTGTGTGCCAGCCCAAGGGAACAGAAACCTTGTTTTCCAGTCCTAGGGCAAGTTTTTCTGTGAAATAAAGAGATTGCCCAGCTCTAGTTTCAGCATACTGTGCAAGTAACGATTTCTGAACTCTGGCATTCTGCTTGATCAAAGAGCATTTCCTCCTCTCCCTCCTCCCTCCTTTCCTTCCTCCCTCCCTCCCTGCATCCCCACTAGCCTCTTATGAAATTAATAAACACAGGGTGTTTGTTGACTGGGTGGAAAAATTGCATTCAGATCACATAATGTCTGAGGCCTGGCAAGTCTTTGTGAATCTGTTCTGGTCTTTGCTAAATGGAGCAGGGTGCCCTCCAGTCTAGCAGCAAATATCTTAGGGGGGAAAGAAAAAGGCAAAGAAAACTTCACTTTTTATTTCTATTAAGTAGAGAACCAGGTCAGTATGATTTGCAGACCCTTGACTCTTCTAATTCTTAATTTTTTATTGTATAAGAGATTGTGGTCCCTATCATGGCAGAAAAATAAAGTCTATGGTTGGAACCACATTACATAATATTCACCAAAACCTGGCACTTCTATAGGTCATTATAATGTAATAAATATGCCTGGTACAGGAATTTTCTAGTCTTATGGGTATGCACATACCCAGCTTCCTTCTGAGAGAGAGATGAACATATCTGAACACAGATGGGCTCCCAGGCCAAGAGACAGAAGCTGTAACTCCAGCTCCAAATATCTATCTCTCTCAGCCATTGTGACAACCTGCGACCTTCTGCTTCTCCTGTAGGAGATCTCAAGCTGTTTAATGTGTTTGGGGTCCCTCCCCAGGCCTTGTCCCCTACATTTGCTGTGGAGGCAGTTCTGTGCTACTGTACTGGATCAGGTTTCTCTAAGACTCATCTGTCAGGACACCATCCTCAGTAGGCCTGACAGGTTATGTCTAAGTAGTCTGCTTCTACCAAATTACAGCATTTCCTTTGGGCCTCTATCAAAGACTTCAGCAGCACGTGCCTTCCTGTTTCTTATTTGAGTGTGTATGTGTGTGGCTCTTCTAAACACGGACAGGAATTTCCTTTCCTGACTCTAGACATCAGCCACTCACTATTTCTGTAGCTTGCTAACAGACTGCCTGCTGCCATGGGCCCTTTGATTTTTCCCATGAGAGCAGCAAATTCACCCTGGGCTGATAGAGAAGGCCTTGTATGATACTCTGGGTGTGCAGCCTGTTTTTAGCTGGTGGTGTTTTAACTGCACTAACAATCCCTGTAAAGCAAACCTGGCACCTGATGGGGGTTGTTTCTCTGCCTCCTGCTACAGGGTCTTGCTACCCTAGTGTTGCCAGAGCATTTCTGCCTCAGTGAGAAAGAGAGATGGGGTGATCCCAGCCCAGACTGGTGTGACTGTGAGATGTTTGGCCACATCTACACTCTAGAAAACCCATTGTCAAGGCAGCCATCTGGGAGCAGGCAAGTCAAGGTGAAGCTCTTCCTAGGCTGATATAGCTGTCCCCTTTCCACTGAGTGGAGACCCCTCAGAGGCACCCTGGGGCTTTCTGCACTGATTTTCAGATGCAGCAGCTCTGAGGCTGTGCTTAATGTAGCATGGTCCCAAATAAAGCTCTTGGGTTGCTTTCTGGGTTTTCAGACTCACAGGTTGTGAGCTGCTTCAGATGACTCTCACAGATTTCAGTGGTCTTTTAGAGAAAATTAAGTATTTTCCTGGGACATTTTGAGAGCAACAGTGGGAGCCTGGGTACACTAAGCAGTCATTTTTTGTAGCTTTTCTCAGTGTTTCCTGTTATGTGAACTTACCAGGAAAAAAATCTTTCTAGACCAGTGACTACCAGAAGGATAAAAAAGCTGGTAGGGTTTGTCTCAATGTGCATCAAGGGCAAGCAGCCAGCAACTTCACAGCAGAGGTTGTAAAGTAGAGGAGAAAAGATTGGTAAGGTGACTGAGAGTAAACTCCCACAAGACAAATTATTTATCTCCTTCCCTTTTTAGCCTATGACTGTCCATCCACATGAGTGTCTGCCTGCCTGTGTGTCATTCCTTCTCCCCTCATAAAATTTTGAAGTGGTTGACTTATTTCAGCCAAAGTATCTGAAGGATAGAGACTTCAGCGCTGCTAAGGTCCTGGGATTATCTGGAAAGCAGACATCTGATGTGGAGCAAGAGACTCTCTCAGTGCTCCTCATCTGGAGGAGAGGATGCAAGACTAGCAGAATCCCTGTGACATTTTGTGGCATTACTGTGGGTCCACAGGCAAGCAGGATGGAAGAAAACCAGACTTAATTCCTCTCAGTTTTCACAGATAATGCTTACTTGTGTATTCACAGAAGCCTGCTACGAATACAGGTTATATGACACTGAAGGATGAAAGAAAAGTAAATGTCTAGATGTGAATGCAGTCACTGCTGATGTGCTATAGCTTTGGCACAGCAATCCCTGTGCCTCCCCTGTGAAACATGCCTGTGAAGCTCATGTCCCAGTGACTATGGGAGCCTGTGGAGCCAGTCAATATGGACTTTTTGAGAAGTCTGTCATTGGACTCTATTTTCCAGCTAGAGCCTCTCAAGGGACATAAGGAATTGACAGAAATAAGGACATAAGGAAGTTGGCAGAAATAAAAATTCATTACTATGAGCTTTCTTTTGTAACAGAGGATAAACTATTGTAACAGAAGGCTCACTAAGCTTCCGGTGAAATGGCATTTCCTGGGGAAATACATAGCCAAAATCAAAGTGGCATAACCAGTGATATCCAGGAAGCCCAGTGGTGAAAAATATACTTTTTAGGAGGAGGAATGAGGGATTAGTCAAACAAGGAATAAACACTGCCGACTGGGTGGGGAAGTAGTGTGTCCTGGGAAGTGGTGACAAGGTACAATCAGGCAGGTGAGTGATCAAAGTGGCCTGATGTGGCAGTGGGGCCAGCACACTGAGACAGGGCTGGGTTGTGTCCAAAAAGAGCTGCTCAGGAGCAAAAGTGTCCCACCCGGCCCAGTTCTACTCCCTGCTGCACTGGTTTCTGCCTTCAGACCAAAGGTTGAGAACCTGAAGAGATTTCAGGGAGGAAATTGGTGTTAGAGAGAATTTGGTGTTAAATCCACTTCTAGCAGCTGAGGATGTGAGCAACTCCAGGTGGTGTGTTTATCTGAGTAGGAGACAGAGAGGCCTTCTGGATCTCAGCCTGACATTTTGCATGGCATGAAGGATTCTAAAGAGACCTCATTGTGCCTTGACCACAGCGGGACAGAGGATTGGAAAGTTGGAAAAATCAGAAAAATTCAAATTGCAAATATCCTAACCATGAAGGCAACATACGTCTGGAATGGATAACCAAGGATGCGGTAAATTCTCCTGTGCTTGGAGTAAAAGAAAAGATACCCTGGAATTCCCACAAGGTAGAAGGCTTGATTCAAAGATCAGAGGGTGGAACGCAGTGGTGCATATTATGCAAGAGACCAGATCAGATGATCACTCTGGCTTGCTCTGGCCTTCACAAATATAAACCATTGTTGTAGCAAGGATCTAGGGAAACTACTATGAGAAAAGAAACAGAATCATTAAATAACCACAGTATTTTCAAGGGCACATATCAAAGACAATTTTTTAAAGTAACAGCAGAGATTGGGGGAAGATTGCGGGGAGTAAAGAGGTTACTTTGTTTTCCTGTTTGGAAACTTGCCCACCATATGACTTCAACCCCAGAGATAAAGTTGGTTTTCTGGAGGTTCATGAGCTCATTCACAGACAACATTTATTGGAAGATTAGTGGAATTTCAGTGTGGACTTATCCTAAAGTATTACTGGCTTCCAAAATGCATTCATTAGTCTTCAGGGTGCAGTAAGGCACGGTCTTGCACAGAACAGATTTACACAAATGGCTTATTAACAAAATCAGGATTAGGGCCAAACAGATGTCAGTATGACTGATTAGCTCAAAATAAACACAGTTGTGAGATAAGAAATAGCTGTGTTTTTGCTTCATCTTCTTGTGGTTGCATACTCAATAGATGATGGGAAATGACATGTTAGGTATGAGGGAAAATGACTCATCCACTCCTGCAATTCAGAGAAGGCGAACCAGAAGAATCCAGGATTTTTCAGTCCAACGATGGTCCTGATCCAGGAAACTCTACCATGGACATGAATCCCCCCAAGGTGTGCAGCCTCCCTTTCTCAGGATTGTGCAGGTGTAGGTTTTTTTTTTGGCAGGTGAAACTCCCTAAGCTCTGAAATTACTATCATTTTCAGCATGCCACATGCATTAAAGTTGTGATAGACAAAGATATTATAAAAGAAGTAAGAGTTTTTCTCTCATGAGATCTTAAATGGTAATTGATTTGGCCCAATGTGGAATACAAACTCTTTTGATGGTTTTTCATTAAAATCTGTGTTACCTTCTTGATCCATATCATCAGCATGTGAAGTATCAAGAGATGTAAAGACCAAATCTAGAGGTAGAGGTCAGAGAATTATATTGAAAATGAACTGGCAACATTCATCCATGCACATTGAAAACTGTTGATCAAGTTCACTGCTACACTGCTTTTCAGAGAACAAGCAAGTCAGACTTAAGGCATAGAGACAAAAATGGCAGCAAAAATTATATTGGTTTTCTGTTTTGAACAAAAAGTGATTGCTCACTCAAACATGGAAGACATTCCCCATTTTTTAATGTTACTAGGATTTGCATTACAGAGTAGACAGCTTTGATAACTGTATAGATCCAAGAAAGCAATTTCTACTCACTCAAACAAATGCATTATGTTACCACTTTCTAAGTGAAGTATTTGGATTTTTCAGTTTGATTTCGAGTGCTAATTTTTCACTTCAATAATTTAAGAAGTTAGTTGTCCAAACCATTGCTAAACAAACCATCGTAGTCAACCTAATAAAATCATTCTTCTTATCAACATCCACTTTTCATTGAGAAAGTGAAACAATTAGGGAGAAGGAAGAACTGTTTATGATAAATTTAAAATTAAAATATTCTTAATTAATACTTCTTACAATTTTTATTACCAGTAGGTGAAGACACCAACACAGCAAAAGCTTTGCACCTGGGCTTCTTTGAAAACCTGATGCTGTTTTTTGTGGATTGCACTATAAGTAATTTAATTAACCATTCAAAACCCTGCTAGGATCACTTTGCATCTTATTTTATTCATTTTCAAGCTGAAGATGACTACTTATTTGTACTTGAGGAGCATTATGAGAATAACATTCTCTCTTGTGTCTAGTGGTGTCATTTCTCATGTTACCCAGGCAAAGACATGCACAAAACTACAGTAATTCTCCTCCTGCCCTACCCTGATCTGTGCTCTGGCTCAGCTATTGACTAATCTCCAAAATCAAGGGTAAAAATTTGTGTATTTTTTGCCCCTCTCTGCCCTTTTACCACAGCATGGCCTCTGCTTTTAGTCAATAGCAAGTATTAAGACGAAAGTTCATTATTTAGCATACTCCCACTACTTGTTCTCCCTGGGACCTCTAAACATTTTCATATCATACAGATGTTACTGAGAAGCATTTAAATCTAATCTGGGTTCCCATAAATTCATGGGGTTAATTTTAATATTTACACTGCTTTTTATGAAATCATCTTTTCTACAAGTCTGATCTTTGAGTTGGGGAAGGCCTGCTTTCTTATCAAGAATGTAAGCAGTCTTGAGGGGATGGGAAGAGAGGACTTAGTAGGATTAGGTTGTAATTATCTCATCTCCACTTTAGATATCAAGCTGAAGTGTTTCATTTAAGTAACTTGTTGCTCTAAAGCCTATCAAATCAAGAGGGATGAAAACAAAATATTCAACAGGTAGTTCAGCTCTTACCTTGACTCAACACCATCATTTCAAAAAGTCGTAGTTTGGAATACACCTCCTTAGCCAGGTCTCCACCTGGTGCAAATGGTGGGTACCTCTCTCAAGGCTGGTGGAATTGCATCAGCTTTTACAACTCAGGCTATGTCCTTCCAAGCTTTTCTATGGATAAAATTGGTCCTCCTCATTTTCAATCTCTTCAGTCAGAGCGTTTTTGCTCCACCAATGCAATTTTCCCTTTCATGTTCCACACTATGATATTCCAAATTTCCAAGTGTCCCAGAACAGGACAAAAGTCTATGGTGACTGCTCTCCTCCATGTACCATAACCGGATTTCACACACCTGCTGTAAAGAGCCGAGGCAAACTTGGGGGCAGTGGAGTTCGTTTAGCCAATGAAGGGTGGGGGTTCTTTGGGTGCTGTTAGGGCTAAGACATGGTTTTGAGGTTCTCCTTCACAGGGTGCTGTCAGAGAGGAGATAAAATTCACTTTGTGCAGGGCAGAAAAAATATGAAAGGCCTCTGAAAAGAATTTGTCACAACTTTGCAACCAGCAGTGGTAATGGTTTTTGGTCAGAGATTATCTCCATAGTTCTGTGAGTGAAGGCCAATTTTCCTTTCAAGGCACTGTATATTTAGTTATTTAATCAGGCTAAATTATTCCTTCTCTCCTCACCCACAGTTAGATCATGGCACAAAATTAAGCACAGCCTTTCATTCCACCTCTTCTTGCTTCTCTGTTTGACCTAGACTTTGGGGAGCCATTAAGTTGTCTGAGATATTGATTTAATAAGGGCAGGAAAATTAAAAAGAACAAAGAGACACCTGACTAATTGGCATTTCCAAGACTTTTTTGCAATCAGCCAGCGGGGATTTTATAAGGTATGAAGTATTTGCTTTCACATAAATTTCTTCCACATTCTTTCTCTTATGTTTGCTGGGTAAACTTTCTGGAATAAAGTTCACATCTTCTTTGTAAGCTTTATACTTGGGAGGTAATTGAGTTGGCTCTTTGTTATGAGAGCATGTTCTCGTTTAATTGCACATATGTGTCTCTGAACACACTATCCCTGCTTTTCTCCTAAATTTGATTTGGAATGAATCCCATGGAAGGCTGTTTTCCAGCATTAATGGATAAAAGGTCTTTACCAGTGGGAAAAGTATTTAAATACTAAATTTAATAAAGTTACATTTAAAAGCTACAGTTCAGAGAATAATTCCTTTCTCCCCACTGTGATTCAAGTATCTTCTACTGATTTTGTGATTTGTAACCAGTCAGTTTTTATTTCGGAAATAAGGCATAATAAGATAACAACAGAATGGCATATCGGTAACAGATTTATACTGTTATCAGAGTTACTTGTTACACCCTGCCTTGCTGTGCTGAGCAGCAATGCAAAACTTTGGGAAGATAAGATCCTTACAAGAGATGAAAATAATGTGGTAAACTTGTCTCATTTCTGGACTTCAGGTGCTGATCTTAAGGTAGTGATGCAAGCAAGTACAAATATCCTACGTGTTGCTGCCAGAAATAGCAGAACAAAGTGCTAGGAGGGAAGTGAGGGGCTGCAGATCTGTCCCTCAGGCTGAGTAGTCACATTACTCAAACCATGTTAAGCAGCACAGATAAAGTAAACTATACTTTGCAATGCAGAGCGTCAGTTTGATAGATGATTGTCCTGTGGGCTTTTTATCATTTTCCATTAATTTGGATTTTATTGTATGCCAAGACTTAGCAACTCATTGTTATGAGCTGACAACCTGATCTTTTTATTCAATTTAAACTTAGCATTTGTTTAACACTAAGTCAGATAAAATTCCCAAGAAGTGAGTTCTGCTTGAAAAAGGATGTCACGATTACGGTCAGCTGATTTCTTTGTCATCCCCTGGCTGTAAAAAAAATGCACTGTTCCATTTCCTGGAGAATTCAGTGCCATTCAATCAAAGACCAGTCTCTTCAAGAACAAGTTTTCTATGTCTCAGGGCACCAATAAACTGGTACTAGTTGGAATTAATTAATTAAAGAATTAGAAAGTAGTATTTTCTGAAGAAGATGAGGACCATCTTTTATAGTAGTCAGCTCTAACAAGAGCTGGGGTTATAACTATAGGATACGCCATAAGGGGAAAAATGTTTATTCATGTCTATCTTTCAAGGTGTTGGGATTTATGTGCTGGGCTAGATTCATGACCTCTTTGAGTCCTGGCTTATATCTGAGTTCTCTATCCATGGTCATAAAACGGCTGCTGCTGAGGTATGGATAAGAAATCAATGGCACAGGTTTCTTTTTTATCCAGGTTTATCCAGGTGGAGCTTATCAAAATTTTGCCGCTTAACTTTCAGCTTTGACAATGAATTAGAGTTTCTGCAATATTTAAGTACCTCTGAAATGTCTACTATGTATGGATTTTTTTTCTCAGAAATAAACAGAAAACAGACAGTGTCAGTCAAAGATGATACACTGAAGTGTTCAGTTGCTCTGAGTTGTATCAAAAACCAGGGGTTTTTTCCCTCTGAATTATTTTCTATGTGCACATTTCTGTTTTAATTTTCTTATAAATTTCTGATATACATAATGAAGAGCAATATCAGCCAAGTGACCTGTACATGGATTTGGCACAATTGTTGGCCTTGTATCAGAAAGGAAATCAATTTGGGAACCACTGCTTTGCCCAGAAAGAGGAAAAAAATCATAGAATTATGGTTATATACTCTGCCTGAGCAGCCCTGGGATGGCCTAGCCTCAGGACAGAAGCAGACGCAACAGAGTCCTCAAGAAATCATCTTAAGGCTGCAGGGACCAGGTCTTTTCTTTCTCCTGGACTAATTTTCATAAGCTTGATAAAGCTATTAATACTCATCTTGTGTCAACTGGCCATGCTCCTGTTTCATCAGAGGAGGGATCCAAAGAACAAAATTTGTTTTTCCCTTTTGCAGTGACTGCAGAGGGTCCAAGACAATCCAAACTAACAGTGTCAGCCTAATTACAGATGATATGAGGCCATCAGGTTCCTGAAACTCAACAGTTTTCATCCAGAGGGTTCTGAAGATGGGCCAGATGCTTAGCGAGGGCAAATCCACATTGCGTCACCGATTTTGACAGATCAGTGTCAATTTATGCCAGTGAAAAATCTCAATCTTGTTCAGTGCTCTCAGTACCAACATGGAGACACAGTAAGGAATGTCAATTCAGAACACAAGGCAAAACAGAGGGTCTGCTTATCTGCTAGTCAGTGCACACCTTGTAATTTATGCAGTGCAAAGCTCAGTTACAGAGCTGGGGAGCCAAGTACTTCCTGATAACCTCACCTCCTGGAATCGTGTAGTGCCACAGATAATAAATCTCAGTGATGGCACAAAGCTAGGCTGGGAAAAAATTAAATCAGCCACTCGGGCAGCTGAACAGCAGTCTCAGCTGCGCTGATTCACCCAGAATGATGCACTCCACAGGGTTTTCACCGCCTAAACAGATGTTCCCCTAGTACAGGATGCTTTCCATTTTTGTATTGTTCATGCTGGATTTGTGTGTTGCGGATCAGATCTTCAGCTGCTGTAACCAGACCTGTCTAGTCAAAGGCTGTCAGGACAAGGCTGGCGCTCCCAGACCCCATCTCCCAGTTCCATCTGTGGCGCTGGCTCCCCAGCTGCTGGGCTTGGCCAGCCGCGTGGCGGGGCCGGGCTGGAGCAGAGCCACGGCGCTGTGCTGCCTGAGGCACTGTGTCTGCAGACAAGCCCGGCTGGGAGGCCTGTCCCAGGTGTCAGGAACATTTCCCCAGCTGCTGATACCCATCGCTGGTGACAGTGGGATTGCACAGCTGGTTCCATGTGGCCTCGGTGCCCTGAAAGTCAGTGCAGCACTGGAGGCAGGACATTGAGAAATACCCCCCTTGCAATACATCCATACAGATATTGCTGTGTAAACATCTGCTAGTTTTATTATTTTGGCTCTTCAACATCCAAATTGATCATGCCCAGGCAGTCTTTTACCTGGCTCAACTCTGCAAAGAAGTCACAGCTTTTTTTCCTTTTCTTTTTTTTTTTTTTTTCCCTTTTTTTTTTTTTAAAGAAGTGAGCAAGTGGGGCATGCTGAAACTGAAGAGTATGATAAGGGATGGCAATAACATTACTGGGCAGGTAATATTGCTATGGCTTGTGGAATTTATCCTACGTAATCTTCAACTTTCACTTCGTTCTAGCTCATGAGAATAATTTTGTACTTCAAAATTTCACAGTATAGCCTGGTATTTTCCCTTCACAGTACTATGTTGGATCATTACTGAGAGGTGGAAGGAATGGAAGAGGATCATGCAGTTTAACTCTTAGTGCAAGAATGTACAATGCCAAGTTCACTGAAGTATTAATTCCTGTGTGATTACCACTACAATGCAATAAATAGCATTAGTCTTTACACAGTAGCAGCTCCAGATTTCTGTCCATTTAGGAGCAATGCCTTTTAAAGCAATGGCAGAACAATCTCCTCTTGCTTTGGACTGTGCTGCTGGATATTAGGGAGAGTCTAGCCTGCTAGACTAAAGGTGGTCTGTTGGGTCCACCTCAAACCTATTCAGAGCATGTGGACAAACATAACCTCGTGTTAGTAGAAAGTGCCAGGCACAAATTCTGAACAAAATGTGAAAGTGCTATTCTTAAACTTGACAAAACCTACTTGAAGGTGTTTATATGTGTGAAATCAAATTAAGATCTCTATGCTTAAGCTTGGATATCAAAAGAAATGCAAGCTGAAGGCTCACCCCTGAGTTTCAGCATCATGAGAAGAAGGATGTGCTGCCTATATCATATGAAAGAAGGGCAGGAGTCTACATAGAAGTGAAACTATTAGTAGGCAGTATTTAGTATTGACTATCATACAGTGAGAGATACTGGCATTTTCCCTAGTCTAGGCATGTGGGCTGGGAGGGTTTAAGAGAGGAATAAGTTACTTCTTGGAGCACCATGATCACTGGCAGATGCTGCCTCAGCTGGTTGCCACTGTAGCACGAAATGCAAGCTGTTGGTGTCCTGTCCAGGGACTGATGTGCCAGCATTGCACTTGTTGTTAGGCCAAGGCTTTTGCTAATGAGATCAAAGCATGAAGTTACTGTAAGACGAGGATTAGACCACTGACACCTTTGCTCCTGCTTTCACTATTAACCCCTTGGGAGGGGAACTGTGGGGAAAAGCTCTTTCACATGATGCCAGTGGAAAGTCTCCTTTTCCCCTATTGTATTAGATACCTTTCTGGCTTCAATGAATCCCAAAACTCAAAGGAAGATTCGATCACAACTGCAAAGACACACCTGCTCTATATAAGCCAAGGAAAGATGTTAATCATTCGATATTTGCTGAAGAATTTGTGAACTGAGCACTCCTGAACCAGAACAGAATTTCTAGAGAAACCTGAGCCCAGGTAAGTTTTCTTTTGTTGATTTTTTTGTGGAAGTTATTTTGCACCAGCATCTAATTGAAGTTCCTCCTGGTCAGCCTTTCTTTAGCCCTCTCCTACAGAAAATTGAACCTCCTCCTACCGTGCAGTGTTGGCAGTAAGGGTAGCACTTGATGGTACCTACAAGACTGATGAAATCAGCAGTGAATACAGTATCTATGAGTTTCCTTGGCTCTCATCTCACTTACTGATGTGACTGCCTGCCATATAAAATATTCAAAAGGGATATTGGTCTAAAAAAATCAGCCTTTTCCTGTGGTAGTTTTTCTAGTCTCCTTTTGGTTTAAAGAAAAACACAGAACCTCTTAATTAGTTGGAGGAGAAAGTCAAAATCATCATATTCCACTCAAGTGAATATCCTGGAGAACCAAAGTTTCCACGTCATTACAAGAAGATAAGCAATGTCTTTCTTCAGTGTGCAGCAGGACTCTTATTTAACTTACAATAATAGAATTGGAGTGCCTTAAAAGTTATTTTTAGCTTGGGATATTTAATAAGGTTCTTCTTGCATAATTATATACCCATTATATGTCCAAGTTGCTGACACGTAGAAAATTATACAGAAAAGCCAGTGACCATTTTCTATTGCAAAGGAAAAATGAGGCAATTACAGACACACGTTTAGAGATTTTTAAACCCAGGATGGGTTAAGGTCATCCTCTAGTCCGACCTCCTGTATGGCATATCTACAAATCTTATTGCAGCACCTCATGAATTTTCCTGCTCATAATAATGGACAGCTTTTAGCCTTTCTGTAAAGACTGTGAAACAGACAATTCTGTTCATTGTGTTCAATCCTTATGCCTTTCACAGTTAAGAAAATATACGCCCTAAATTTGAATTTTGTCCAGCTTTGGCTTCTACCTAATGGATTTTATGATGCCTTTTACACTAGATATGACACCTACAGCTAAAAATTTCTTTCTCGTAGTTGTAATAGTTCCCCTACCATCTGGGTGCCTGTGAGCTGTAATCATATTACTTCTTAAACTTCTCTGGGACAAATCAGATTAAACTTCTTTAGTCTCAGTCTGACTTCCAGACCACAGATCATTCTTGTAGCTCTTTTCTGAATCCTTTCCAAATTTTGAATGCGTTTTGTAAAGTTTGGATGCCAAAACTGCATGTGGTATTTCAACAATATTCTCACTAGAGCTATTCACTGACTCTTTCAAACTCCCATGCTTATTTATCTAAGGATCTGAATTGCTCTGGAGGGTCATGTTCAGCTGATTATCTAATGTGACCATGAAGTTTTTGCAAAGTTTATTATATCTGAATCACTAGTTATAGCTTTAAGTGTGACAGAAAGCTTTTGTTGCAAGATAGATGATTCACATTTGGTTCTGAAAATGCAAGTAATAGAAATGACAAGGAATTAATCCTTATAACAAAGTTGTTCCTCCATCACTTTTATCATCCTACATCCCTCTGGTGTTTTCTCAAACTTCTACCACACTTGTTTTGTTTTTGTCTACACTGTTGATATGTGACATGAAGAGTAGCTGACATGAAGAATAGAACACCCTCTAGACTCCAGATGGAACACCTTGCTGAATGAGAGTGATTCTGCTTAAAATACTTCCAGAAATAGATTCATTAGATATCTTTTAAGCCATTTAACAGTAATGAATCGTTATGTGGGAGCAAGTTAAACACCTTATAAGATCTAAATATTTTTACTTATTTCATCTACTCCTGTCAGCCAAGCTGGCAATCTTTACCAAGACTAATCAAGTCCTGCAGGTTTACAAATGCTGTTATTAATGACTGCTGTTTAACATCATTGCTAATTGCCAGTGAAACAGTAACTAGCAAGTGAGACTCTGAATATATCATCCTTCTTCCTTCTGAATCTAAACCAGAATCATTTGTCAAGTACTTCTCTATTTCCCACAATACGTTTGATAATTTTGCCATTCTTTACTAGTATTGGATCCATCCCATACAATCCAAAACTAACTTTTCCACCTGAAAATGATGCTTCTCTGGAACTTGTTGAGAGAATGTATCTGTTTCGACTGTAACATTGGCAGAAAACCTTCCCAGTTTGGTAGGGGAATTGCAGGAAAGGAGAAAATGAGTCCTACTCTGGAGATGCCTGATGTCAGCTTCTCCGCTTTCTCCAATTCTGGTGGGAGGCTGTCTGTGTGGGGGCCTCCATGATGGGATGAGAGGAACAGACACACTTGTACATGACTTCACATGATGATTCTAGCACACTGGCTGGATATGTGCCTTCTGACAGGTTTCCTTTCAGAGCAAAGGCCCCAGAAGAGGCAATTCCTCCAGAGCTGGCTGATTGCTTCAGCCTCCCTCCCACGCCTGCGTCACATGCCAGAGCTGATCGATCTGCCAGTGGTTTCCCTGGGAAGTGCATCCCCAGGTTCGAGTCCTTGCTCTGATTTGGAGTGGGTCCCTAGCTGCCAAGCTACACAAGCAATTTCTCTTTCTTCCAGTGAATACTTAATTGAAATCAGCTTCAAATCAGACAGAGTAAGAACTTGAATCTGCAGTTCCCTTTTATCTCCCAGGAGCTTCCTAACCACTGGACTGCATACTCTCATTCTCTGTAGCTCTGTTCATATGTAATCATTTACACAGAGTGGAGAGGTTCCAAGGAGATAGGGGCAGAAGTAAGAGAGAGAGAGTTAACTAAAGGAGTGTGGGGGGCAGGGAGAAAACCTGGCCATCCCTGGCCTTCTGGTGGGGGAGTCCAAACTGCCATCCTGCTCCTGTCTAGCAGTGCTTGGGAGCTGGGAGCTAGGTTTTCCTCTGCAGAGGGGAATCACTGAGGCACTGGCCTATTTGTTGCTTGGTCTCCATTGTCTTTCCTTTCTGGGCCTTACATATGAAAGTTTTGGAAATACAGCGGTTTTGTTCTGATATGTAATGAAAACAGATTTTAAATCTTAAAATAAAAACCATCTTTCTTATTCCTCCTTCTGAATTGTGAAACAAGAATTCTGGTTTCATGGCCAGCCCTGAGTACCAAATCTAAGAGGCAGAACTTGCAGCAGAAAGACCGATGAAGTCAAACCTGACAAAACCTGGTTGTGCATTCCTTTCTCATTTGTCAGCAGGCTCTTCTCCCTAATAGATAAATAATTCTGGGACTATGGTCATACTTAGATTGAAGTATATTCTTTCATTCATCCCCTTTAGTCATGCTGTGGAAACGCAGCTCCCATTATTTCAGCCTAGCCCAGTTCCCACACCTCCATGTTCCCAGCCTTGTGCCAGGTCTCTTGCTGAAGGATGAGAATATGTCACAGACAGTTGTTTAATGAAACACAAATCAAATCCAGCCCTTCTGTACCTTCATGATGCACCAACCACCTGGTTTAGACATGGGTAAACCTGCACTTTCTATTTTGAAGTGCTAGTTTTAGAAATCTCTCTGTAGATTGTGGGAAATGTAAGATGTGGAAGACAAAGCTTGAGAAGACCATAGTCTTCCCGTGGATGGCATTGGCAGGCCAGGCCTGTGGTGCATATTCTCAGCTTTGATGCACTGATGCAGGTCAGCTCAGCCCAAAGGTGAGGCACCAGCCTCAAAGCCACTGACTGGGATGTTGAGTAAGCACCCACAGTGCAGCACTTTTCACATCAGGATTGTAGCTTTTAATGTAGTGACATTGGATTAGCACAGTGAAGAAAGAGAGCTTATTACCAGAAACTTGAAACAGGATATTTGAGGCTTTCTCAAAGCAATACAAACCATCCTATACAGTGGCTTCACTGACTTTTGGGACTTTTCATTATAGGTTACAACTTGCATGTTTCACACTGCATTAAGGCTGCAAGACTATTTTTTTCCCTCTGTATTTTGAAGAATAATACCAAAGGTGTTCAAAGGTATTCAAAGTGCTGACAGCACTGCTCTACCTTGCATATAGCAGAGTCTAAAAATGCTGTGCTGGAAAATGTATCATACAGAAGTGTCCACCAGCAAATATCTGCAACAGGAGCTCCATCAGTTCTTACATTTTGATTTTTTTCTGCCCACTTTATTCCTTCTTCAGAGTCTTTACTCTGTTTCCAAATGCATTTTTCTCACTTATCCTTGTCCTACTAAATTGACTTGTACTAGTCTATATAACTGAACTTTCAGTACCACACATACTGTTTGAACATTTATTTTAAATATATCAAAATATATTTCTCACAGAAATACTTCTTTTATTTTACATGGCTGATAAGGATATGGAAATAAAATTGTTGAGTCACACTTGGCAAGATGAGTTAAATGGATAGTTTTGATTCTTCAGTGAAGAAGCTACATTTGAAAGGAAAAGCTGTAATGTCGTATTTCTTAACTGCAGAGCCATTTTCCCTCACTGGAAGAACTAGATGGACCTTTCAGTTTGCACTAGATAAGATGGTTACAGTGAACTCACTGTAACTCAGGATCATGGAGTAGGGAGGTCGCCAGGGATGACCTAGACTGTTAATCTTGAGGGACTCTTTTCCTTCACAGTAATTGCAGCAATGCCATAAATCTGGCATTGCTTTTGAATAAATGCTGGTATAATGCTCTGGGCACAATAGGTGGTGTGCATGATCCTCGGTAACAGGAGTGATGTTAACTGTGAAATCCATCTTGCCTTGTCTCATCTTGCATCCCTAAATATTCAGGACTGGAAACAGGGTTTGCTTGGAGACAGTTATTTTAGCAGCAACATAGAAGGGTTGTTTTGTGAAAGCTGCCCTTATTCTACATGTCTCCATGCACCTTCAGTATAGTGAGTGAGTTATGCTGCATCCACTGCAGCATGACTGGAAATCAACCCAAATCAAACAACTCAAACCTGGAGGTTGATTATTTGGTTCCAGGCATTGTTTTATTACAGAGGAAGAAGTAAATGAAAATTTCAGTTTTGTGCCGAAGGCATCGAGTAGCCTGGTTAATAGAAACCTTCAATGCATAAATCAAAGCTTAGCTCAGGCAGCAGGTTAGCTTTGCCATTGAGTTTTAATGTTTATAAATGCTTTTTGCAGCTTAAATTAAGTCAGCCTCAATATTTATGGATCTGTGGAAATGCTGAGTCAAAAGCATTCACATTAATAAGGAAGTGCTGGGAACCACTGGGTTGATGCCAGTGTTGACCAGTGCTATTAAGCTAAAATGTTCTTTGTCATAGATGAGCTAAGGAAGATCATACCAAATTTATCTCTTGTGGATAGTCATTTGATTCATGGCTTCTGATGCATGTCTTTGTCTTGGACTGAAACCACCAACTTTCTTATCAACCAGCTAAGAAAAACTGATTTTTTTTAGAAAGGATTGACCATATTTTCAAGAAGGACCACTCGTTTATCAGGAATGTATCTTAGCAGCAGGCAGTGCCTTACTGCTATGTTACTGGTTTTCATCTTGCTGGACACACCACCTCTGGCTGATGAGAGTTTAAATAGTGACATTTATTTCTCTGAGGCCCTGCACAGATTACTGCAGCACTACAGCTGCTGTCTTGTACCAAGGGGTACCTGGCAGAGACTGAGTGCCCACAACTCTGTCTTTTTTCCATATGGTACTGCTGGGAAGATTTGGGATCTTGAGCAAACACAACAGTTCCTTTGCTTTGGTTGTCCCCAGGTGGTGCACTAAGAGAAAGATGTCTCCCATCTATCTTTGGGGTTTCCTCATCAGAAAAAGCTAAGAATATGAAAAGACATAGTTCCACCAGTATAGCTTAATGTAAAATAAAAATTTTAAACATATGAAGTGACTGTTTTTCATTGTTGCTGGTGATTATTATGGGTTCTTTTCCTTGGAATGGGAGATGTCTATTTATTCATTAAGGTTGCTATAAGGCAGCGGCAGTTTCTGGGTTACAGGAAATTTACTCCTCCCTTTTGGATGCATCTCCATCATTGCCCACATGTGTTTTTCAGCAGTCTCAGAGCTTTGTGGCAGGATGCAGTAGAAGATATTATTATTGCAATTTTGTAATACAGCTATGGTCACACATGACTGGGGCAGATGGAAGCTCTCTGAGGTTTTTTCTATTTGTGTTTTGAAGGTGGTAAATTCCCTAACCTAACATAATCTGCATGTCTCAGCCAGAAACACCCAAATGAGAAATTAGGAATATCAGTTTCACCTACCAAAACTGACTGAACAACTTTTTAAAGCAAGTCTTTTTCGTAACCCCATGGACATGTGTAGAAAATCACTTTCACAAGACCCTAAAAGGCTCGCTGAAACCTCAGGGATTTGTGTTTGTATTCTTTTCCCCCAGTGGTACATACCATTTGGCTGAAGAAGCTTGAAAACACTGTGGGTTTGGGCCTTCTTTATACTTAATCCATCCCTAGGTCCCTCCACCCTGCCAGGAAGTTCCTGGGCAAATAGCCTGTGAGTCAGATGGACGGAGAAAGGGCATAAACTTTATTGTTATGAATTTTAAGCAGAGATTTGTTTGGACAGGGAGGAAGACCAGTGTTCTGGGGAGAACAAAAGGGAGGTTTTGGTGAAGTGGTATTTGCCACAATTACAGGGAAACACTTTTGGGGCTGGGTTCAGCTGTTGTGTGGATGGGTGCAACTACAGGCTAACTGCTGATTACAGCAGAGCTGTGCCAGATGTGCATCAGCTTATGAGAGTGTGCAGCTTCATTTGCAGCCTTTTTATTCCTGCTCATGTCAGGCTGCTTTTTCTCTTCTTTCAGCTTTCTCTTGCTAATGTTTGTGATGAACAATCGTCTGCTCCTTGTAATTGGAAGGGCATTACAAGCCATGGATACCATTGTTGTGGTAAACCACTTCCTTGTCATGGCTCTTATGTCCTTGCTTTTTAAGAACAGAATAAGCTCTGTTTGGCATCTGAAAATGGCATCTGCAAAATAACATCAAGTTTCTGCATCTGTCCAACTGAGCATCTACAGGGTCTACTGTGCAGATGCATTTAACTTGGCCTGGCACCACGAATATTATCTCTGCCCCTAGAATGGCCTGGGATGTAATTGGATGTCAAATCGCCATACATTACACAGACTCAAGCAGACTACTGCAGTTTGCCATGAGCTTGGATTGTCTAATCCCTGTAAAAAGAAAAGCTAGGGTTTTGCTTTGTGAAATTTATCACACCCCTTACAATGCAAATCATGTAACAGAAACACAGAAGAGGCTGAGTTGGAGGGGACCTCAAAGATTATTTTGTTCCAAGCCCCTTGCCATGGACAGGGACACGTTCCATTAGATCAGGTAGCTCAAAACCCCATTCAACCAGGCCTTGAACACTTCCAGGAATGGGGCATTCACCACTTTCCTGGACAGCCTGCTCCAGCTCTTGAAAATCCTTTTGGTGAAGAAATTTTTCCTAATATCCAAACTAAATCCCCCCTGGTGTGACTTGAGGCCATTTTCTCTTGTCCTTTTGCCTGTTATTTGGCTGGAGAGACTGAACCCCACCTCACTAAAACCCTTTTCAGGTTCTTGTTGAGGAGCCATGCTGTGTGGACTCTGTGCTGACAACCAAACAAACCAGTACATGAATGCATCAGGAGAGCATCTGCAGGACATCTGCTCTGCTCCTGCCAGTTCCCCCAGAGCCCATCAGCTCCCTGGCCCTTCAAAGCGTGGGCACCAGCCCTAGAACAGAGTTTTCAGTGACACAGGGACACATCCTGGCAATTATGAGCCTTTTATTGACTTGCTCTATCGAGCTTCAGTACATTTAACTGTCTTCTAAAGTCTCTCTAGGAGCAGTTATGGGTTGCTGGAGTGGTCCACAAAATCTGTGTTCCTAAGATAATATTCAGCTCCCTAATTCACAAGCGACAGGGATACAGGACCAACCTGCTGAGGTCTGGTTAAGGCTTTGTTTTGGTTCTCAGCAGAGGTGCTCTTACTTCCCTGATTTAAGGAAGGGTTGCATGAGTGAGGAAATGAGGCTGACATAAACGGAAGACCTTCCCCTGGGTCCCTGTCAATGTTAACTGTGTGCCCACACTTGAATTTCTCCCTTGCAGTTAATCCATCTTGAGTGCCACCTTCAGCCAGGCAGTGAGGTGTCCCTCTCCTTGATTACACCCTTGGGTGACAGCCCTGGGGCTCACTCTCCCTTTCTAAATCCTAGAAGAGCTGAATCACACTATTGTTTCCCTGTAGAGGATGGGAGAATGTTTCTACTAGTGCTGGGCACACAGGGAGAGCCCTGGGAAGGGAAGAAAGGAATGCTAGTATTGGAATGTCATTTGTGCGCATGCACCTTCCAACAAGGGTATATTATAAAATTATGAGTGGTCCTTTATTGAGCAGGACTCTGGACTAGTCATCTGTAGCTAAAACACTACTGATTATAACCTACAGAAGGTAATTTAGAGGTAGCACTTAATTTAGTGGTATGTGCTAATTGTTAGTCATGTTGGTTTTACAATGCAGGCAACATTTCATTGATGCTCTAAAAGAGAAGGGTAAATAAAAGGCAAGCATAAAGCCTGATGTAGCAAGACTAATTCTGCAGAATGGCTGCTTGCTTTTTCATTTCACCAGTGGAAGTCTCTAAAATAAACAGAACAACCAATTTAAAGCAGATGCATGGAACAACAGTCAGGTTTCATCTCTGGTTTTAATCTTTTTAAACCACAGTGTTTGGTTCTCAGAACTCAAAGGAACTGCAGACTGAATCAGAAGTTTGCTATTTGTTAGCAGTGTGGAGGAAGCAGATTTGTGGCTGTATAACAGGGAGAGATGACATATCCCTGTTTAAATAACTAAATTATAAAAAAAATGTTAGCGATGGAATCTGGAGACAAATGAACATCCAGAGCTCCTGCCTGTGAATCAGCTACAGCTTGGGGACAATAGAGCTAAGCAATAAATGGCCAGCTCAAGCACTGCTTCTTAAATGATGGAACAGTAAACTCAAAATTTTTATTGGTAGTTACTATCCTGTGTGCCACAAAAAATTAAATGTGGAGTGAATCAATATTGCGTAAAAACAGGGCTTATTACTGAGGAGTAGTATGATCACATTTTTACTTCCCTTGGTGACTTTTTGGAGAGACTACATAGCAAAGTAGCAAATACAAAAAAGCCCTGTGGAAAGCCACATGGGTCTCATTTCCCATTTCCCTGCCCACTGTGTCATCGTTTACCTCAGAGGCTTTGTATAACTGTGCATGACTACCCACAGCTTCTGATCCCGTGAGAGTGGAGTCATTCTTCAAACAGCAGTCAGCTCTTAAGGATTTGGTGGAGGGGGAGATGATCCTGGGCAAGACAACTAAGCTATAACAAAGAAATGTTTTTCAGACAGGGAGTAAATGCTGGAAATTCCCTGGGGATCAGTCTTGTGACACAGTTACACCATTGCAGACAACTTTTCAAAGCTGTGGGTGGGGTGGGTGCCTCTTGCCAGCCCGGCTCAGACAAGCTGTGCAAAGTAGGGGTGCTTACCTGTGTGTGTGTTTTCACAGGGTTACCAGGACTCTTTCAGAGAGCATAAAAAACCGAAATGGTGCTGGAGGGAATTTTATCAAACTTATTGGAACCTCAGTAGGCTTGTCTGTTTTGGTTTGGTTTTCTTCCATGCAGTTTGAGGGGATAATTTAGACATTTTCCCCCTAGCAACTGTGAGCTCCAAAATCTTTAAGACCAAATCACCCTTGGTCTCAGGGTGCACTGCAGAAGGGCTGTGACATCCCACTGCTTGGTGTGAGGGTGACCAGCCCTCTGTGCTGGCAAGAGCACCAAGGGCAGAGAGGAGAAAAGGCCATGCCTACTGTTGTTGCCCTCAGCTGCAGTACCTGAATGGATTTGGAAATGCAGGATATTTTACCTCTCTTTGCCATGTTTTGCATTGCTGATGCGGAGTCACCCAGAGACAGGGAGAGATACGAACAAGAGAGGTGATGTTGTTGTGGCTGCAGCAGGAAGGGAGGGATTCAGCTCAGGGAACATGCTTAATGCAACGAGGAGAGTTGGAATGCTTTGCATTAAGGTACGGTCTAGTCCATTACTTAGCAACCGTGTTGTCTCTCATTTTGCAGTCTTCCTCATGTTTCTGCTTCTTTCTTTGCCTTTTTTTCCCCCCACTGTGAGTTATTTATATTTAAGTGCTTTCTCTTTAAGGGCCCCTGTAAATAGATATTAAGTAGCAGCAGAAGCTGACTACATCTATGACATGGTGCCTGATGAACCCACTAGCACTCAGTAAAGACATCTACCTTGTCATATTCATTGAAAGCTCCTATCCTGATCCAAAAGATCCTACTGATCTTTTTTCCTCTTTGCATTTACAATTCCAGACTGTGAGATCACAGGACAGCCTGATATTTGTTATAATTTCCAAATGTGGAGAGAGTATTTCCCTCGTCCTTTGGCTATTCACATACAAGTAATTAATTTGTGTTCACAGCTTCCCATTCTGATCTCCAGCTTTTTTTTTAAAACAGCCGTCCTCTCCCTGCTTCTCCACTCCTTATGAGTAGTTTCAACATGCTTTAGTCTATTTCTGTGTAAAAACACTCAAAAACAGCACCAGAAATTATGAAACTGCTTAAGCCTTCAGATAAAAAAAAAAAAAATCCAGAACTGTTTATATTCAGAAATGATACCTATTTAAACGGTTTTTCAAGTATTGCTTCCTCTGGTAGCAAGTTTAATTAAAAAAAAAAAAAAAAATTCCAAAAGGATAAATAGGATAGCAGATATTTACAGAGGACTTGGATTGTTGTTAAGAAAAGAGCATTTTCTCTGCAGCCTTCCAAATGGGATCTAAACAACATCTTAGAAAATACTAAAACACAATCTATCAGTCCAGCACATAAAAAAATATAACCCCAAGCATTCTGGTAATAACAAAACATTACTGATAAACAGAGTAAAAACTGCAGGGCCATTTTTCTATCCTCTGTTTCTGCTCTATTTTATTAAGCTCTTCCTGCAGCACAATGAGTGTCAGTGTAATGAAACAGGCAACTAAAATCTGCATAATGTTCTTTTAAATGCATTAATTAAGAAGATGCACATGCTTTGCTTGTAGAAAAGGATCTTAGTCCCTAAAAAGCATCACAGAAAGGTGAAAGTGTGGGATGATGAGCAAGCTGTCCAGCCCAGAGCTTGCATGCTGCAACCCTGTCCCTGTAGCCTCCCTTTGAAACAGCAGAACTCCAGCACATGGCAGCAGGCAAGCAGCCATGTGGATGTTTGCATATTTTGATGGATGTGATGACAGGTTTGGCAAATGATAGGAGCTTTACCCTGAGTCCTGCTGAGAAATACCAGTAACGAAGGGATACAGTATTCAGATGCCACATGAATTTTTTTCTCATCTTCTTCAGAAACAATTAATGCAACTAAGGACAAGTCTGGTTAGGTAAAATTGGAAGGAGAGTAGAAGTCATCACAACTTCCAAACCAATGGGGTACAAAACAGTTTGCACCTTTTCCTGGCTACAGCAGACTTCTACGATTTATTGATGGATTCCACCCCCGGTGTTTCAGTGTTAAATTCAGTTTGCTGCTTGTTTTCCTTCTCTAGGGACTGAAGTATCAGGCTGATTAAAATATGAGAAAATATACAAGATGTGTTTTATTTAGGCAGCTTTTCTACCAGGAGAGAAATATATGGGAAAGAAAAACAATAAAAAACAGACAAGTTATCATCACACAACTATGAATGTATGGACAAAAATTAAAATACACTTTTATCCCTGGTGATTTTGACCACTTGCAAAGTCTTTAGGCACCCATAAAGTGTGGCCTTGTCATTAACCCAATCTGCCTTTGACAGGGAGAGGAGTGTCTTCATTGGAAAGGCATTTGACCATCTAACACTCAGGGCTGATCCTTGTACCTCATGACATCATTCCTAATGTTTAAGTGGTTACCAACTGTTTTGCTGGACAGTAAAGGAAGCTGATCAAAGCTCAGCTCCAGAGACACATTGATGTTATGTATTTTTTGTAGTGCTTCTCCCTAACCAAGCCCTGCATTCTCCTCCAGAATCAACATGATCATATGTGCCACAGGTCTGCAAAGGGAAAAGGCTTTGGATTATTTTTTTCCAAGGAACTAGCTTGCTCTGAACATATCTTTGTCCTAAGCATTACAAGAACTAAGTGCTAATATTGCATCATGATACTCTGTTTCTGCTGGGAGTCTTCACAGAGGGAAAGGAAGACCTTGGCATTCTATGCATTCCTGGTTTGCAGTCAGGTCAGCTTAAAAAAATAAAGTGCAATCTGCTGCTTGCTATCCATCATGAGAAACAAAGCCTGATAACTTCGAAGTAATGTTTAGCTTGTCATTCTTGGGCTATTACACCAAGTTAGGAGTGCTAGAAAAAGGGATTTATTTCCTTCTCTCTCTCTTACTGTAATAAGTCTCAGATTAATAATGCTGCAGGCTTCAAAGTCTGTTTTGTTCATAGCTGCTGGCTGGGGAACAGGCGAAAACAAAGATCAGATTTACAATGATCTGGGCATTAAATCCCTTCAAAAAGTGTCTTTTGGCAACACGGTGAAGAGCTATTAATGACATTCTTGGATGACTGCAGAAAAACAAGTTTTTATAAATGGCTATAAGATCTTGGATTAGCTACCTGACAAATAGGTGTTGTAGTTGATTTAAGGCCCAGATCTCCTTTCTGCTAAGGCCTTTTTCCATTGCTGCTTTATAGGGGCATAAAAAGGAATCAGGACCCAGTTTAAATGGGAATCAGGTTTTCAGGACACAGCCACCTTCTTGACAAACAGGCAAGTGTGGACCAACCATGGCCAGAACTAAATAGGAACCAGCAGCTGCAACATTTGATTTCATCGGCAAATACACCACAATAAAAGAACAAACAAGCAAACAAAACCAACCAAAAAGCCTACAAAAACTTAAAAATGCTAAAGAAAAAAAATAATAGGTGAAGTTGGGGACTCTGGCTGGCTCAGAGTAACAAATATCTCTCGGGTGTGAGTATCCAAAGTATATGAGCAGACTGCTGTGTTAACCTCACCACTTGCTAATGGCTGACCTTCCTGGAAGTGAACTGCTGGCTGCTTTTCCCAGATAAGTCAGGCAGAATTTTAAAAATCATCCTGGAGGTTTCATTTTCAAGCTTTCTTGAGTCCTTCTAACTTTTAAAGCATCATTCCTTGTGTCTAAATATAGGAAAGTGTGTCGTAATGTCAAGAACCTTTTGCTGAAGCTTTTCCTGTGACTCACCCATGTGCTGTTTAGGTTACTACATTCATTGCAAATGCCTGCTGCAGACAGAAATGGCACAAGAGTTGCTTAAACTAATTCAGACTTTTCAGCTTTGAAGAACATCATCCAGCGTGTTGCTGGTGTGTTAGGTACTGACTCTGGGAGGCATCACTCCCTGCTCACAGGGCAGTGAACACCTGTAGTAGGTATGATGGTAATAGTTTTCTGACTAGGCAGATATTGAGAGCAAGCAAGAGAATTGGGTAGGGAACAAGCTGTCTCAGAATTTAAAAATTTTCTTTTACATTTTGCAGCACCCAAAGGGTTTAAAGCCCTCAGGGATAAGCAAAAAAGAAGAGGGAACAATATCATTCTGCTCCTTCCTTTTTTTTTGGTTTTTTTTTAATTCCCAAGTGATGCTGGCCAGGTAGACCCACACCAGAAACCTTTTCATTAAAGGAAAAACTTCAATTTGTGTGCATGCAGTGAAACAATTTATTGCAAAAAAGTAAGTTCATATACATGTGGTCCAATGAGCCAATATTCTTTAGCAGAGGACACATAGCAGACCAGAGTAATCAAGGGAATTAGGACACAGTTCAGAGGGGAATTTCTGGTGTTGCCCATAGCTGAGTGACAGCAACTGGGAGGAGCACCAGAAGGTCACAGAGTGGTCAGTTTTCTAAAGAGGGACATGCCAGAAGCACAAAGACAAGCAAGACTATTACTGACTGTACCTTTAAAAGATTCTCTGCTGCAGGAATTCTTAGTGGGGGGTAAGAAATTTCTTGCCTCTTCTTACTGGAAGAGGTGGGAAGCAAGGACATTTGTGGGAGTAAAATTCACTTTCTTGATCTGATCATTCCCTCATGTCACTTGTAGGTCCTGTCTAATCCTTTTCTCTGGCAATGTTGTTGTCCATCTGTGTTTATCTCTACTCTGAGTGTCCCGCCGGCTTTTAAATTTGTGGATGTGCTCCAGATTCAGTGATGAATTTGGACTTTATGATATTTATATCTCCACCCTTCCTTGACTGTTGCACAAGATTACATGCTGGAAATTTTTAACCCCAGGTTTTAAAAGAGTTGTCACTGCTTTAGGGGAGGAAAAGAAAAAAAGAGCTTTCTTGTCCTTAAAAAATGTAGAGAAGAATAAAGTTGAGGCAGTGGTTAACTCTTAACTGCATTCAAGAAAGCTTGAATCTCATCAGACTGTGAGATCTGTGAAGTATGACAGGATGAAAACATGTTCTCATGAAAGTAAGTTGTTGTAATTGGGAAAAGTAGTGAGGAACAAACTCCAAAGGAACATGATCCTGAATTGGGGGAAGCAAATCTTTGACCCATTCCTAGCAAATAAAAATGCTGCCACTAGTCTGCTGATTGTATAGTAGGTAGCAGAAAAGAAGAGGAAGTGAATGGAGGTGGTGTTTTCCAGATGGAGTATGTCCCATGTGCCACGACAGTCTCTTCTCTGACCCCAGCTGCCCTGGAAGAGGACAAGCAGTCTCAAGCAATCTGTGTTTACACCAGCCGTGACTGCCCCATGGCCCTTGGCAGCTTCCCTGAGATACAGGTGTAGTGGGGCTGCCCAGAAGTTCCCTTATCTGCTTTCTCCTTGCAGCTCCCAGTGCTTCTGGTCCTTTGGTGGTCCCACACCCCTATTGTAGCAGCTGCACATCCTCCCCGCTACCACACAGCCCACGGCTGCCAGCCCATTCTCCTTCCTGGGCAGTCAGGGGAAGGAGCTCTTACTCCTGCAGGACCGTTAATCATTCCTTGCACTGAAGGTAGATGAAACCATGACTAGCAGTTACAAACTTCTGACTGAATGTTTTCATTCTTAGGCTGTCACAGACCTCTATTTTTAGTCAGCTGGAACATTGGCAGGATTATTAGCATCAGTAATTTCTGGTGTTTGTGATGCATTTTCAGAATCTTACCCAAAAGGAAGAATTCCCAAGTATTTTATTTAATCTATTAAAATAATTCAGTAAAGTTGAACTTTCATTTTTAACTTTTATTATGTTAAATAGCTGAAGCCAACAAAACCACCAGCAACCTTTGTTTGGTTGCTTTTTGTTGTTGTTGTTACAGTAGAATATTGCAAGACTCAGACTGATCAACAGCAAAGAACAGGACTTTTTTTTTTTTAACAGTACTGAGCAAGTTGCACAATAGGTGGCATCTTTAATGGGACTGAGCACACTTCATCTATTAATCAAACTAATGAAGTTTAGAATTTACTGGGACTTTTGAGGCTCAGACCCTGTATTTCTCTGCTTTAGTTTGAAATTAATTGCACTTTGATTAAACTCTGGGGTTTCTTGAACTTGACTACATCATAGGAGCATTACAGGAATTCATCTGGGACTCAAAACATCTATTGCTTTTCCCTGAATGGGGGTGACAAGGAGCAAAATAAGCAGCTGTACATGGCAACAGCTTTCCTACACAAGGTTATTGTGATTACTCACCTTTGTGTGGTACGTGGTGTTTTACAAATAGTAAGCGCTCTGCAAGAAATAGATTTTTGTTGTTGCCTATAAAGGCAGAAAGAGAAAAATGGCTACATAAGTAAGAATTAAAGATACTGAATTATTGTGTCCAGACTTAATGAGAATTCAGGCCTCTATCCTCAAACATATTATTTAGTTGCATCTAATTCTTAGATCCAGCTGGATGAGATTGTCTTTCTTTTATAAAGCTCTACATTAATTTAAACTTCGGTATAATCATACCATTTTTTGAACATTTGAAGGTCTGGCCCAGTGAATAGCAGTTGAAAATTCCCATTGAATCCAAAGAAATCTTGATCAGATGGTGAGATTTGCAATGGGAAAATGATGACTAATTGACATCCATGTCAGGTAATCTCTTACTTACTAGCAAAATAACGTAATTAAAAGGAGAAAGCACAAGAGAACACAAGAGTGAACTTGTGCATGAGTCTGCACTTGATATTGGAGTGTTTGTAACTTCCCCATCATTTTTTATATGACTTCTAAAGCAGAATAATTATACTTAGTGAGCTAAGCACAAGGAAAGTATGTTGCAAAACACAATAAGCAAGTATTTTAAGTTAAAGTTGCTTTTGCTTGATGTCTCATTTTGCTCTCAGGATGGCAAAGTGTTTGAGAAGGCAGCTGTCAGTAACAAAATCCTTCCTGATAAAATGGACTGATTTTCCTCTGACTGATATATATTTCAATGCCATTAAAATTCCTTCTCTCTTTTTACTTTTTTTTGGCTGATTTGTTGTTGTTGCTGTTAAGACATTTTAACATGTTAGAACCTCTGCAATTCACTCATTTCAGCTGCAAAGACACAATGTGATGGTCATGTGTACTTCTCTGTGGCTGGTTGCAGGTGCACAGCCTTTCTCCAGTAACTTGTAAACAAGGACATATTTATTACAAAGCAAGACTAAGTTATTCAAGGAACCCCAGTAAAAACATTAGTGACTAGGTCAAAACCACTTGAAAAGGTCTGTGATTATGAGTAGATGCCTTTTCTGCAACCACAACTTCAAGAACAGCTTTGACATAACTTGTGCCATGTGGTAGCATTTAGTGCAGGCAGAAGGCATTAGAGGCATCCTACTATTTCAGGGAACAACATTCTTGAAAGTAAACCCAGAAGCTCATTCTGAAGAGACGCCTTCCCACCCCACTGGTTTGGGGGTTGTCATTGCACACTTTGCACTGACACCCCACACTGTTGCTTTCATTTAGATATGCAGCCATGCTCTGGCTGCATTTCTGCAAAGTGCTGTGCTGGGAATGGCAGAAGTAAAAACCCAGCAAATCTGGACAAGGAGCCAGGCTATGTTTTGGAGAGTATGGGCTAATGTCAAAATTATTTCTATGGCTGTCCTTCCCTCTTTGAGAGAAATATAAAGTATCAGCATAAAATTCGGAGAATCAACAGCAACACATAGGTGCATGCCAGCAACATGGATATTTGTCATCTATACATCAGGTGCTTAAAATACCACAAGACACAATGCAGAAAACAGTGTAGAGGGCTCACTGTTAATCTTGACTGTGACTTCTTTACAGTTCACTGGCACTGAAAGGAGCAGCAGAAATGCCGAGGAAAATGTTGCCCACTAGAATCACAGCTTCTGCTTTACAGCCCAGGCTTTATGGGTTGCAAAACAGGCACAAAATTTCTAGCAGCAATTCAGATCACTTAGAAGTCATTACAACACCAGTACCAAAAATAATATGGGCTGGTCTACTTGGAGTTTAGTTAAGTGACAAAGAACAGAAAAGCACAGATTTTTAACAGTGGTTTCAGAAGTCTTTCATCAGGCAGGTCCACCCCACAAAGCAGGGCACAGAGCCCTGGTCAACCTCTGGGACTCTGATCTGTGTCCATAGAGCAACATAGGGACACATGAGGGTACTGGCTCCTGTCCCAGCTGCAATATACATGGCTTTGTGTGAGGCTGCACCCTTTTTGAAGCAAGGCCAGTCAGTAATTACACAGCATTCAGCTCTGGAAATAGGTGTCTCAGGGCTCTTTGCCTCAGTACTCCCTGCTGGGTGCAGACACATCTTAAATCACAGCACAGCACTGAAACGGCACTGACTGTTGTGATGTTGCTTTAAAGTTACCTTTGAAATCATGATGGGTGTGTGTATTTGTATCCTTCAGTTTATTTAATTTTCCATTGAAATATATTGCTTGAGGTCTTTCATCTTATCACATCGTCCCTGTCCAACAGATGAGTGAGTCATCAAGGCTTCCTGTCTAGGAAGCAAACAGAGCTCTCCTGATTCACAGACACCCTGATCTTGCAGGTAGGCACACAGGCAGGTGAGCCATCACAACAGCAGATCCAAGAAGCAGCAAGGCCACCCAAGCAGGAGAGAAGCAAGGCATTTTACTCCCAGTTCCCTCTTTTCAAGGTTAGAGAAGGGACCAGCTCATTTTTTTCAAGCCACCCTCACATAAAGCATGACCAAGTGTCAACTTTTGTTTCAACTGCTCTGGACCTCTGCACTCTTTCCTTCTCTGTAGTTGCTTCCCCATCTTTATTTTTATTTCATTTTCTGATTTCCCCAGGCCATCAGCACACCCACTTCAAGAAGGAGGTCTGTGGGCTGGCTGAAAGCAGCAGTGCTCGTTGCCAGCACTGTGGTAAACTGTGCTGCAGGGCTGGGGAGGGTCCTGCCTCAGCCCCCAAAGGCTGGGAGCTGGCTCAGCTCTTGACATCTGTTCCTTTTCTGCAGTAATCACTGGGAGTGGCCTTTGGATGTCAAGTCCCCTGTTGCTGCTTGCAGTCTTGCAGTGTTCCCACACATATAAGCTGAGGTATCTGATTATTTTAAAGGGCATTCACACATGCAGTTCCTACGTTGTCTTTTCTACTGTGAACTTTTAGTCTAAGGGAATAATCTGTCCAAAATTGCTCTCAGCTTTTTGCCTGTGGAGCTGAAAATACTCGTTGTATATTGAGTGAAAGACGCCGTATTTTCTGCCATTGTATTTTGCTTTCCTTGGCAAAATGGCAAAATTATCTTGATTCTAGTGTCACAGTTGCTGCTGACACAACACTGGCTTTGCTCCATTGATTTTACTAATATACTGCCATGCCAATTGTTTTGGGATTCTCTTCAGTCAACAAATTTTTGACACTGAATTTCTGGTCATTTCTGCATAGTTTTCTACTGAGTGTTCTGCTTTTCAATTTGCAGATTCTATTGTTGAAGCTGTTGAGATGGGAGTTTTCTCCTTCCCAGCCAGGGTTCTCCCTTAGCTCAGTGATACAGGGAACTCCTAATCCTGTGTCTCTGACATCATGGTCCATTGCCATGACAATGTCTGAGAGCTGTGCAGCCAACAGCCTGGTTTTCTGCAGGAACTATATATCTGGAAAGATGAAATCAGAGGGAGCATTAACACTCATGGGTTGTGCACTCATACAAATGTTCGCAGAAAAAAAGAACTGTGGAAGAATGCACAAGCCGGAAACCCAGAAGTTATTTGGACTTTATATTTAAGGCGTGGGATTGAAGCAGAGGAAAATTCTACTTTGTGTGTATCCTAAATTCCTAGCTCATGGTCTTGTTCTGGACCTGGCTTCAGCCAGCCAGCATACTGCCAGTGCCTTCTATCCATGGGTATTAAGCTGGTGGTTGGCTTGGTTTGAGGCTGTTGTTGTTCATGACTTTTCCATGCTTTTCCCAAATTAAGATAGTTGAAAGTCAAGATAACAAGGCTCAGAACAAGGCTCCTTGTCATTTCTCCTCTAGATTTTCTGTGGCCTTAATTTTCTAGAAATTTCTTCTAGCAAACAGAAGAAATCCCTAGCCTCTGGAATGATTCATTCAAATTATATTCCAATTTTCTTTTCTTCAAGCTTTCTTCATGTTCCCAGTGAATTGAAAATATTCAGCAATGTAGTCTGCTTTTTAAGATAATTTATATATGCACCTAAGTGCTCTCATCTGAAAAGCACTATCTGTCATCTAAGGAAAAATGCTTGTGCTGAAACCTGCCTTGTTAAAACAGAATTTCCTTTGCTAAACTCCACTGATTTGACTGTGCTTAAATGAAACCTATTGCGATTAGTCACATCTTATCCATAGCTAATTTATAGAAGGAAAGTCTTTAGTCACATGTCATTTGGACATACATTATGATAATGGAGCTGATTATGTATTATCGTTTCTTGATTCACAATACAAATTATTGTTCAATCTTAAAAAAAATTACTTTATTTTTGCACTTGTGAAGAAGTCTTTGCCTGTGGGAAGCTAAGGAAAACAGAAAGAATAACTCTGTACTTGTAACTCTTCATCAGGACCAGTATGATCCTATTTGACACTGATATTTGGGTGAATCTGCTGAAAATGAAGGGTTAGAGTGCATTACTTGATGTAGTATACATATGTAAGCCAGTTGCATAAAATATGCCTGGACCTGGCAAAACTAATTTCTCCTTAAATAAAAAGCCAACCTGCAAAATGTGCTTTCATCTGGTAGGGCAGCGTACTCAGCTGCGTGAATTAAATGCACAACTTCCTTGATGACAACATTTTGTTTAAGGTGGTGAATTACTCTCTGCTTTGCCAATTTATGACACTATTTCCCTCTGGGCATCCCTTTAGGCTTATCTGCTTCTGCCAAGATATGTGAATTGAATCATCTGGTAGTACTTGAGCTGCACATCTCACCCCAATAACTGGCCAATGGTCAAGCTGACTCAGCTGCTGCTGTGCATTATACCCCTAAGCTTGTTACATTTACTTAATTAATTCATTCCTGCTTTCAGAGTTTGGAAGCTGATAAGGGAAGGCCGCCCTTAGCTCAGTTCCTATTTCTTAACTTAAACATTTGATTAAAAGTAATAATAAAATTACATTAGTCCTTTGAACTCATATCTACCCATGATTCAGAGGATTAGAAGAAGTTAATCCAATCTTTTAAGGAGGTTTTTGAAGTTTTGAGAGTATCTTTTATCTCAGGGACACACATTGTTGTTTTAGCCCCCTTTCTTTGTCGTTTTCTGAAGGTCACCTCTAGCTTTGCAAGGCTGAAGAGAACGGCTGCAGCAACCTCATCTGCCAGCTGCCTGTCTTGGGCCCTCAAGCTGAGCTTGCCCACGGGTTCCCACACTGGAGGGGATCATTCTGCCTTTCTTTTTAACGAGTCCCCCAACAAAGCCCCTGCAAATAGCTGTGCTCTTGAAGACAAATATATCATGTGCTTCTTCTTCCTTATCTGCTCTTTCACTTCAGCAGATTGACAACCATCAATAAGCCCTGTACCTCCGTCCAGTCTGCAGATGCCACCGAGGTCATATTTTGTTGGCTAGGCACAAAAGGTTGAATATCCCTAAATTCCTCAGATGCCTGATGAATTAACACAGATCATTGACAAAAGATAGACCTTTCCCTCCTCCCTCCAAAAGTCACTTCAAAACCTGCACCTGGTCTAATCTTTTCTACTTGAACTAATTGGTATTTGCAGAAGCATATGGAAAAAAGTTCCTTTGCCAAATAGTGATATTTCAGGCTACAAAGACATTTCATATTACTTGTTAATTTTGGAGACTGCCTACATATTGCAATGATTTTCCTTTGCAGGAACTGTGGTTAAAAAAAAAAAAAANATAGCAAGTTACTCTGAAAAAGCAAGGGAATTTTCATATTTAAAGTCTCCTGAGAGAAGGACCAGAGAACATCATACTTTGCTCATTGTCTTGAATAATTCAAATATACTTGCCAAAAAATCTGAAGGATTTTCTAGTCTATGTGGGCAATGTGTAAAAGTGGAAGCTTTATTTATTTTTAAGTAGACTTGTCAAATTTAATTTCCTTTTCATACACACAGTATGTGATGTTGTTAATATTTTACCAATAAGCTTTGAGGAGACAGTTGATAGTTGTCACGGCCACAAGGCATCAATGTTGTCAGCCTCTCAGAAACCTGGTGTAGCATAAGATGTTAATCTGGAAAATTAGGCGGAAGAGGGAAGTACAATTTCTAAATGTGTTTTTACAGTGGTTTATTATGCTTATGAATGTTTACAAAAGCATTCAATCTTGCCAAAAAGATACAAGGAAACAATTAATTTATCTTTACAATAGCCTAAAAAATGCAGTTTGTGGCTGTTGTAAAACAGAATTTACCATGCTTTCCTTACCCTAACATTTACCTGCTTTTCTTAGAGAAGCAGATTTCTGTCCTTGTTCATCAACAGCTTGGAGATACCAGGTCTTAGCAAGGAACATCCAAGTCCCTCCAGATAGTATTTGGCCCTGTACCTCTCATCTCCCAGACAGAGGCTCTAATCTGCATTTGAACTGGAACAATCACAATGTTCTTTGTGGATACATGCTGGTGTGGACATAAAATTCCACTTTGTGTAGAGAAATTCAGGGTTTAATGGAGTAGAGGCAACCTCTCCTCCTCTCTAATGTAGCTTTGTTTTTTTTCAGGAACTGACTTTAGTGGGGGATTGGAAATCCCTTTTCTCCTCATCCGTGGAAGCTATAACACCATGGGGAGATAGGGAGCCTTCTCCTCTGCCCAGCCACTGTTGAAATAGTTAAGTAAAATAAGACAGATCTGAGAAGAGGGGCTGGCAGGGCCTCACATTCAATGGTTGCATGATGGGAGTGTTCACCCAGGGAGGTGGGTAGGATGCACAGTAATGTCTGCAGGAAGATGCTGGAGCTGTACCTCTTTCCTGCATGAACAGAGATTTAATAGCTGCCAGGCTCAAGGTTAAAAATCAAACAGGATATTTTTCTATTTTTGAAAGATAAAAACAGCCTTGTTTTGTGAAGTCAAACAGCCAAAGTCAGGAATCATTAGCAAAGATGGGCACTTCCCTCTGATTTGGTTCGAGATGGCCAAACACAAGGAGCAGGGCTTGCTTGTCACATCTTCATTCCCCACAGGCAAGAGAGGTTAACATCATAGTGCTGCACTTTCTATAAATCCCACTATAGGATTGTAACAGTAGCAATATAACTACAGGGGCATCTCTTGGAGTTGGTGATTATGGTTTCTTCAGCACAGAGCTCTTCACTTCTTCTCTGTATATGTTTCTATCTAGCCCAGAGAGAAAACACTGATTTGTGAGAAGCAAGTTTGCATGCTGAGTTATGCTATGCTGCTGGCACCACACCCTGCTGAGTAATACACTCTGCCACTGGCTCACCCAAGAGAGGCAGAGGCATGAAAGAACACAACGAGCCATGCCATTATCCCTTTTTCTGCATTATGTGTTCTAAAAAGTCTCTTTCAACTCTAATTTCTCTGAATAAACATGCGTACAACCAAATCCTGCTTTTCATCCTGAGTGCATGCCTCTCCCATATGGAATACTGGACAGCCGTCTCACAGCATCCCACCAGATTGCCTTCTCTCTACTGGGGTCTACATCTCTTATCTACCTCAAGTAAATTTAGGCTGGTCAACTCTCTGAGGCCTTTTTTTACTGAGATAAGAAGGGAGAAAAGGGCAGAAAGTTTATCTCTCCAGCTTTGCCCTGGATTCCCTCCCAAGCAGGATGTCTGTTTCCTCTGCACATTGGAACAATTTGAGTTTAAAAGGCTGAAGTATCCCTTGTTGTGCAAATAGTGTCAAGACATTACCTACAGTATAGGGATTATCTTGATGTTTCCTATCGACTAATATGCCTTTTTGATGTAAAACAGATTCATCTGATTTCATTTCTCACCTTCATTACAACAACTGTCCAACCAGCACCACAGCACTCCTGCATGGCATCTGAAATCCTTGTAGTAATTACATACAGCAGTGACTGGATCAAATTTGCTATTCCTATGATTCACCTATAACAATGATCTTTGCCAGCACTTTCTTTTTTAGTGGATAGATCATTTGAAGCATTACCTAGGCCATTTGACCTGCAGAAAAAGAATGCCTGTCATCACCAAGTTACTAACAAAAGGAGAGGGTTGATAATATAAAGATTATAGATATATATCTTTGTGAATTACAGCTTACTAGAAAAAAGCTCACAGAATTCCTCATTTGTTCCATCCCCAGTCATACAAGGCACTAAGCAAAACCGTATCTTGTGGAAATTACTGCGCAAGGAAAATCAGGAGACAATTTAGAAAGCTTTGGCACACAGCTCGGTTTAGTGTCTGAAAGGGAATGGGATAGGCTTAGTGGGACTGAAGAAGCAGCAGAAGAGCTATGGCAAGTTCATAGTCCCCAAAGGCATGGGGAATTAGCATGTTTTAGAGGTAGGTTTTTAAATCCCATTTGAGTATCCTTCCATGGGTGCTGGTTTTGTTCAGTGCCCAATGATTCAAAAGGAGAGGTTTTTACTGACCTCACTGGGCCTTTAATGATGGGTATAACCATACGGTATCTTCAATGGCTTATTTCCCTGCCTGCAGACCGTATTTATTAATGGCAGATTCTCTTGCTCTCTGTAGGGTTGGTGGTTTGTAAATATAAATGTGAGGATTGAAATAGGTTCATATATAATGGTGAGCCCAGAGGCTCAATGATCAATAAAGAGAAAAAAGGAGGCACTGTGAGTCTTGCTACAAAAACTGTTTTCTGAGTGATTTATGTATCCCAGGACAGCTGTGGAAAGCTAAGACAATGTTAGAAACTCTGGTTTGATAAAGCATTTGTATGAAGAATAGTTCTCACAGTGTTTGTAGAAGATTGTCATGGCTTAAAAATGCAGTGGCAGCCCAAGAAGTGGCTTTGAGTGGAAACAGGAGAATCCTTCTCTTTATGACGCCAATGGCTGTGCATGAGGAACAAGGCCAAAAAGCAATCAAAATAGTCATTTGAATAACAGCAGGTTAGAAATGAAATCAGATTAGAGATAAGTAGGAAGTAAAAAGAGAGCAAAGAGCAAAAGCAGGGGAATTCAGAGGAATTTTTCTTTTGCTGGATGCAAAGAAACTTTATTTTAGCAGGATGTCACCTTTTGGTCTGATGGTTATCTAAGGTGCGTACAGCCACTATGCACTGTGGTTGCAAGCATATAACTTTCTACAAATTATGAAAATAGTTTTTTACATGTTTCTTTCTAAATCTATTTCACTGGAAAAGTATTGTTTTCTGGGTTTCTTTCAAAAAAAATAGGATTGAGGACAGCAGTTTTATGTTGAAAGTTTAGATTTGTGTCACCCAGTACTTACATGCATCCTTCTATGGATCTTGGCTGTGTCTGACCAAAATAAGTAACAAAACAAGAGTACACAGCAGGTACTGTGCAGGCAGACACCCAAAGGCCCTGGTCTCTATAGCATCCACAGATGTGCTGGTCTTTTCTTTCCTTCCAGCTCAGCAGCATTTCAAAATCTTGTTTCTGTCTGGTCAGTTCCCTTTGAGGGACCACTTTGGAATTCCTTTAAAATATCTCATTCAACATCAAGTTCCATGCAAAGACAAAAGATATTACTTCTTGAAGGAAACAGTTTTTCACTAGGGGATTACATGACTGCTCTTATTACCTCTCCTCCTACAGCTTTCTCAACATCATATTTCTTGTAGAGTTTTAAGGGGCATCAAATGCTAGTTTCCATTTTGACATATTTGCAAAAAAATTGATGCTATAAATCTGTGTTTGTGAATAATGAGATCATGAGACCTAGAGAAGTACTCCTATGAAAATGTCAAATAAGATCAAGAATGTCTAGTGGACCTGATTTTGGAGCATTTTTCTGCCTCTTTTTAACAAGGTATAATGGTTTCCCGTTTGCCAATGGGTTCAATTTTCCAGCCAACACACCAATTAATGTGTTGGTTTAGTGTTTGCTATTTTATGTATATGACTAGGAGAATTCAAAAAGCAAAACAGGCTTACCTTAAAATTAGAAAAGATAGTTTATTCACACACATTAAGAATAATAAATAAGAGGAAAAAAAACCCAAATGAAACCTTCAAAACATCCTTCCCTCCCCCCCACAAGTATTCACTATCCTACACACAACATAAAAAGACAAAACCTGTAATGTCAGTCAATGTTACCATTAAAAAAAAAATAATCTTCATCAGTTCCTTTAGCAAAGGAATCTCTCTGAGTCTTATGGAACAGTCTTCGGATGGCTTTCATGCCACACATCTGCAGCGGCCTGAAAAAAAGCTTTGCAAAACTGTGAAAAATCCTACCAATAGCAGCTTGCCCAACACTGCACATAGGTCATAAACTGCTTATTTGGGGTACTGTTTTAAGGATGCCTCCTTTAGTATAACACAAAGATTCTCTTCTTCAATTTTCAAAATAATTTTCATCTCAAAACTAAAAAATCTCCTTTTTCCTTAGGAGCAAGAAAACTTCATATCACTTATTACTAGCACTTTACATCCCCCCCAAACAGCATCTATATGTTACAGGAAAAAATAGTCCATTCTCCATAATTATGAGAAATGTCCAGCCACATCAGGCCANGTGGATGCTTTCTTGCCACCCCTCGGCCTCACGGTGTGGGCTGCTCAGAGCTGCCTCCTCATGGCGTGGGCCGCTGCCTCGCGGGGCAGTGGCTGCTGGAGGCCTGAAGGAGGTGGGGGGAACATCCCCCACAGCCCCGGCCGCTGACAGTGGCAGCTGCTGGGGCTCTTCCTCCCCTTCCCTGCTGCTTGCCGTGATCGGGCCCAGGCATGGTAGCAAAAAAATTTTCTCTCTCTCTGGCAAAGACTTGGTATATACAAAATGGCTGAAATCAACATACAGTTGAAACCAAACTTGTTGTACATACTGTCCGTTGGGTTTTTATGACTAAACCAGCAGCACAGCTGAGTTCAGAAGTGAAAAAGCTTGGAAAACTGTTAATACCTGCCATCACAGATTCTTTTTAAAAGACATTGAGTCATCATCACAATCTCCTATAGCATCTTTATGAAAGAGTTGTTGATGGGGTTTAGAAAGAATTACCTGGAAAAATATTACTGCAAAATAATATCATTACACTCACCAAAAAAAAAAAAAAAAAAAAAAAAAAAAAAAAATAGAGAGTTGTATGTTCCACTGGAAAGTTCACAGTGACTAGTGCACGTTAGCAGAACTTTTCTTATTTTCACTGTCATCCTGATGCCTACAAAGCACCAGACCTTACCTCAGACCTGCTCAAAGACTTCCTGCAGCCAGTTTCAGTATTACCTGAACACAAAATTCCATATTTCAACATTTCAGTGTTGTACTTTGCTGATGGCGGGGAAGCATTGCAAGCCTGTTGATACCTGGCTGCTGAAGAGATGGAATGGTCTTGCCGCCAGAACAGGGCTGTGCTCTCAGAAAGAAACATTCTGTTAAGGAGTTGGGTTTTCTGTGTTCTTTTAACAGAGTTAATGGGAATTGATCACTCCCTTTTAAATAGAAAGATAAATAGGCCAACAGCTCTTGGCCACTGTCATGTGGTAATGAGCATACATAAGGCAGACATTTGCAAATTATATATGTATAAGTTATTACATGTAAAGAATCTTTTTCTTCATAGTTCTAGACTGGTCTCTGTTGTTTTCTTCCTCTTCTTCCTCTCAACAAGGAGTTTACTTCAAACAGACAGCACATGTGTGTCCATATGGCTCTAGCAGTGACCTATCTTTTTATATAAATTAGCAGTGCTTTGAGTCAGATCTCATAGTTATGGTTGGGTTTTTTGCTCAAAAGTAATTATTCCTGGAAAAGTAGTTGGTAATCAATAATCAGGATTTCTTCTTTTCAAACCATAGAAGATGAGAACTGCCATAAATCCAAGGCATCAGCTTTTTTCTGAAATAGCCTCTACTCTGAAAAGCCATGATACTTTTTTCCAAACGTAGGCTTGTCACCATAGAGATAAGATGAATTCAATGATTTAAGACTTGCCAGAAAATACCATGTAACATATTTAAGATAAAGCTTTGCTTGCTTAAACCAGCAGTGCAAGCTGAAACTGCAAACCGGCATCTAACAAAGACTGGCCAGAGAAAAGACAGGATTCACATTCTTTAAATAAAAGCTATCTGTTTCTAGCTAAGAAGAGTGTAGGTTCTGAAGCTATATTTGTCCTCAGACATATATCAGCTATGGTTACTGTGTATTTTAGTGACTGAGATATTTAAGTATTTGATTTTGGGTGCATTTTTTTCTTCCTTTTTCTCTGCCTTTAACAGTAAATGTTTGTCTTTGTTTTAATTTATCCCTTAACATATTAAAATCTATCCAGCCTTTTTCTCAGGAGCAAATGAAATCTAATCAGTTCTTTCTGATGATATATAAGGTGTTGTTTGCAATACATTTTTGGATGTAACAGCCCCTCTGTTCCTAGAAATTGCTTTACTGCACCCAGATTTGAGCTAATTATCCCCAAATCACAGATATACCTCTCTCTCCTATTACCCATGAAAGAACAGCTAGAGTTTTCAGACATGCCTTGGGAACTGAGACACTGCTGTAACTATGACTCATATCATTGAAGCCTATTCATGGCTAAAACATTTTTGAAAATGAGCTTTCTTTTGAAAATGATGCTTCTGAGGAAATTCAGTGCTCTGGAAAATGTTGCATCCTATTGTCATGCTGCCCCTCAAAGTAGAGAAGTTTTAATGCAACATTCTCAAGGAGGATCTAGGAGAGACAGAGACAGTATCATCTGTCCACCACAAGAAACCTCTCGTACCCCAAAAAAAGCCACTGTGTTCAGTGGGGATTGCTAATGCTGGGAAAAGGTGAGCTGCCCCTCCAGGCACTGCCTGTGGCCACACCAATTGCTGCTGAGGAGTGTGGTCACTACTCAGTTGCCTACATAGAGAAGAAAACCAGGGCATCCTGGGGCCAGTCTCCTCTGTCCCAGGCTCTTGACACCATATCTGGGGATTGCCCATCATCCCCAGCACCAACTGCTTGGCCATGGTTATGGAGAAGGGCTGCAGAGTGAGCGGGTACACAACAGGGGCTTCTGGGCTCACAGGGCTTGCTTGCTTGGCATCACTGCTACAAGTTAATAGAATCAAAATTATTAACAATAGCAAAAGAATTCAAATTTGTATTTTTAGCTGTTGCCCATGAAGTGCCACAGATACTTTAGTACACAACATCAAGTATGATGAAGTCTCCACATCAGAACGACGGGCTCCCTTTTTAATCACAGTAAAGCCATTTTAACAGCCTTTGGCAAGCTCAGCCAAATGCAAATACTCCAAGCAGTACAATATGTGTTTAGTAGAGGGGAGAAATAGCTTAAAATTCATTTAAATTGAAAAACAGCAGTCATGCATTTCTCTAAATGATTGTTTTCAGTACCATAAGCCACATCCTTTCAAATTTCCTCTGCTTGGCCACATCATTGGAATGAAGTGTCATACTTGGTTAAGTCACTTTGACATCATCCTGATGATGTGTCAAGCACAGGAAATCTGAAAGGACAGGGCTCAGTAAGGTCTTACTCTAACTTGTCTTCTTTTGACAATTCCTCCCTCCAACCCTGCACCCTCCCTCTTCCTTTTTTCAGATTCACTGTTTCTGAGCTTGGTTAACTCTTAAAAACCCTATGGTAAAGCTAGTACTGTCAAAAGTGTGGAAACAGCACTCTGTAGGACTCCCACCTTCCTTTCAAAGCCAACATTTTCAAGGTCTCCTCATATTTATGGTGATGGGTCATAAACTGCCTGAATTACATTGAATTTGTCAGGAAAAAATTGCAAGTGAACCTCAGCTGCGAAGATACATGTGGCTGAAGCTCTAGAGAGTAGGAGTGGAAGAGCTCCTGCAGGGTGTGAGCCTTCAGCCCAGATACATCAGGCAGCTGGTGGAACTAGAGTTCATTGCATAAACTGATTCATAACAAGCTAGTGGGGTTTTTTTGTTCAAATAGAGCTAGTGGGAAACTGCTCCAAATTTACATTTCTGTGTAGGAAGCAGTGTACACAGCTCTTGTGCCAGAACTGTCCGTCAGCTCAAACAGCTCTTATTCTCTGGTTGCCTCTCTCCACCCAGTGTTGTCAGGGGAAACAATCCTACCTCCTCTCAAGCTTCACCTTGATGACCTAAATGAGCCCTGCTACATTTGCTCAAGAAGTAGTCTCTCCACCCTTTTGAGAAACCCCTCATTTAATTATTTGCAGTTTCGGTGCTTCTTTCTTGATAATAGGTGAGCAGGAAAGAAAAAAGTATTCCCTGTTTCTGAAGGTTCAGACTAGCCAGACAGATGGAGGCAGACCTGTGTCTGCTCCCTCTGTGCAAGGGCGTTGCTCTCAGTTCTCTTACACATGATCTCACTTCTAGTGCACCAGTCCCCAAGGTTATCTCTTTCTTTCTTTTCAATTCTTTTAATGCTTTCCAGTTTTATGTCATCAGTAAATATCTCTCATTTGCTACTTTTTTCCATGCCAAGGTTGCTAATGAAACTATTAAGTGACTAGGTCCTAAGGTCAGTCCATCAAACAATAGATTTCCTCCCACCTGATAATCTCCCTTTCAACAGAAGCTGTTGTGAGGTGCCCTTTGGGCAGTTCCCTGTTGACCTTATAGTTATTATACTAATTCTCAGCTTCTGCACACAATGTAACTTTTTCCCTTATGTCTTCATATGTAATGTTTACCTGAAATTCAGATTAAATGCTGCATTTCCTTTGTCCACAAAAGTATTTTTATCATCTAAGAAATATATTTGCTCATTCTTGTGTGATTTAGTTTTGTTAAAGCCATGCTCTATTTTATGTTGATTTTAATTTTTCTCACCTTACACTTTCTTTCAAAATTCATGCCTATACTTTGTATTCTACTGAAGTCCGGTTAGTTGTCAGTGGGCTATTTCCATCTTTTCACAAGGATTGCATTAGCTATCCTCAACTATAATGCATGATGCCAATACAATGTAACCAAGAGAAGAATTAAAACTCAATCCTCAGTTTCTTGTGCCAGCTCTTTCAGTTAAAGGAGAGAGATTGTCTGGTTGAGAGATTTCTGCTTTAATTTCAGCTCTGTGCATTTTCAGCCTGAGGCTCTCACTTCCATTACCCACCCTACTGTGTTCACTGTTTTTATTTCTAAAAAGCCAGAGTTTTGAAATTTTACTTGAATTACCATAGATTTCTCTACCATCTTCACTCCAGTGGGACTTTACTTTTTCTTCACTAATATACATATAGTTAAACAGCTTTTTGTTTATTGTCTCAAGTTTTGTTGGTTGTTTTTTTTTTTTTCCCAAGGTGTAATTCAGATTGAATTTCACTGATTCTCACTTTACCTGTGTGTTTTCTGATATTTAATGTAGCTCATTTTGCTGATCATTCAATTTTTCATCCTGAGAAGATTTTTTTAAAACCTCAATATATTCTTCAAGGTGGGTATTTACTGCTTTCTGTCCAGAGTGCTTCCCCACAAGTTTATAAAGATTTTTCCTTTGCTTATGATACAGAGTCCACATAGGCTTTATCCCTTTGACTTTGAGTAATTCTGTTTCCTCTGTACTCAGGTCCTTGATTTCTTTTGGATAGCTCACTAATTACGTACCTTCATTTCTGAGCCTTTATCCATTTGAAATCTAAAACCTTAATTACAAAACTGCCTTTGTTTACAGTTAAATTCAGTTATTTAAACTGAATCAACCTACGATCCACTTGAAGCAAGTTTTTATTTCTTATCACTTATAAAAACAAAGTGTAATTAAGGGTGCCCTCTTGTTCAATGAACTTTATCTTAGTTGATAAAGAAAATTGTCTCCTATCATACTCAGGAAAACCTGGGTCTTTAATATTAATATTTGTTTTTCATCCTATATTTTGACATGGTATAACAGACTGTACATGTACTCTAAACGTTTTTATCCATGCTTTGTGATTGCTGGCTCCTTTATGGTCTCTTATAGTACAGCATATAATGTTGCTCTATCTCATGTTTGTCTAAAAATACATTTTTTCCTCATAAACACTTCAATATCCCTGTTCCCTAATCCTTGACAAATCATCTTAGATTTTTGGTGAAATGTGATTTAAGATCCTCAGGTACATATTCTGTTTTCCTTTTTTTCAGGGACAACCTGGACATTTAAGTAATCCCTTAATTTCCCCTGTTCTAGTAGGTGGGCTAGAAGTTGCCCTTTCTCTAACAGTGCCATCACTCATGTGATGGTTTTCAGTATGGACTTCCCAATTTCCCTCCTTTTCATTCCTTCCTTCAGAGGTGGGGGAAGGTTGCAGAGTATCTTTCTATTTTTAAAACTATGGTCTTTAGGCCTGGGTGCTCAGAAACAATGGGCCCATAGCACACAGAGCATTTTATCCTTGTTATCAGCACTCCTCAGCTCAGCTCCATGGCCAGCTCACAATTTCAAACAAGTGACCCCCTCTGGGCTTACTCTTCATCCTGCACTGGTACACTGCTACTGTGTTCTGCTGGCAGTCACTGACCATTTATAATCTCATCTTTCTGGGTTTATATCCACGTACCAGCTGGCTTTTCTTCAATGCTTGACTGCCTCTACCATCAGCTCAGCAGAGTACCCAAAACAGCCCTGAGACAAGGACCTTTCCAGTGACAACCAAGTGGAAGATACCACCTACATCATCTTCAATGCAAGAGAAGGGCAGTAGACCAAAATATCCTTATATTTTTCTAATATTTTCTACTATTTACACCACTAGTTATTTGTAATTTTCACCAGTGTGAGGGGTTAGTCCGGGCCAATGGTTTTGGCCCTGAATAGAGATATTGCAAACTCTAGTTATAAGTAAGAGATGCCTCTAGTGTAGCTTCCCTCTTTTCCTCTAATTATTTAAAATTATGTTATTAAATAATTTTGATAAGCAGGGTACATTCAGCCCATATATTCACAGTGCCCCTTGCCTGAACCCTTCAAACCTGGCACAGAAATTTCTAGTAAAATTTACAATACAATTTGTTTATTGAAATAAAGTGGCATTAGGAATGTTTTGACCAACTGTGCCAGTTCAAATCCACGTAAGTCATACAATGAATTGTTATGGTTTGAAAAGAGCTGTTTGCATTTTATTTTTTAAAGCATTAATTAAATGATATATAAAGCTACTAACATCCTAGGTCAGGAAGAGTGCCAAAATGGACATTATAAAAATGTTCACTTTGGTGTTATTTCTGTGTTTATGGGGCGTCTCGTGTCTCTAAAACCTCTCTAGACCACTATTAATCATAATGTATCAAGTACATTCATCACATATTTTTCCTGTCATACACCAAAGAATGTCTTATTAATTAAAGGGGTGAAAACTTGGAAAGGTTCTTTTTGTCCCCTATTGTTTTGTACAAGAGGAAATGATAAAGTTCAAACAGTAAATCTGCTCCTTTCCAGAAAAACGTCCTTGTTTGGAAAGCAGACTTTTGTCACATTAAAAGCAAAACAGTTTTGCAAAGTTTGGCCCAAATCTGGCTTGGATTGCTTGCTCATCTAGTTCTTCTGAACTCAGTTCACTGCAAAAGCAGGATTTGGACTTTTAGCACTTGTGCTGCAAAATCGATGACTGTTATTAAAGGCATTTTAATTAAACCCAGCATTTAAACTACATATTTCTTTCAAAACATCTATAGCCAATAATTAGCAGAAAGAGGTTTTTTAAACCTCAAAAGAAATTGTTTGGGTGATATGCTATACTTGGTTTATAGATTTAAAATCCCTGGGGTTTTGTTTTCTGGGAAACAGAAGAAAAATCTTTGTCTCAAAGTTAAATGAGTTAAGTTTTCTGTTCATTCCCTACTGGACCGTTGTCCACATCTCAAAAGCCGAATGTAGCCTTAATACATGGCAGCTGTTTTCTTTACAATATAATTGAATTTTATATAGCTCCATTCATATTTGAGGTGTCCCAAAGCATTTAACAATGAGGAGTCATTGCCAGCTTTCATGGCCACTACAGCACGTCAGAGTTTTGCTTGAGGAAGGTCCCTGGGATTTGGGTCTTTAGCTATAAGTGATCGTCTGGGCATGGGGACCACCAGAGTTGAGGTTTTGCACTCAGCAGCCCCTTCCCCAGCCACAGGAGGCAACACTGACAGGCCCATGGGGTCAGGTTCATACCAATCCATAAAGTGCAGCAAAATCCCCTTTCCTTTAATATCTCTGAGCAATGATACCCTTGGCCAGTTCTACAAACATCACTCTGCTAAATTTCTGTGCTTTGTATGCTTTTTGTCCAAAATGTGAGCCAACAACGTTCTGCCTTGGATCTGCTGCAAAGGCTGTCTTGCATTAGTCTGATTGCATCAGATCTTTACAGCAGAGCAGGCTGAGCAGAGCAGGGCTAGTAGGATCCCTCCACCCTGAACAGTGGTGATGCCATTATACCACAGAGAAATCCCATGTTAGTCACTGCCTGCTTATCAGAGCCCATCCATGCATATCTGCTAAGCATATCTGGGTCTCTAAGATGAAGCATCCATCTTAATCCTTGTCAATAGATAACAACCTGAAAGTTGCTGTTCTACATCTCACAGGCTTTATTTTAGACACTGCCTTCAAATGGGAACAGCAGAAACATGGATGTAAATCTTGAGGTTTGAAGGCAAAATAACTCAGACCTATGTATGAGAAAGAAATTTTTCTTAGATGCATGTTTACTTCTAGTTAGGATTTCATTGTAGTATAATAGTTCTGTGGTCACACAAAGGAGTATTCTACAACAGAAATCCCTGAAAACACGGGTAATAAGTTGCTTCTGAGCTCACACTAAGCCAACTCATCTGTCATCTACATTCACACAGCTTTCTAAAACAGAGGATTGCCTAAAACCAGTTTTGGTTGCTGTCAGCTTATTCAGATCATAATGATAAAAATTAAATTAGTCTAGAAAGACGTTTTCCTATGAAAATGTAACTAGTGAGTTTTGCCTTTGAAATAATGAGCTTTTCTAGACAGAGTGGAGTAGGGCAAACTCATTCAAGATAAATACATAAAGCACAGATTCACAAATTACATCAGAGGGTTTCAAACCAATAAACAAGTTATTCCAAGCTGTGCTCCGGAGTAGCATAAACCCAGGGCATCTAAAATCCTACCTGCTGTGGTTCTGTGAAATCAGTGAAGTTGCATGAGGGCTTTGTAATACCGGTTTTGTTGCATAGGAATAGGTTCATCTTCTTTAGCGGCCACAGATGGATTTAAGCTATCATGAAAAAGTAATTTTCAAGAATGTATGTCCAAAGGGAACTTTCTGCAAAAGACCTGAAGAGAAGCTTGCACCACCATTACACATTCAAAATAAATCAACATGATAAGGAGCTTGATTAAGTGATGTGCAGACCTCATGGTGCCAAAAAAATATTTGGAGACCAAAGTCACATGAACATGAGATCATAAGAAGGAGGGAAGAAGAAAAGGAATATATAATGAACAGACTCCAAGTAGTTTCATGGCAGGAAGATCAATAATCTTATTGCCTGACCTCCAACATAACGCACTGCAAGAATATAAGCAGAAAGCAGAAGTGAGAACGAGCTGGGATAAAATGAAGAGGAAAGCATGAAGCTGCTCTGAGTAAACAGGGTAAGAAGAAAGAAAGGCCTCAGTAAAGGCACATGCTAGAGCACCTTCCAAACACACATACTGCACAAGGCTGATGCTACCTTTTTCCCATTTCCTGTGTTAAGCTGAAGGGTGTAAAATACACTTTTAATAAAATGAGCTACTTTTGCTTCCAGGAACAAGCTTGGCTCAAAGACTGCAAATTCTTTTTACTCGTCCTGTTGTAGGTAGGTTTTAGTGAGTGATGACATTCATCTGTTGTAGCAAAGGATAAGTAAGCTTGTCCTTTCCTATTTTTCTCACAGGAAGAAATCCAGATGTGCATTCTCAGTGTTATCCTTACCCTTATTCAAAAAAATTCCCATTCACCTCAAAAGCTTGCTCAGCTGATGTGGGTAAGGATACGGGCTGTATCTTAACAGCAGTTTAATGCTGCGAACAAGCAAATGAATGGGGAGATAGATGGAAGTGAGCTGTCACTTATTGCAAGGCTCTGTTCTCCTTTGCAGCTTCCTACTCACTTTAACCACTGACTGGAGCTTTTAAGGCCAGTTCTTTTAGTTTTTGGTTTCTTTGTATGGGGTTTGTCACACTAACTGAACTATGGTCATCCCAGGCTGTTCAAAATCTCTCAGCAGAAAGGAGCATCCATCTGTGGAGGATGAGTCACCCCATTCCACTGGAGATAGCTGTGATACAATGCCCTCTGGGCATGACTATTTTTCTCTACTGCTCATAAGGGAAAGTTGGATCATTCTTAGCTATATGAAGCTGGACAAGATTAATCCCAAACTTTGCAAGCCAATATATTAATACAATTGAATGAAAAATAACAAAAAAATAGTTTGCAGTTGTGTTATACATACGTTTCTGTCTTTTCCTGTCTTTTCCTTGGCTTCTCACCTCCTTGGAACTTAAGTTGTACATCTCAACAACTCCCCTGGGTGAAAGAAAAAAGTGCTGATAGTCTCCTAAAGAATAAAGAAGTTCACAGCCAAGCACCTAGTTTGTTAAGTATCTATTAAAAATGACAGTTCCCTACAACTTCTGTTGTGGAAATAAGCGGCTGTTTTTTCATGTTGTTTGGGGCCTTATCCATGTGCATGAAGTTTTCTAGTCTCCTGAGAGTTGATTACAGGTTTTAAGGCATTTGGGTAATGGCCTCCATGGGCCACTGAATGTGGAAATACCCAGTCCTGCAGCTTCAGGGTCTTTTACACTAAAACCATAACCTTATTAATTAAGATTAATCTTAAATCCCTGGAAGAAATGGTAAAGGGCAAAGCAGCAGAAGTCTCCCTGTTTGTGTTTGGCTCTGTCCATACGCTGCACACTAACCCTTCAATTCCTTGGCATCTAGATCCTTATATAAATAAACCTGTCCTTAATCTGAAGTCCCACTGAAACCAGCTGGCAGGGATGTCCCCAAACATCTGCTACTGAGTCCTCTCTTGGGGAAAGCAAGGGATGACTTGGACTTCTGGTCTGACTCAGCATCAGTGCTCTTTCTCTTTGCTTTGGAGAAATTTTGTTGATTTGGATCTTAAGTGTGTATGTCATGACTTACCTGCAGTCAGTGAGAGATGTGTTCTCCTTTCACAGTGGGTAATTAAAGTAATTCTTCTAGTGTAAAGCTAAGGTTCTGGATTAAACCCAAGTGGCAGCCAGCATCATGTGATGAAACTTAATTATCTTACTGCCAGCTGTGCTTTACTAAGCATCTGGCCTTCAGTCTTTCAGGTTGAAGCTCCAATTTAATTACAAATACCATCAGCACTACATCAGATGTAGGCTAATTGCACTTAACTCCTAAACATTGTTTAATCGGTTCGGAAACACTAATCTACACATCATAAAGTTTATTGGTCATGTTAATTGGGTAAATCTGTCATTGGAAAGATGGAGGGAACTCGCTAATTTAACTAGACAATAGAATTTAAAAATCCAATGGCCAGATAATCCTGTTGTTGATGTCATAAAATTCTAGTCTATTCTTTTCCTTTTAAAAACATTTTTACAATTAAGATTTGTTTACAATTAAGACTGATTACTGTAAGGCTGATTACTTTCAGTGCTGTAGAGAAGATTTTCCTCTCTCCCTCTCTTGTTCAACTGAAGTGTGGCAGAGGCAACATGAAATGCATTTGTGGATCAGAAATGTTTATAGAAGGCAAAGCCTTCAGATTAGCATGACACATGGAATTTGGGAGCTGTTAGATTTGATTTCAAAGCATTCGGCTAGGATTTCACATTTTGTTTTTATAAAATGCAAATAGACTGCAGTTGCTTTGTTATTAAGATGGATTTGAAATGCAAGTCAGGGAGCAGATAGGGAACTCATATCCGTTATACAAGTCTTGCTTTCTGGAATGGTTTCTTTTCTTTAGAACTTCTCCCATATGCTAAGTAAACTGCTACTGTAAGACAGGACAACTAAAAAGCCATTCCCAAAAAGGAAAAAAGAGGTAAGGAATTAATTAACTCATAACGAGGGCCCACATGTTATTTTCCAAGAACTTGCATGAAGGAAGAAAAATCAGTAGTCACTGGCCACAGAGAAGTCACTGGTGTATGCAGAGCTCCTCCGCATTAGAGCTTAAGGCAAATGATGACTCCATAAAATAAACCATGATAAACCATGATAAACCATGATAAACCATGACTCCTAGATCTACATGTAGGAGTCATTGTTGGTGTAGGTAAAGAAACAGGAAGCCAGTGTCCATGGCACAGGGAAGCCAGGGAGCTCAAAAGCACAGTCCCAGCATTATTTACTACCCTGAACACTATGGTATTTTTTAGACTATGAGGAAAGGACCTAATGGTAAGTGTGCCTGACACCTGAAGGTCTCCTCAAGGCCAGGTTAGCTGTGTCCTGAGACCAGGCATCCCCATGGATGCACTGCAGGAAGGCACTCTCTGGAGGACAGAGAGTCTCAGGAGCGAGCACACCCAATAGCTCCTTATCGTGTCACACACATCCAAAGAGATTTGCAGAAGTCTGCCACAAGAAAATGACAGACTGTCAAACAGCTACAGGGACAAGAGGTGGGGAGGTCCCAGATGCTCCCAGACTGAGCCAGAAGAAGATGGTGGAATGGCGTTTACAGTTACTTTGTGCTGTCATCGAATTTCTAGCCATCAAACTGCAAGCAACACCTCAAATGTAATTTAAGACTTCAAGTTAGCTTCTAACTGGAATCTCTGAGGCAAAAAAAAAAAAAATCTCAATCTGACGAATAATTACATAACCCAGTTTTCTAACAAAAAGGATTAACATCTGCTATAAAGAGCACTTCCATGCTTGAAACTTTTAGTCCTAGTTTTAGTCAAATATTTTGGGAATGTATGCACACATCTGTGGATTGCCAGGACTTTCAGAGAGCTTTCAGCATCCCAGGTTACCCATTGTAATATGTAAATAACAGGAAAGGTAGAATGATCAATTGAATTCCTTTATAATTGTGCTTATAAATAAAACAGTTAGTACTTTTTTATTTTTTTCAATCCATCCTGCATATTTCAGACATAATGTTGGTTAAAAAAGTCTGAACCAGCCAGTAAGGCTTGCTGGTGCATGCTGACATGCTTACAGTGGGTTAGGAAGGAAGCATGACTGAGCGTTTCTATGGAGATTAGAAAGAACATGCCTTGTTTCCTTGGCATAGCCCTAATTAGCAAATGCTTAAAAGTTGCGAAGATCTGTTGTTTCTACAAGGACATTTTGTTCCAGCAGAGGTTCAGTCTGTGAGAGGCTGAGAGGGCAAAGAAATCCAGAGTAAACAAGAGCTTTCATATCCACAACACCTACGGAGAGGTACCACCCTGCAATGAGACCTGGAGTCTGAGAATGCTGCTTTGTCACAGAAGAATCAAAAGACAAAACACATCCTTTCTAAATCAAAAGTGTGATTTCTCAAAATAGAAATTAGATTTTCAGGATATGTTTCTTTGGCCCTCCCCTGAAATTACCCAAAGGAGAGATAAAGGCTAAATGAAATGGAGTCTGATGCATCTATGTATTTATAGATATTTCTGGAAAGATGCATAGAACTATATGCAGATACAGCCTGTAAAATTAAGAGCATAACTTATTTCACTTACAACATCAACCAGCATTTTCTTATCTGTTCTTAACTGTTAGTCTTGTAGCATGAACTGTGCTGGGCTGGAGCAAGTGATCTGAGGGAAAGGTTGTCCCTTTGAAACCTTGATGCAAATTCCCTGAGCCTCATGGAATGAAGACAGCATGTCCTTAAACCTGAAAAATTCTGCTTCCCACTTCAGCTGTGGTTTATTAAACCAGTTTCTGATGCTGGGTCAGGATGGAATTGGTTATGTTGGAATGAGACCCATTTTCAGACAAAACTTTTATTTTCTCCTTTTTCCCTTTCACAGCAGATTTACATCCCCAGCCTTTAGCTTGATAAAATCATTTCTGCCCTTCTGCTTGAGCTTATAAGGAGTCACTTTCTCAAAATTCAGGTCCTAACTACTTTTTATAGCTCCAAAATGCAATACAGATTCTACTCCTGAGCACTGAAGTAATATTTTAGCAGAATGGGGCAGAATTCCAGTACTCAAATATGTGTAGATCCGAGCTGTCTGTGTGCTCTTTGAAGAGTGCTGAGACCAAGCCAGCCTCTCCTAGCTGTTCTGTCATTTCTCTTACACTTTATACCCAAGTTGAGGTATAGAAAATATTGATATTAAAAGTTTATAATGGTTCTCATTGTTACTTCAGAAGTCCTACCTTCCCAAAGTCTTCATGTTCAGCCAAGCTTGAAAGATACAGATGTCTTAAAGAAAAGAATTATCCTATCCTTTTCTTCCACTTATTGGCTGCATTTTCTAACCACTTTTCAGGGAAATACAGTATTTCAAATATCTCACAGAAAAACTATGACTCTTCCCAGACTCCCAAGGCTTTTCTCACAGGTTGTCTGTGGATGCTACTGCTCCTTGAGCAGTGGGACCAGGCTGACTCACCCAGCATGAAGAAGTATCATTAAGGCTCAGTTGCATTTATAGGGGTGGCTTTGGACTTCATGATAGACCACTCAGAAAATAGAGCAAGTAAGCTTGTCTACCCACATCCTTTGGCACTGACAGTGCATCCTTTGGAACTGACAGTGATCAAGGGACAAGAGTATTCAGTCTCTCATCTTAGCTTGTATCCCTTTACTGCTTTTGCTGTCCTCTAATGGATAGAAGTCTATGAAGCTCTACACAGGCAGTATCTGGATCTCTGCCCATGTCCCATTCCCAGTATCCTTTAGCCAGGGCATAAATGCTCTGTTTTGACCTAACCGTTGCTGGCCCTGGAATGCAAGAAACTTCCTGCCGTTTTTATGGGACTCTGAGGAGAACCCCTGCTGCAGGATGATAACATTAAAGTGGGATTCCCCAGGGACATTGCAGTCACAGGCGCCAAGCAAATGGCCCACCACATTCCTACTTGTGTGATAAAATACTTTACCTGTGGACTTTGAGGACTGCTTTCAACTCCTCTGATTTCCTCTTTCAACTCCCCCTGCTTTTTTAAAGCTATATGGTTTACCTTCACAGGACATGTGTGGGTGGTAGGTGGCCTATAAAGGGCAGGAGAAAATGCCTAAGGATTACAGGACTCAATTCCACTGCCAGCCCAGATTTTATCAGCTGCAGAGTCAAAGCAGCAAATCTGTAAGATCCTGCTCTCTTACCAGTGTTCAGGCATTGGTAAGATCTGCTGTAACTTTATGTGATTGACATTTGCCTTTCAGAGGTGCACAGGACCATTGTGTCCAGGTCTTGTGTCCAATAGACATGAGGCCGTACAAAAGAAGACGGGGGTTATTTACATTCCCTGCCCTGATGTGCAGAGGATTTATTGTGGCTGTATGCTGGGCCATAGCTGGGAGGAGGTGGTGAAGGGGAAATCGCCATGTGGCAGAGGATGTGCGCTGCACTGATTCATGGGAAAATTTTCCATTTTCTCTTTCTCATGCAGCACTTTTGTTTTTCTTTTCTTTTCTTTGTCACAGGTGCAGGACCCTAACAGTGTCTCTGCAAATCCAACTGTTATGTAATGAATGCCAAATTCAAAAAAAATGGCAGAAGACTTTGGTAGACTTCATTGGTATTAGTAAGTCATTAAGGACATGTAGCTCCAATATTGCATAAATATGTGCAGTATGCTTAATAAGAGAGCACAGGATAAAGGCTTGAATGCAGCATCCCAGCCTGTGATGTAGTGTGAGCCGGATTATGTGTTGCAGGAAACTGTCCTTCACTGAAGATACTGCTATGGACTGCAAAGCACGTTTCCCCCAAAACAAAGGCAGCTTAGGAATTTGAATATTGCGGGAAGACTGACTTTCTCTGGGTATTATTTTGGGAAAGAAATACGTGTGAGTAGACAAGAGGCAGTTCAGGTGAGGAAGGAGGGAGGGAAGGAAGGAGGGAAGGAGGGAAGGAAGGAGGGAAGGAAGGAGGGAAGGAGGGAAGGNGAGCATGTGGGAAACAGGCAGTCATGCAGAGCTGCAGCATAGCCAAGTTGTGTGGATGCCTGTCCTGGGAGAAGCCCAAGAGGCTGGAGAGCTGGCTGGAAAAGATCTGCTGCTGTGAGAAGAAATGTTGCCTCCAGTGGTTTGTGTCCTACTGTGTTTATGAGAGCAGACTCTATATTGTTCTACATTAAAAGAGTTGCATCAAAAATGCTGGTCTTTGCTATTAATATCTCTACTTGGAAAAAAACTTGAGGGCCTGAATTTTTTTGCAGCTGGAATGTGTGGGATTCCATTTAATTTAATGTGGCATATTCTCTCTTTTACCCTCTAAGTTCTTACTAATGGTTCCAGTTGTCTATACTTCTTGGGAAAGGCAATAGGTCTCAGGCTGGGCACACCATCACATTGAGAAATCCTCTTCTCTGTAGCACAAAAAGTGAGATCCTGTCTGATGGCAAAAGCTGGTCCTGCTACGGGACTCAACTAGTGCTGACACCTACAGATGAGGCTGAGCTTCAGATACTTAACTCTCATCCATCCAAATCAATGTAAGAAGTTGTGCTGTCTTGGTCCACCTGACCAGCTGTGCTACTGATGTTTTCCTTCATCTCAAATAAATGATGTTCAGTGGGGAGATGTAAAACAGAGTTTAGTCACAGGGCTTATGAGCGAAGATCACCCTGCAGCCCATAATGTCAATCTCCTAGATGAAGCATACTTAGACCTGAAAAGTAATTCATAGAAAAAAATCCCTCCCATCTCTGGGTCCTGATAATGTTCTGGGAGGTGTCACACTTTCTCCTGAGATGTTTAAAGCAAACTTAGTAGCGAGAGAGGGTCACCTACTAATGGAGATACTGCCTCACTGGGCTCCTCTAATTGCAGCCAGAAGTCAATTTGTTGCCATCCTGCTGAGTCTCTAGCTGCAACTGGCAGGGAAAATAAAACACCAGCCACTGAGATTCAAAGAGCTGCATGGGATCTGGATTGTGCATTTAGACAGTGTTTATTTTAAAAAGCTATTATCTACCAGCTGTTCATAAACTGTGTTATGCCATGCAAGGGTCTTTGTACTATGTAATTGTCCAGCCTCTCTCTAAATGCATATTCCACTGGTTTGAATTACCTGCCAGCTCATAGTGATTATGCTCATCATTAACTTAGAACAACTCAAATCAGATTTGGAAGCAGTGACATCATCCATGTACAAGTAGAGTCTACACAGTAGGGGCATATTGTCCTCAGCCTAAGCCAAATCTGTCTTCTGTTTTCCTTCAGTGTCTTAGAAAGCTTATGCTGGGAAGCTTTTTCCTCTTCCAGTGTGAGTAACGAGTATTGCAGTTAGTGTTATTTGGTACCTTAATTCCACTCTAATACCTTGTGCACACACACCAAAGTAGGTTTGGTGTTTAACCCTGTGCATTTACAGAGAGCGTGCATTGAATCTGATACATCTGTGGACATCTCCTTCTTAACATCTGGGACACATTATGTAATGTATCTTCTGGCTCTCCAGTAAACAGGAACCATATGAAGGTTCAGTGTTGATGCTCCCTCAAACCTCTCTAATACCAGCGCTGATATTAAGGTTGGAGAACTCCCAGTGAACAATGGAAGTAAATAAAATATTGATATAGCTTGCATACAGAAGATCTCTAGGTTAATTTAAAGAGCAACGGGCATAGCTGATTTTTTGGTAAGATGCTGTATATTGGTAGGAAAAATGGTAGAAATCTGCAAGAAATGTTGGCAAACCTTCATAGGATTTTGATTTAACTTTATTAGCACATAGATGGGAAAGTTTTCTTATTACTATTCTGCCTTAATATATTGGCTGTGTTCTGACAATTTGTATGTTAAAAAACTCAGCAAGATCAGAAAAAGATCTATTCTAAAACACATGTTCCCTCATCAAGCATCAATGCAAGTGATTGTTGCCAAACCAATGGCATCTATTTCCAGTGAAGCAAAAGGGTGTGTTTGTATAATACCTCACACCTTGCAGAAATGTAACCCATAAAGAAAAGCTGTCTTCTGGAAGGTCAGCATAGTAAGAAAAACTTCTGGTAATGGGTGAGATGTTCAGAGTGAACTGAATACAGTCATAAAAAGAGTAGGCAGGAAGAAAACAGGGAAGACTAATGGACACTAATGTAACAGTCCAGGTAATAGATTTGGAAGCATAAAAGCTATCTTAAACAGCTTTAGCAGTATATATTTAACACTCACCACTATACAGAGATACTTGAATGTCTTTTCTAAAAGCCTCTTTATTTGAAAAGTGCAGTTGAAAAATTTTTAACCCCTTTCCAGGAGTGAAGTGAAAAATACAGTATCCTTATCTAAATATCTAAAGAGTTGAGCCTTTCCACAAGTGTTGAAGGTCCTGCTGAAAAAAATTACATTATTCAGTGTCTGCAAAACAAAAATCAAAATAAGGACCAAGTTTTTCCTTCAGCTGATGTGTGAAGTTGAGTTTTTCTAGAAATACTCAAGATAAACTTGACTCAGTTTCTCAGTGTCAGAGAAATAAAAAGCTGGATGTCCAGCTTCTGCTTTTTTTGTCTTGCCACATAATTAGAGAGGTTCATTTCTCATTTTTAGTGCAATGAATTTTACAGAGTAAAATGAAAGCAACAGAAGTCTGAAGTTCCAGTGGTGAATTTTCTCTTTTCTGTTGGCTTCTATCAGAGCCGGGAATACATATTCCTCAGCTTTTTGTGATTTACAGGAGTGATATTCACCTTCCACATCAGGCCTTACCTAATTCTATTTACAAGTCTGGGTTTACTCAGGTAATTCAAACAAGGCAAGTCTTGTTTTCCACCCAAAGCCTTTCTTCCAGGAAGCAGAAGAAAACCCACCCAACCAAGATAAGTCAGCCCTCACAAGTGCTCTTATCAGTGAAATGTTGTCATACAGCATCAACCAGAGAATAGTCAGCCATACAGCGCTGTAATAAAAAATGTATTTGGCACTTCCTGGTCTATTTACCATTTTATTGAATCCCAAACTCCTCTGAGTGAGGACTGCAAATTCCAGGGGACAATTCAGCTGACTCTCTCTTCAAGACTGGAATTTTAATGGGTCTGATAAGAAACAGCCATCTTTCATCAGATACTGTAGCGTCTATTTTAGCTTTTTGCCTCTTCTGGGGCAACCTTGTAGACACACAGGCCCAGGGTATCAACTGATGACAGTCAGTGCTTTCAAAAGCATCACCAAGGTACTTGAACCATCCATTATGCAGGGCAGTTGGAGATAAATTTATCAGAAATATTTGCACAGGCCTTCAGCATAGGAAGTGGTGTTCTCTGTGTATTTTCTGCAGGCTTAGTTGGGAGCACAAACAGGCCCAGATGATGGAGAGATTTGGTTTGTAAGAAGAAGTAATTCCCTCATTCAGGTTTGCTTGAAGTTTCATCAGTGCAAAATCAGTCTACTGTGAACTTGGTGCCTCTGTATGGACATGGATATAAGGATGAAAGGAGTGAAAGACTCAGCTTTCTTTAAATTTGCTTTACTTGTTACATTTCTTGTCTCTCAACTTCCTAGAATTTAACCCCAAAAAGGTTAATGCAGTTGCCTATGCTGACATTCTACTTGCAGCCCAGTTCAGGACATTGAGACAGAAAGGACAATGTGTACAGATCCTTATTTTTACAAACATTGGTGATTTGACTAAAGGTTATACTATTTGTAACTTCTCACTTTTCCAGCCCAAGAGTTGAACTGTCATATATCAATGTGTGTTTTCTTCTCCCATAAACATATGCTCACCACAGACTACTTTGGAAATGAGTTTTCTCTTACTCTTTCAAGAACATAGAAATACCGTAATGGGCAAATGCAGGATGTGCTGATGGATTTGTCATGACTTCTCTTTAACACATCTATGAGTGTTTCCCGAGACAACTGGCTACAGCTTTAACTGTTAGAAGTTGTCAGGGAGACATCCAGTGCTTTGAAGCAAGTGATTACCTTTGATCAAAAAATATGTATATACTCATGATTTTTGTGTTACATTTTGTGTGTCTGAAGAAAGGTAGAGCCAGCATTCATGGCAGGCAAGTTGTTTGTTAGGAAAAGCCTTCTCTCAAACTGCTGGTGGGAACTCATTTTGTGTTTTTTGTCAGATGGTATCTTACTGCATTGGAGTTGTTCTTTCTCTGCACATAAATTCAAACCTGCTCAGAACAGCAATTTGGTCCTTTTTTAAAATGCCACTGTGCTGAAACAAATGCAAAGTTTCCCACAGTCTCAGTGGGATTTTCTTCAGCTAGGGTCTGGACAGATGTTCTCAGAAGTTGGGTGCTTTGCCTCTGGGACTGCCTATTGGCCTGTCATTAGGCCTTTTAAAGATTATGATGATTATATCCTTCTGCGACACTTCTACAGAGTTGCATGGTGGAAGCTCTGGCAGGGTTGAAGTGCCTGGTTTGGCTGAAAGCACTGCTGAGAGCCCTCCATGACCACCACAGGTTGGAAGAGTCCCCTGCTGACCCTGATTAAAAGCTGACCCCGACTAGAAGCTGACCCCTGAAGAGAGAGCATCCACAAGATGCCAGGGGATTTGGGTCTCCTTAGTGTTATTAGTAATACTATCGCTAAATCCTCAGGAAAATTCTGAGAGGTGGGAACTGGAGGTTTCCATTGACTTTTAATTGCAATACTTGTCCTAGCTGCTCCTTTGGAAACTTCAGCCCATAAAAATAGAATTTCCCAATGACCCTAAGCAAATGCAGAACTTGTGCAAAGACCTACATTTCTGTGGTCCCCTGGAAATCCTCTGTTTGTTTTGCTAACAATTTCTGTGATCATTTATATTTTCCAAACACTGGCATAGAACTCTTAAGAAAACACAATCTGCTCAATTTTCCAGGTGTATTTAAGCATTGAGTATGTGAGCCATGAACTCTGGAGAACACTCCCTGAAGGTCAGCAGCATCGGGTCAGGCTCTGCAGAGCTCCCTGTGAGATGTGGGATGCACCTCAGGTTAATGACTTGCAATTGCACACGGCCTTCCCTAAAGCTGCACATGTAGTTAATGCATATCAGAATTCAGCAAGACTATTCAAATTACCTCAATTTCCCAATGATTTATGATGTAAGTTTCTGACATCATTGGTTATTTATCTGTCCTCCTAGTGTTGCGAGCCAAAGAATAGAGGGGAGAGACAGATGCAGTAAAATTATGTTTGAGCAAAGGGTCAGATGTTTTCAGAGACAGTACAGGTTGGATAGAAAGGTAGTGAAGGACTTGAAAGTCAAAAACCTAGAAGAGACATCAGTCCAGTCCAGAGTCAAAGAAAGTAAAAGGGCCTTTCCTCATTTTTTTCTCAGCAAAGGATCATTTCCTGACTCTGCAAGATGGATTCTATTCGTTGAAGTGTTTTTCCAGGATGTATTTTACATTGCAGACTGTAAGTTTTTTACGATATGCCACTTATAACTTTTCATAACCCTAAAAAGGCTTTTTAGTAGGAGAAAACCCACTTCAGACACAGCACTTAAAATAAACGGGCCAAATTCTGTTCTCAGTTATAGCTGTGCAACCCTCATCCTTCGTGCACAAAATATTTGAGCTTAGTAGAGGTTGTAGATTAAGGACCTGGGGTTCCAAAATGCACCCTCAGGTGCATGTGTGTGGCTAGGACTGAAACCAGTGGGACTCCCATATGTACATACAGGGTATACTTTGGCTTGTGTTTTTTATTGTTTGCACTATTGGATAAAATTGATTCCAGCATTACATTTCTCAGTCAGAGTTATTTCTACATCATCATGCATCAAAATGTTGGCTCTGATCTCTTCTTCTTGATGGTAGCTTTGAGGAGTATTTATTTTCTGATTAGTTTGGGCCCGGCATTAATCATTCTCAGGCTTCCTCTAACCTTTTTTTTTTTTATTATTTTACTGATGGCAGATTTAACTGTTGGCTCACCTTTATTTCCAAAACAGATGAGTTTTATTAGTCTCTAATATTAGCCAGATCCAACTAGTTGATAAAGTTAAACCAGTGTGGGCCAGATGCTCAGCTGCAAACTGCAGCCCTGTTGATTTGGATACCCTGTCTAGGAGAGTCTGACAGGATGCCTGGGCAGGAGAAGAGCCTCAGCTCACCTGGGCAGTCATGTACAGCTGAGGTCTGGTTCCTTGGTTTCCTTTGGGTGCTCTGAATCAACAAAGAGACCTATAAACTTCACTGCTTTGTAACCAGAAGGAAGATGACCTTTCAGGGGGTGTGTTTTAATAGTTGGAGAGGTGTATTTCATAGAATTGTTAGGACTGAAAGGGACCTTTATAAGTCATCTAGTCCAACTCCACCCTGCAACATGCAGGAACATCTTCAACTAGATCAGGTTGCTCAGGATGCTGTATTTCTTCATGTTGGTAGAAGAAGGATTCTGAACAACACAGTAAAATCTTTGGCAAGGAGCTGGGGGCTGTTCTTGAATCAGCAGCTTACATCTCCTAAAGTTTTTTATCTGAAACTTGTGTCAGCCTCTAATCTAAAAGCCAGGTATCAGATTAAGAAACAGGTAATTTTGTGAAGGGCGTTTCTTCTTTCTTGTTTTGTTTTCACTTCTGTTTTTTTTTCTCCTGGGGAACGAGAGCAGCAGTTTGTGCGTGGCTCCAAGTCCACAGGAAGAGTTTAGCAGTGCCATTTGCAAGGATAGTGTAAAGGCTCATAAATGAAAGGGGAAATGGGTGCCAAAAGGAATTTTGTGTTTCCACCAGGTTGGGCTTATGGAGGTTCTCCAGAGTGGACGAAATATCTGAATATTTAGGAACATCTTCTCTAACTTCAAAAGCAGAAAAAAAAGGAGTGCTACCTCTTTCAATGCCTCTATGTCAGTAGCTGTTGCAGGTGCAGCCTGCTGCTGAACATTCTTTTGTGCACTTTGAAGTTGGACAGATAGACCTGAATGCTTTTAAAGTAGATATGAGGCTTACTCAAACTAATTAAGCTGGATTTAAGAACTCCCAGTTCTCAAGTAATTCTTAATTACAGGAATCAAGTCAGAGGGGACTTCAGGAGGTCCCTGAGCAGGAGCCTCCTGCACAAAGCAGGGTCAATTATTGGCTATGTATTTGGAAAAAGTAAAAATGACTGAAAATACTGCCTATCAAATTTTAGTTTTAAACATAAGTGTGACTTCTCTCGGAGCTCATATAGCCTTTAAAAGAAAGCCTAGAACCCACTCTAATGAATTAATTTGTATTTCCATGACTAGAAGTTGGTTTTTTTAGAACAATTTGCAGCAGAATTGCCTTTCACCTGGTGTGAATTCAGCATCAGGCCCTCAGTGCAGTACAACAGCCTTCCATGGTTGAGAGCAGGCAGGACAAACAACAGGCTTCAAGTTAAACATCAGTGTGGCATTGGTTCTTATATATTTTATGAACTTCTTACCTTCACTCAGGAAGTCCAAGGCAAGGCAGAAGAACTATTTGTCCTGGAGTGTTGGATCTGCAGGTTGCTAAGGCAGTGACAGGTTCTTCAGTCATACACAGCAGTGATTTTACTATCTGTAGATTTTTCTTGATGTTTATTGGTGGTAAAAATGTTTCTGATGTGGAGATTAATTCCTGCAGAATTAATCAAAAGGACATCTGCAGAGCATGGTTTCCCTCAAAGTGGTTTTGTCTGTAATATACATAAACATTTCCATTTTTCTTGAGAAAGACAATCAGCTCTTTTCATTTCCCCAGTTTATTATGGGTTCTTTGCTCTGTGCCTTGGTCTGTTTGTGTAAAGTCTTATTGGTCTTTGTCCATGGCTTCTGAACTGTGGTATGAGGTCAGATCATAGACTTCTGGGGAGAACAAAAGGTGCTTTACATGGAAGAGCCCTATGTTGGATTATGAACGTGGTAACAATGTGCTCCACAACTGACCTTGGTACTTGTGTGCCAAAATGCTATCAGCCATGGACAGATCATATAATATGAAGAAAGGACCTAAGGAAAAAGATCAAGTTTTTTGGAATATTTGGGCTCGTAGGACTTTTGAATTGGGTACAGAAACTTGGCCACAAAATTATCAAAAACTGTAGCCTTAGCTTTATCTTCTCAATAGGTGTTATTAAGCTCTGTTTCAAATGCTGCTGCTTGCCTGTGACACCACTTATTGTTAAAGAAGGACTGTGACAGGAACAGGAACCACACTGTGAGATATGTCAGGAAGAGCAGCTACCAGCACATCTATGCTGTGCTGGCCAGAGGCTCAGGGTAACACCCTGGTGCACACCAGAGATGTCCTTGCACTAGTTCTCCTGTAAACCCTGATTATTTATTTAGTATACCTGCTGACCTCATACAGAATGTTTACAATGCTTGTGAGGGTTTTATCTATAAATACAAAACACAGAAACTTGTTCTTTTTCAAATTTTATCAGGGGAATGCTGTGAGACTGAGTTGTTTCTAACCTCAGATGCTTCTAGAGCCCAATATCCCAAGCATTGTAGCTGCCACTGTAGTTGAATGGCCAGCTTGGGCATTTTAATATATCCTTTTCCACAAGCAGATCAGTGGAGAAGAGTTTTGCATACCTTCATTCATCTCAAATTATTTAATCTAAAAACACTTACAATTGAACAGTATCTTGATGTTTATGTGCTTTAAAATCCACTGAAAAAATCTAAAAAATAAAAATTTAAACAGTGGGCTATTAATTACATACAAGAACAATGTATGAAGTTATTCTCAAAAAATATGCGTTAGCTGAGCAAAAATGACCTTGTCATTCAGTTAGGACTTAGCTTGGTGCCAGCATTACTCAGGCAGTGATAGATCATATGGACCTTGATTGTATCTTAGAGAATTAGGTTGCCCAAAGATTATCCTTATCCTCTGTCAATAGGGAATGAGAGCTCAGAGCTGTATAAACAGAGCAAAGGGAGTGCTGCACTGGACATTGTAACTTAGGAATAAGTCTTGGAAATAAGTTGTGCACACATGGATAACCAGGCCTTTTTGAAAACCTGTGGATGAGCATTGCTGCTCTCTCGCTGCAAATCATGCACCCTCACTGGTAGGCATATGGAGAGAGGAATGAGTAACCCAGTAGCAAATACCACATGTGTGAGCAGACTTCCCTGCTGCAATGTAATTCTGTCACTATCAGCCTCCTTTCAGTTCTCTTCAGAAGAATTCCAGAAAATCAGATGCATTTTAAGCCAGTGGGCTGATTACACAGCCACCAAGTTATAAGGGTAAAGCACTCCATAACTATCCTCAAGAATCCATTAAAGCCGTGCTGAAACATGATCTACCACTGATTACAGGTGATTAAAAGAGTCGGGGGAGAGGTTTTGGGATTGTAATGCACTGAATGGAAGTGATCAATAAATGAAGAGAGGTGATCTGAGAATCACCCTGTCCTTGCAAATGTTTTAGTTCAGCTTCACTGGGAGAAACTACATCCTGGGCTCCTCCCATCAGCACCATGGGAATCAGATCAATTTAACGGGTTTGCAGGGAGGGTGGGGAGGTTAGCACTGTTAATGGAAAAATACTGACAGCTGTATCAAATGCTGCTGTTAATTTGAAACACTAGCAAAGTCTTCTGAAGTAATGTTTCACCTTAATTGCCTTAGGGAATAATTTAGCTGTAATTGGAGAGTAGCTTAAAGTTATGTGCATTTCTGAAACTCAAGAAGGAAAAGGAACACAGCAAGGAAGAAATACCCAACTATTCAGTCTATAGGGAAACCATTAACTTGGCAAAAATACGGGTGAAAGTTCAACGATTGAGAAAGCTGGCGGTGCACAGTCGGAGAGCAGGGGGATGGAGAGGAGGGCAGTGAACCAGTCTGGTCTTCAAAGACAGGGTTTACACTGAAATAAATGTTGGTGAAGCACAGCAGAAGCATTTGTCATACAAGACAAAAAAGAGATGAATGGGAGTAACAGAGAGGCCCCTTAGAACGTCCAATGAATTGTGAGAGCTCACAAAAGACACGCAGGGTTGAATGAGGATACTGAGGGAAAGTGATCCTAGGTCATGTGCACTGTTTTTGCAAGGTACAATCAGCCCACCAGGATGTCAGCTCTTGATGCCTGGGAGATAATGCCCTTGCTGAAGTTTTCATTTTGTTTTGTGCCCAAGCTGGGAATACCGCAGGGAGCCTGTTACCCAGGAAGCTCAGTGTTTCCTAGATGTGGGCAATATCTGTGAGGTTTCTGACTTGGAATACCCAAACCCATTAGATTCTGCTGGAAAATAGCTACATTCTTTCTTGTAGCTGAGAAAGGAAAAAGAACACTTCAGAACAGCATTTCACAACTGCTTAAAATCATCAGTTGGGCTTGACCTAGTTGATAGTAGTGCTGGTACCACATTCAAGGAGGAGTTATTACTGCAAGGGCATATTTGTTGATTTAGAAAACATGAAGTAAGCTGAGAATGACAGAATGTAATTTTTGATGGGGGATTCAGCTATCTGGGTTTTTCTCCGATTTTTTTTTTTTCTTAAGTACTGATATTGGTCACTCTTAATGAGCAAGACATTAACAAGCTATGAGTGTACTGGCAAAAAGCATTAGGTTTTGCAAACAGGCAGTCATTAACCTAAAAATGTTAGTGGTAAAGGAATGAAGCTGGCCTTGCAATGCCAGATGTATTTTATTATACACAATGTCTTTTAAAGTGGTGTTTTCTACAAGCTCAGGAAGAGAAACAACAGCAATTTTACATTGAATAACTAGACTAATAACTACTTAGAAGTTATTATAAAGATTATTCCAGATGGGAAAGTGATGAGCTGGCATAGGTTTCTTAATATCCTGAAAACAGGGATTAGTGTACAACAGTGTGCTGCTGGGATTTTTCGTCATTCAGCATTCTACAAGAGATAAAGATTGCTTTGAGAACATCTTACCAAAGAAACGTCATGTCATTTCTACTCTTCTCATGTTCTTTTATTGATAACAGCAACTGATTTGAAAATAACTATTCTTAAATGAATAAAATTTTACATAACTATATAACTTTTTAAAAATCTAATATGGAGGGAAATACTGCAGAATGATTCCTCATTATTTTAGGCCCTCTAGGTGCAAAAGCCATCCCCAGAGGACATGGTGTTGCACTTCATTGGTTGCAGTATCAGCAGGGTCCATCCCAGAACTGGGGGCACAAACCCAGTGTCACAACTGCAATCTGTTCAGACATTTCTCTCAGGACTGTGCAGACTCTTTGAAATGCTGAGATGTGGAAGTCAGCACATCTTTCTAATTCAAAGGTTAAATTGAATGAATTAAACATTATATTAACTACAACATTCTTTCTTCTCCATTCTCAAATTGCAATTAGAGGATTAGGTGAACCTGTACTGAAAGCACTTGACTTTATACACACAAAGAAGATGAAATGATGGGTAGGATTCTCTCTTAACCTGCTAGCTTCCACAAACTATTTTCTTTTTTTTCTTCAAGCCCAAACCCCACGAAAAGACAAATGAGCCTGCATTGCACAAACCTGTTTCAAAGATACAGCACAAGCCAGGAAAGCATGCAGTATAATAAGCTTAATTTCAGGTTTAGCTTTTAAAGTTCTAAACCTCCTGACAACATTGCACAATCTGAAGTAATTTCCCAGTTGGAAAAAGGCATCCTTAGTCAGATTCAAGCCAGGAACCCTACAGATTTGACAGCTGCACAGGAACCAACAGAAAGTGTGCCTGAAAACAGTATGAGGTACTGAAATTGTCAAATTCTTCCAACGGTCCTATGGACTGGTCTGACTTCAGATAAGTGCCAGCTTGTTTCATATCTAAGTGGCTGTCAGGGAGGTGAGAATTTGGCAGTTTTGTTTCATCATGTGCTACTTTTTTGCCTCCTTTTGCAGTCTGGGAGAAGCTCCATAGCAAATAGAGATTAAAATGGCATCTTAAGTCTAATTGACTTGGAAAATTTTACTAATAGGACCAACCCAGGAGACGCTCAGCAGTTTGATATCAAAAAGAAAGAGCATAGTGTTCTTTCCTTTCTCAGCGTTTTCACCAGATCTCTAACTTATTTAAATATGTTAAATCTTCTGTACTCTGGACTGCTACTTAATAAGAACCGTTCCTGGTTCACCCAGGAATGGGAAGTGATTTGTGATTACCATGCCAGGATTCTCTGCATCATGTGTTCTTCCAATGGCACAGGCCTTGTGTAATGAGAAATCTTCCAAGGAGTAGGAATGGGCAAATTGATCACCCAGAGCCATAGCCTGTAATTGGTTCTGATTTTTTTCTTCAAGGGTTTTAGTTCTGTTGTTGTTGTTGTTTTGGGGTTTTTTAAGGAAAAAAAAAAAAAAAAAATGGATCATCCTGGCCTCAGACTTGTCTCTCTAAGAGCACATTTTAACCTAACATACCAGCAGATGACACAAGTGCAAATCACTACAGGATGCATTTTCAGTCAGAGGCACAACAGCTCAGGTGTGGTACATACCATTATGTAACAGCTGGTAAATAATTGCAGAAAAATATCAATGAGCCTTAGGCAGGTGAGTACCAACTACTTTACAGAGAAAGCACTGTCTCATGGTGTGACATTCTCCACGGCATGGTGTGGTTCAACCCCATTTACTGGGAAAGAGTTATGCTGCCCTGTACCAGCTGAGGACTGGGCAGCTGTTGGGCAGCTGCTAGGAAAATGCTAGACCACATTTCCAGAAGCTGAAGTGGAAAATCTCCTGATGAAAACACGGATACTTATATGACCAAATTCAGACAAGAACCATTTCAGTCTTTGAGAGAGAATTGCAAATAATGGTGATTTCTGTGTAGGAGTAATCACCTAGGAGACAGCTTCCTCATGGGTTGGAAACCAGCAATGGCAATGGCAGCAGTAGCAAGAGCTTCAGGCCTCTGGTCCCTGCTGTTTGCAAGAACTAGAGGATAGAGGATACATCCTTCCTTTTTGCTGGCCATTTATGTCCCACTGAGTGGTAGCTTCTGTCTGTCAGTTGGCAAAACACTAGGTAGAGTGCTAGTTGTATTATTTCCCCAACATCACTGCAAGATGAGCTGCACAAATACAGACCCCAAGGAGAAATAATTGTAGCTGCACAGAAGAGACCATATTTCAGCATTATTTAAGGACTTTTAGTTGCAGATGGGTATTTGTGGGTTTCTTATTTTCACTGTCAGTCAATTTGATATCCAAATAGATTATCTTTTTGAGTAAACCTCTACATCTCCTCCACGAAGGAGGGAAACAGACTCCTGAAACATCCTGAAATTATAAATGCAAGGATGTACTACCTCCAACTTAGTAACTGCTGTCTTCTCTCTGTAGATTTGGAGCTGTAATGAACAATTACAATGGAAATGCATGCCAAGAAATGTTGGGAAAGAGAGTCTGTGGAACTCTCAGGACAGTTTGGCATTGCCTGGACACAGTTTCAATGAACTGAGAAGCAGATGAAGCAGCATCAGAGGGTACTGCATATTTCTTATGGAAAGTATAAATTCTCTGTGTTGAAAAGGGTAAGCAAGTTCGAGAAATAGCAGTCTGCAGTCAACAGAGATGAGAAAGGAAATTGTAATTGCTTGGTATTCCAGACATTTAAACAAATGAGAATAACATTTCTAAGCCATAGAGAGATAGAAGAATGAAAAGCTTGAGGAAATGGCATACTGTGATTTAAAAATAGCCTGGCGCAAGCCAGGACAGCCATGCTGAGCATGGAGGGAGCTGTGCAGCTGCAGGATCACTTCTCCCTTACATGACTTGGGGCATGTGCCAGAGCTCCGAGTTCTTCCTCCATCCCGAATCTGGGAGCTTTAATGGAGCGTTGCCGATGAGGACAGAGGGCCAAGTTATGTAATTAGAGAAGAGTCAAGACACATGTAACTTCAGGCTCTCTGGGATGGAAGGGGAAGATGGTGCAATTTCAAAGGAATCACTAGAGTGGAAGAATATGTGGAAATTCCTAGTTCACAACTGGAGCTATGTAAAACTTGGCCCTTATTCTCTTCAGAGATTTGCTGTTTTCTCTTTTATGTCAGCTCATGCAGACCTGCACCCTCTGGCTTTTCTTTTGTGTTCTGGGAATTGAACAAAACCTGGAAGTGGTGAGAATCATCTGGTCTCACAACCTAACCATGCAAAATCCCCTGGCTGGAGTGGTTTTGATGTGAATTCATAAATCAGTCCAGGTTCACACAAAGGATTTCTGAGCTGCAGCAAATTTTAGACAAATGTGAATTCGGTTTGCTAGTATTTTTATTTAAGTTTTCCTCTTAATTTCATCCCTTCTATTTTTTTTTTCATTAACAAACATCTGCAAATTGCATAAGTTGTATTAAAGGATTATTATCTTCTCCCTCTCTCCCCTCTCTTGGTGTATAATTAGCTTTACCTTTTGCTTCCTCCTTTTCTGTTCCACACACAAATGCACTTGAAAAAAGCCTCACAGAAGGTTGTTGTTGGAAAGACTACAGTAGCTTTAGGACTGAGAAAAGAATGCATTCACAGGTCACACCAAGTAAAGAGCTGGAGTACCCCTCTCTGTGAGGTCTAATTTTGGTATGTTTGAACTATCAGCTGATCATATCATGAAAAGAAAAAATACTTATCTTACAGTTTTGCAAGAAGATCATGAGGAATAAATATATTCCTTTAGGTAGACCATTGACCAGTCATTAATTTTACCTGGGCTTTTCTGATTGCCACAGTTCCATCAAGCTCAAAGCTCCGATGCTTATATTGCACATTCAAAGAGCCAAGACGAATACAGTGGTAGACCTAATCTAGTCATACTTTGAAAAAGATTTTAACAGAGACCTTCACAGAACACTAGAGATGCTTAAGGAGTTTGAGATCTGTGAGCAAACACAGCATCAGCAATCCTCTTCCAGTGGATATAGAAGTGATGTGGTAATGAATTGTGTGGGGAGAGAGTGTAGGGGGATGAAAATGGGTAGGGAAAAGACCAACACTAAGCTGCCAGTGGCTCAGTGCTGGGCCCAAGATTTCTGTTGTCTTTCCAAATGCTGAGTCATATAAACAAAATATTTTTGCTGTCTTTCTGTGTATTTTTAAGCACCTGTTATAGATTTTATAAAAATAAGTAACACAGAAAAAATTCACAGCTGTGAAAACATATTTTTAATGCAAAATTTCATTATGCCAAGGTCTCTTCAGACAATCCAGTGTGCTTCATAGCCATCATGTTTCTATTTGCATGATATGTAAGACTGAGGTATGAAGAGGAAGAAGAGTAGATTCCAATGAAGAGCAGCCCAGAGCCAAAGTCCTACAAATCTCCCTTCTAAGAAACCCTTTCCACATCTGTATCTCTAATTGCTACAGGTTCTGTAATTTTTAAATTTGTCTCTTTCACTATGTTTGAGCAGTTTTCTCCCTCTCTTTTCCTATTTTAAAAGACAGGAGCAGGAATGTGTCTGGCAGAGCAGGATGATACTTTAACAGAAAAACCAAATTATGCTTTGAAGCTTTGTGGCTTAGCACAGATTTTTCATTTTACATGGAGATGCTATTTTTGTATTATTGGCCAGGCTTATATTCTTGGTTATTGGGAAGGGCAGTTCAAATTCCCTTTGATTCTGTATTACTTGATCTTTCAATCAATTTTGAAAGATTGTTTGGTCCTGTGATTTTTTTCTCCATCTTTTTTTGCATTCTTTATTATTTCTTAGCCATTGCACATTACACTGTGAGACACAATCTTCCTCCATGTATCCCCCCATACTTCAACAAGGACAATAATCATGATATCTTCCTTCTTTGACTATGTCAAAGGTGTTTTTCTAACCTTTCTAAGTCTGGCTTGGTGAAAGAGTAAAGGAAAAAGCTGTTTGGGGTCACTCAAGCCTACAGCCAACCATATATATCTGTGTGCAGCAATGGGACTATCAGGAAGAAACAGCTTGGAAATGCTGGCACAAAGAAACCCTTCTCTGTTTAATTCATAGTGCTTCCCCAGAAGCTTTTAGCTCTTGTTTGTTGTGGTTTGTCCTAAGTTCTCTATGCTTTCTTCTTGCCTGCTAAAAAAAGTAATCCACTAGTGGCCAGACCTCTCTTACACTGAAGTGTAACTACAACAGAAGCATTTGGGAGCCTGTTGCCTACTGTTGTTTTGTGGGATTTTTTTTAGTGGGGATGGAAAGAAAGATTACACAAAGTTTGGGAGTTAAACTGGGCTTTTTGTGTTGCTAAAGCATTTTGAACCTTTCTCATTTACTTATTCACTGGAGGAAGACACAAGACTATACATACAATAAAGGCATTTCTAACACGTCAGACTGCCCAGGGAGACCCCTTCACTTTTGTCTTTGTAATTCAAATCAGCATTTGCATCCTTGCTGGAAGTGGAGCCCTCCTCCACTTTCCCTCACTCTGGGGAAAGGAAGTGCTGAAGGATGGAAGAGTTAAGCATACATGGACCCAAGCATCTCTTGTGCTGGGGAATTTCACAGGAGAAAGGCATCTGTTGTGCTGAAATAGCTGCTCTCCAGAGCTGTTACTAAAAGCTGCAGGCTGTCACTTGTTTGAAATCTTGTTTAAACTCTGAGAGAGCTAACATATCCTATAACCCAGATAGCAAAGATCTATGTGAGGTTTGCCATATACTAAGTGCTATGCAAAGCTGTTTGCAAACTTCTTCATATGCCTATTGATTTTATTGGAGTAACAAAATCCTTTTACAGCAAGTTTGATTTGTTCCTGTTGTTTGCTCATGAGTTGGTCCTTACAAATGCCTTAATACAGGAGGGGAAACAAATATATTTTTATTTTTATTTATCTTGGACTCAGACCTCAAGCTCAGTAATATTAGCTCATAATGGTAATGTTGCTTTATTGGCCCAGATATACCTGAATCAGAGGCACATAACATCAAAGGAAAACATCACTTGCATGTAGTTATAAAATCAAGAAGCTCTCTGAGCATGTCCTACCTTTGTTTACATGTCCAGTCCAGTCTACCACCAGTAGTGCATTGGTCAAGCATTTCCCACTGACTGGGACAATGCAAAGAGCATTTATGTATCTTACTCAAAAATTCACATTTTCTCTATCAGTGGTCATGGAATTTAGGTTAAGATTAGTGCAACTTATCATGTACAGGAAAATCTATTCACTCCACCCTGTCAGACAGGGTATAAAGGGTTGCCACACCTTCCCAGTGCTGAGAGTTATCTATTTATATCCTCTGTGTCTTGCGTTATCAAATTTGACTGGCCCTATTAGTCATCTCTGCACCAAAAGTTATTATAGTTTCAATTAAATTATATGTTTCTTTAAGCTCAGATGTAACATTTGGTTCAATGACTGATGCAATTTACCACTCAATTTCTCACAATGACTTAATAACAAACTGCAAGAAGAAGCAATCCACTTTTGTAGGGGCTCATTTGTAGTGATCTAATTATGTTAATATTTCTCTTTGCAGTCTCAGAATAAAATCATGTAAAGGAATTCATGCTTCCATTCATGCTTGTTTTCAACCTCTGATAACTTAGAATGTGCTACTCAACCTTCCTTTTTCTTTCTGGACAAATCACATTTGGCATCCTAATACGATGGTTTAAACCATGCATTTACTTTTGACTTCAGTGCCTTTACTTTTGACTTCAGTGCCATTTCACTATCATGTCTAGCCTCCTTTATGGTTTGGGTTTTGGGTTTTTTTTCAGTTTAAATAACCAAGATCCAATTGACATATCTTTTAAACATGAAAATTATTTTTGAAAAAAAAGAAATATAGTCAGTGAAGATAATAAAGTCCCATGGAAAGGTACTTGGATGACAGTCAAGAAATCTAGATTGGTTTATCATCTTCTATTGACCAATGGGGAAGCTTTTAACAACCACCATATCTCTTTGTGCTTGTTTCTTATTCCACTCTGAAGAGAAACTGAGGTACAGTTGTGGTTTCTTTCCTTTTCCCTACACTAAGTGTGAGGGAATACAAACCTTTCATTGTGGTCTTATGATGCAAATGATCAAAATGTGGTAGTCCAGTGTCAAAATACTCACTTTTCTCTATTGGGAAAATCAGTGGAGAGCCAATTATGTTGAACATATCAGTGTACAGGTGTGATTAACAAGACCAACACAAACTTTCCTGAAAAAACATTTTTCACATCAGTAACTCAGAAGTGTCTCAATTTTTATTCAGATGGACAGTCACAAACTTCCTTGCAATAAATTCCACCTGGTCTTGCTTGGCCTGAGTCTTGCCAGAAAAGCTATAGCATGAACAATGAGCTGAGACACAGACAGAAGGTACGGGCAAGCCCAGAATAGCTTGGACCTCAGGGCTGCCTGCCTGGCAGCTCACAAAATAAGGGTGCTCCTCGCCAGCAGCACAGCAGAGAAGAGCACCTGAGAGCAACTCTACTGATAAATGTGAGGACTTATGTTACCTCCTCATTCTTCCTTCCCAGAGTTGAGCATTGCTTCTCTGCTTTGGCTCAGTTCTTTGCTCTGAACCAAAGGGAGCATTTTTACAGTAGAATACTCAGTTAGTAGCAGCCACAAAAAGTCCTTAGAAAGCACTATCTGCCACCTGTCATGGCTGGCCCTTTTCAGGAGGGCATGTGGGCTGGGCTGGAGTTATGGGAAAACTCCTGAGCTTCACACAAGTTTGTGCCCTGCAGCTCTCCCCTCCAAATATGATGCTCTGCCATAGGCAGCATGAGGTTGAGGCCTTCCTGCCCCCACATCCTCTTTCTGAGCCTGCAGGTTGTGGGCTGACCTCTAGGTCACTGCTCTTTCAAGTTTTGAGAAGCTCCACTATGCTGAGCAAGCCCCTCTTGCCCAAATCCCAGCTGGTGACCTGTAAGTGAGAGGTGCTGCAGGGAGGAGGTGGGGATCTGTCTACTGTCACTCTGGAATTGGGATCTTCTCCAACCAGATTAATCTCCAGAATCTGGGAAAAACATGGTTTCAGTTTTCTCTTTTGTAACAGCAATCCGTGTTGTCAATTTAGATTATAGACCTGAATGGTCAGATTATGCTGTCAAAGGCTTATTTCTGATAGGCTCTGTTAAATGGGCCAGGTGTCGCACCTCCTCTTGTTCTTTCCATAGCTCTTCTAACTGATACTTTACCCTGCTAAGATTGAAGATGCCCTGACCCAGACTTGAGCAGCATACAGAAGGACTAACATGCCTCCCAGAGTGAAGGATTGCTGCTGACTGGAGCTGAGGTTTTCACACCAAAAGCAAATTTACACAGATATATCTCTGAACCACATGCTGGGCTTGGGACCAAGCAACAGAACTCCTGAGGTTTTTTTTATTTTTGGTCATTGAATTTAGATACCTTGAACTTCAGGAAAACTTGAGTTTGAATTTTAAACACCTTGGGATCTGAAGCACCCTGGACTAGTTATGAGCCCAGCAGAAAAGTGTGCAGTCACAATGAGGTGCAGAACCCAGGCTTGTGGTTTCCAATGGGCCCACCTCCAACCTTTGATGTTGAAGCCTAATTAATTCAGCTGCAGACAGTATCTACTCTGTCCTACACGATTTCAACATTGCACTGTTCCAAGGCTCATTTGAGACTACAGTAATACTTTACCTGTTGGAATGGAGTTTTGCTCCAGCTAGTTTAAAGGCATGTTGTGGCAATGAGTAAGGTGGGGTGTAGTTAGACGTAATGAAAATATTACCATTCTTGATCTGAGCAGCTGAAGCAAGAGAAACCAGAGAGAGAGAAAACCACCAAATGGGGCAAGGAGGAGGGCAGATGAGGGGGAAGAAGGAGTGTTTCCTTGATGAAGGTCTAATGACAGTTCCAAGGTCTAATTGATAATTAAGGTCTAATTACAATTCTAAGAGAGAAGCACTTTTTGGAAAGACAATACATGGATGAAAGGGCATGAACCCCTAAGCAGGATGATTCTGTACAGCTGCCACATTGCTTAGTAAATAATCATGTCAGAAAGGTTACCTAGAGGATTGGGCGATGGCAGCTGCCCAGTACTTCCTTTGCTAGATCCTAGGCAGCATGTAGCTGGGCTTGTTAAGTTTGAAGGTTCTAGGGCCCTCTGAACAAAAGGAGACATTGCCCATTGCCAGGCAACACAGCCAAAAGATTTCAAATTCCCAGGTGTCCCATTTTTATATTTTCCGAAATAAGTTGTCAGGTTGTTATACTCAAAGGTTTTATTATAACCCGTGGTATTTAGCAGAGAGTATGTCAGATACACTGTGGATAAACTGTTTCAGAGGTCTACTGTCCACTATACAATTTTAAACCTTTTACCTTTCATCTCACAGCTGGAAAATATTTCCAGTGAATGCCAAGAGCCAAAGGTTTAGTGAAAGGAGGGCACAGCTGGTTCCACTGCAAAACACGTGAAGCAGAGTAGTACACTATTTAAAAAAAATAAAAAAAAACAAAACAAAAAAAAAAAAAAAAAAAAAAACCAGGGGGATAAACACTAACTATACTGCTTATAAAAATATTTTAATTTCTAAGTGCTTTGTAGAGGAGTATCAATATGAAATGCCTTGGCTGAAAGAGAGACACAGACACATTGGCATCTGAGACAACTCTCATCAAATGCTGACCATGACAAGCCCCACTTCAACTTGCTGTGTGCAGTCACCCACTTGAAAGTGCCACAGCTCCATGAACAGGGCATGCAGGCAGGGCACATGGTTGTACATCTACTTCACAGGGAGGTTTGTGTGCCTTGGACTTGAGATTCTCAGCACTGCTGTGCCTCTTGTGTAACAGCTGCTTCATTCTGAGCACGCAGTCTTCCCTCTTGATAATTGCAAATGTGAAGGACTGACATTCTGATGCTTACTTTTTCAACTTCCTCAAGTTCACACTTTCAGGCAGTTTGCTTCCAAGCTGAACTGGGTGCTCTTTTCATGGGTGCTTCCATGTGAGCAGTTTAGACTATTCCACCTATCAGCTTTCATAAATTTAGATGCTATGGACATCCATAGTAGGCTTTTTTAGCCATTTTTTAGAATTATTAGGTCCACACTCATTCTGGAGTGAGCAAGAGGCAGAGAACATACAATGTGCTGGACACTAAGCTGTCTTTGCCTAGAAGAGTGCTAGACCTCATGTCCACTGAGAGCTGAGACCACATATATTTACAATAAACTAATAAATTGTTATCCTGTCAAAGAGCAGATTTTCCTTCAGGTAACTTGTTCTTTTGCCCTGCTCTACTCATCCAGCATAGAGTCTTGTCACTTTGCCCGTAGAGGCTATTGGTATTAGTTCTGATTATTGTTTTCTTTATGAGGATCATTTGGCTCTAAAAGGATGCAGTTGTTTTCCCACTTCTGTTTCCCTGCCCATATTAGCAGTAAGTGCAGAATAAGCCAACTATGGCAAAGCATTGCCTCTGCAGCCCACAGTCTAGCAGGAAAAACATGTTTCTTTTGGTGGCAGCTGGGGAAGAGACCCTCAGACAAGAAGGTTTTGTTCCTGATTCTCCCAGCTCTCCTGCCTCTCTAAAGCTAGGTCACATCTAGTCTCTGACCTGTTTGTCACTCTCCCCACCCCACCAAGCTGTTGTGAACATCTCCTGTCCTAGTCAGTTAAGTGTCTCTAATTAGTGACATAACAGTTAGGCAATGAATAAACCAAACCTGCATCATAATGAAGGATAAACATTGTTAGTGAGTCACCCTGCAGCAGGGATCCAGGCTGCTGGAGTGGTTTTTCCCCAGCAAGTTGCAGCTGGTCGTAACTGGGGTGTGTCTTTTATATGTCTTTTATATTTTGCCCTCAAGGGCAAAATTGCTTCAAACAGGACTTTGTGCATGGCTGGAGAAAACAATCATTGTTTGCAGTTTTTCTTTCAAAGGGATGAGTCTAAAAAGTCCTTTTCTGACTGAAGCAAAGCAGTACCTTCAAGTCCCTTTCTTGCAGTGGCAATTTTCAAAGGAATTGCTGGATTTGTCCATGCAGGGCACTGAAAGGGTTGTGTCTGTGTCCCAGGCTGCAGGCAGCTGTGTGCCCACAGAGCAAGCAGGGAGCAGTGACAGGCGCTCCCCTGTCACCCACCACAGCCCATTTTGCCATTACTAGTGGAAGGCACAATGTATATTAACACCTCTCTGATTGCTGGATAAAGCTTTTCTAGGGTGAGGCTCAAACCAGTAACACTGTACACAATTGATTTGGGTTAGTGGTTTACCTCAAAAAATGGAGGAAATCACTTAGCCCTTTAACCAGAAGATTACCACAGCCATAGTGGCTTTGCAGCAGCATGGGTTTGGTGGATATTATTTAGAGATGGAGAAAAGGGAATGTCTTGTGGCTGAACTCAGGGATTTTCCATCATGGCCTTGAGTGGGCAGCAATTGTTGCTGGGTTGTGGGGATGCTGACATCCACAACAAGGGCATCCCAGTAGCAACTGCAACGAAACAAGTATCTTACAGGTTTTTTCAGCAGCTTTACTTATAGCCTGAAGCTGTCTGTCATCCAAACTTCCTACCATCCAAGATGCAATTTGGATGAGATCAGTCAGGTTTGATACTCTGGGGATTGCATTGGACATCCCCACAGTGGGTGGAGATTCTGCATGACAGTGAGATACAGCAGGTAGAAAGCAAAACAGTCCCCTGTTTCCCACCTTGTAAGCCCCACCTGAGCAATAAGCAGGTGCCTACCAGTCCTGGCAGACCACCACCACACTGTGGATTTTGAGTGTGTGAGAGCCTGCAGGTCAGGGAGAAACAGGACTCACAACAGATGTCTTTGTCTCGGTGGGTCTAATCACCCCAGCCTTCTCTAGTTAGCAGAGAGACAGCTTTCTCTGTAGAGAGATGCAAAGCAGCTAAGTTAGGTGTTCACTCTGAACTTTCCTGTAAAGGGTGTCTTTTTTTCTTCATTAAACTTGAGAAAACTAATCTCACAGGGTTTACTGGCTCCCATTTACATCCCTAGTATTGCCTGAGTTTCAGGTTGTACATGCTTCATGTATCCGCTTGCATGTTCTCCAGGAGCAGGCTGGAATTTCTTGGGATTTAAAAGGTTTTATGGTGTTTTCACTTAGTAAAAAAAGTTGAGTGCTGCCTAAATCAAAGGGCCTCCAGACATAGGAGAAATAAACTTCCAGATAAAGCTATGAGGAGAAGTGGATTGTGCTGTACATTGGCATGGAAACCCACCAATTACACTGTTTGTAAATAATGTGGAAGTAGATTATGGCACTTTTTAATGCCTGATAATGTTTTAGAGAGGCTATGACAAAGTGGCCTGTCCCTTTATGAGTCCATACAATTTTCATACACATGACTGGCCCTGGGAATGGGATCTCTACACAGAGGGTGGAGAGAAGTGCCTCATGCAATTGGTAACATAGAGTAAGACACACTAGTGAGACTATAAACCCCTTAGGTATCTCTCCATCTTTGGGCCACACATTAAAGCCTGATCAGGCCTAGTTACACATTGCAAGGAAATGGCTGAATTATCCCTAGAAACCTGCAAGGGCAAACCTGAAGGAGGAAGTAAACCATTGCAGCAGCCCTGACATGCACAAGAGAAAGGATTTCCAGATACCTGCTGCATGCAGAAGCAAGGCCCACCTCCTGTGTTAGACAACAGTACCCCTGAAAGAGACTCTTGGGTCTGGGAGAGTAAGGAAGGACAACAACTGCCATATGGGGAAAGCAGCAAGACCTCACTGAGGCTTTGGGGATCCTCAGCGATCGAGGAAGGAGGACACTGTAGGCCCACAGATTATTCTTACAGTCCAGTTCAGCAGAGACATGGCTTAAGCACTTCTGAGATTTTGTCTGTCACTGAAAATCTCTGTAGAGCAAAGAAAACTGACTTCTCTAGTCAAAAGAAAATTACCTTCAAAAGGTAGGCAGAACACGTATGTTCCCCACAGTACCAGCTCCTGTCACAGATTGTTCTCATCCAAACTAAAAGTGCTCTAGCATTTTACAGGAGGAAAAAAGGGAATTTCTAGGGAAGTGAGAAGATTCTGTAAGAGTCCCTCTGGAACAAGCATTAGCTGGCTCAGCCATATGTGGTGAAAAGGATCCTGCCTTGTCCACCTCTGCTATATCCTCTACCTTACTCTAAAAATAGCATTCCATTACTGAAAGAGCTCCACTTCTGGTCTCAGTCCATGTGTTTTTCCTGCCTTGAATTTGTGCAGAGTGAAACAGCCATCTGTACTGACTGGCAGAGGGAATTAACTCCAAGAAAAAATGCTGTCTCACAGTGAGCAGGACACCTTGCTCTTCTCGGATTTCTATTTTGGTCTTGACTTAAGCTGGATAACTTTTCTACTTGTCCATCTTACCAAGCTTTTCAGGTACAAAAATATTTGTTCTGTCAGAGCAGAGAGCAGCCATTGTTTGCCACAGCCTCAATTCCTTGAAAATGTTTTCTTGTGTCTTTGTATTCTCATCTCCTACGGCTAAACTCCATCACAATAAGCCTTTGTAATGCAAACACCTTGGTATGACATGTTAGGATCAGTTCCACAGAGCCAATTTAGACAGAAAGCATGTTTGTAACTGTGTAATTGAACTGCACTGATATGCATGTGCCAGGGAACATTAACATCTTCTAAACTCTCAATAGTTTCACATTCATGGTATTTTTCCAGATGGATTGTAGCTGAAACTGTATCTTTAATGTCCTTAAGATACAGCACAGCAACCCCTAAACTTTTTGAGCTCCACAGAGCATTGGGTGGAAAAGCATTTGCTGTGCCAGATTTCTCTAAGTATTTCTCCTGACAGTGGCATGCTGAAAAAACATGTAACTGTGAGATCTGAAAGTTACAATGCTTTCAGAAAGAAAGAATAGTGTCATGAGCAAAGGTTAACCTACAGTGATTGATTTACCTAAGTTTTAAGCAGTCACGCTGAACCTTTGGGTAAATGTTTATTTAACATTGAAAATGTTTTGTTCATTTTCATAACACAACAAACAAAGTCTCTGTACTTGCTGGGACATAGCAAGGTTAGCTAAGTTCTCGGCCTTCAAAAACAGAGCACAAGTACTAGGGAAGAATATGAAAAACTACTTTGCTATTTAGTGGGATAACACTTCAGGTTAGTCTCCCATTTATGGATTTGTTTGGCAGGCTAAGGAAAGGGACTGTCCTAAACAAGATGAGAGATACAAAAAAGTATTCACCAGAGAAATGCAGTACTTTATAGGCCTGGTCCAACACCATTAATCCCTTTTTAGTTTAATGTCAATGTAATTAATCAAAGTTCTGATTTTGGAGGAGGGAGGTTTGAGCATTATCCATCTCCCTCCTAGCCATATCTGTCCAATCTCCACGCTGGGTAACCGAGATGTTCCCCCTGATGCCATCAACAAGAGGAGGTGCTCAGCACCTTCACACACTGAGGATGCAGCAGAAACAGCCTGTCAGAAGGATCAGAGGGTATCCTGTGCTGTGAATGCACCAGGGAGCATTGAGCAGCCCCTCAGTGTTGACTTGCTGTGGAATGGGAAGTTCTGTGGCACTGGAAAACAGAGGCAGAGAATTTAATGCCACTGCAGTTGTCATTGAGTGCTTCTGGTATCTCCATGGCATTTTGGTGCTGTTTGTTTGTTTGCTTGCTTGTTTGTTTTAAGGTGAAGTAAAGTCTTGTCAAGGCAGAATAACATACAGCTGTCAGGGGACAGGCAATGTCAGTGGTGCTGACACCTGTCAGGATGAATACTAAAGCATCTACTGGCCCAGAAGAATTTAAGGGATGTGACCTAGGGAACTAAAAGACTATTTTTCCAGGATAAGAGGGGCCAGACTCCCTCATGAAGTCAAGCATCCCAGATATAATCCAGCATGGGCACACTCCATGGTGCAGACTATAAAGTACTCTTTTGACTTTACACAATCATCATCTCCTTCAGGATGGCTGGAAACTGTCTCTGAATAAAACCATCATGCTTGGGAAATTAGAAACCTTATTCTCCTCTGGCTGCTAGCAAACTGCAAGATTATTCGTAGTGCTGAAGGGGAAGGCAAGAGAGTTCTCTTCCACAGCAGTGTGTTCTCCTTCTGTTGTTCATGTTCTTCAATTTAAGATGAATTGGGAAGGAAGAAAGAATAGGTGTCAGGGCCAGATCCTGATTCTTGCCCAGCAGGACAATTCCTACTGGAGAACTATGGAACAAGAAGGCTGCACACAAAGCTCAAGAGTTGGCTTGTGGTTGTACTGGATCCAAATGCTCCTTCCTCAAACGTTTTTGTCTTTGCTTTTGGGGACCAACCCAAGTAGCTGCAGTTGTTGTCTCTTTAGAAAAAGTCAGCCTCTTACAGCACTGATTTTTAAACCTAGGGTCAGTGGGTAGGCTACTTTCAAAAGGTGCATGAAAAACAATGAAGAAAAATATTTCAACTTGATAGTACTTTAGGAGGTCTGCACTTTGCTTGGAAGTTGTCTTGAGTTCTCCACATCAATAGAAAATGTTGAAAAATCACAGTTCTTGAGAGTTTTCCTGTGACATCCTGATTACAGGTGTTCTTTTTTCTGTTCTTCTACAGAGTCCTCTTCTGAGGGAAAAAAAAAAAAAAGATAAGCTAAATTAAGATATCTGCAAAAAACCTAGTAAATCCTTTTTTAACTTTATATAAGACTCATATTTCCATTTAGGCCATTTTGCATTCATTAGTTTCTACATGGGTTTTACTTAATGAGTAAGAAAAGAGCAGATAATCTCTCCAGGCCTTATTCTGAAGTTCTTATTCAGGCAAAACTCCAGTGACATCAATGAGTAATTTTAACCATGTAAGGAATTAATTAGTGGACCATATCAGATTAAATACAACTTTGCCCAAGATTTTACTCTATGAAATTACAGTAATCTTGGACCCTGGATCTCTGACTACAACTAAGGTGCAGAACACTGCCAGTTTAAAAACATAACCATATGAAATCTCATCAGACCTGAATGCTATATGCTTGTCTTAGTGTGGTACCAAACTGGCTGCCAAAATGTTTAAGGCTTTGACCACACGTCATCTTTAGTAAGAACGTGACAATTATGGTAAATTTTGGACTAGTTTACCATTAATTATGAATATCTCATACTCCACTTATATAACAATAGCTATGAGTTCTTTATTTTTTAATTTAGTCAATGCTATAGGTAATCTGGACCATTTTTTCTTTCTAAATGTGCAGCTTGTGGGCTTGGAGTTTCAAGAAGAAAGGGAGAAGATGAATTGACCTAATATGATCTCTTCAGTGTCAGAGAATTGCATTCTCCAAACTGCAACATGATTTTACAGAATATTTGTCAAAATTAGGACAGGGTCATTGAATCCTGTGAGGAAGCAGAGGGATTGGGTAGAGATGAGCCTGCCTTTTATGAGTGTGTGATCTCTCTAGTGGAGGGAACATTGTCAGCAATTCATAAGCTGTTCTTCAGGTCAAAAGCAGTAAGGAAGAAGAGTATGTTTCAGTGGTCAGTCAGACAGGTCATCAGTGTTTCCATAATCCAAGCTGTACAGAGAAATTTGGCTGAAAGGTCACGTCTAGAGAGACTCTGTTTTTGTCTCTGTTCTGATTTTTAATAGATACTCATTTTCACAGATTTATTTAATATTTCCACCATATCCCCATCCTTGGTGCAAAGTTCCAGGGGAAAAAAAATAGCTTTTTTCAATGTGCAAAAACTCACATTAGGATGGAAGAGGAAAACAAACTGCAAAGCCCAGGTGTCCTAAAAGTGAATATTTATAGCAAATTTTGCCGTTCACAAACCTCAATGATTGTATGGATCCTGCAGAAACTGTTTTTTTAGCGGTCTGGTCTCACTGGCACATAGGTCCAAAACTGTGTCATCCAAGATACCTTCTGTATGAAAAATTAAATGTGCCTGATTTTTTTTTCTTGGGAGTTTGAATTATTTAAATGAAACCCTATCACCCAAAATTCTGGAAATCTGTAGTGAGGCAGGAAACAAAAACCTTGTAAATCAAATAGGAAAATACATTCCTTTTAAATCCCAGCTAAACTCCAGTGTTTACTGGGCTAGAGTCTTGGAAACATTCCTTTAGAGAAGATAAATCTCCAGTGTTTGTGACTTGTCCTCATCTATGTTGTAACACGATAAGAGCATTGTAAGGTAATAAGCAGAGGTATGCTAATACAATGGTTAAATAATGCCTGACATTCCCAAGGACTCTTGCATGGAAATCTTTATTCCACTGAAAGTGCAGGCTGGGCTGATGGACAAGAGAACTGCTGTCACAGTCTGTGGCTCTTCCATAGCCCTATTCACTACCAAGCTACAGAGAATATTTCATATTCATTCATTTCATTTCATTTCAGCCAAAGCTGGGCCAGTCTTGAGATAAGATGACATTTAGGTCCGTACCATCAAGGATGTGAGCTTCAATCAAAGTTGGGGAGGGAGCCCTTGATCTGAAATCCGATCTGGCTGCTGAGAGGGTCTCCTGAAAAACATTTTAATCAGTGCAAAGGCTCACGTTGACTTCCGTGGTAGCTAGGTCAGACATCAGTTCAGTGAGACTGCCTGCCACAGACACATCATGGGATAATACAACTGAGCTTTTGTTGGCAGCATTCAAGGCGCCAGATTGTGTTCTCTCCTGTACTGGTGTCTATCCAAAATAACTCAATTCACGTCACCACAGCAATTCCTTACTTGTTTCCATGTAATTAAGAGAAGGATCTTTCCCACTAGGTTGGTGAAATCACTCAGCATTAGGGGTAGGAATAATCTGTTCATATTCATCACTGTCAGCATGAAAAGATTTAGGATCCTCTGCAGGACTGAACTTTTTCTGTGGGTTTCCATGTTGAAGTCATAAAAACATAATGGTTGCTAATAAGGACTTTTCAAAAATTAACCTCACCTGTCTCAGCATTTCTACCCAGTTTGAGAATACCAAATTTTCACAGCCTGTCTCAATAATTGACAAGTATTGACTATGTGGGTCCTGACATCTCCTTGGAGCTGTACTACAGCAAAGATTTGAGCCTGTGCCCAACCCTGTCTGATGTAGTAAGTCCTGGAGACAGGGAAGAAGAGATTTGTCCTTCTCATGTCTCCAATTACAGGTTTTATTCCTGTGATATCATGTAGTGGGTGTTGCAAGCCAGAAGAAATGAAGTTACAAGCTTTAAAATCAGAATCTTCTGAGCAAATCCAGAATCACAAGCTGAGCTAATAGTATCATAGCTAATGAAACCATTGTGATGTATTTCCCTGAGGAAATTTTTCCCTGAGACATTGTTCCCTGAGGAAAAAGCTTAGAGGAATAAGGAAGAGAAGAGAGACGGAAATGTCAGAGGAAAATTTAGAGACGTAAGAAAAAGGCAAAAATCCTTTAGAATTTGATGTCAGATTTCCCAAATACTACTACACATCATTGCTGCTATGGACGACAAAAGTGCTGAGCATTTTTGGCAGCACAGAATTTCAAAGTAATGTCTCTTTAAAAGAAGTCAATCACCCAAGAGAAGCTGCATGGTGGTGTGGTTTAACTCCAGCCAGCAACCAGGTGTCACAAAGCCACTTGCTCAAAAACACAGCCCCACAACAGCCATCGTGAAGAAAATCAGCTCAACCCCCACTGAAACCAGCACACATGGATACAAATCTTCATTTGTAACACAAGAGAAACTTCTGTTATAATCTATAGACTAGATATTTTTGACAGTTCATTTTTGTCAGAAAGGAAAATAAAGAATAAGCAAGGGTGGACAGCATGATCCAAAAGTGAAGCACAACTGTGGCTGCAGCAGTGGGAAAGATGCTCAAGAATAGAGCAATCTCATCCTCCCTGACTGTGACCCAACTCATCCAGACCTCATCTGAGCAGTCAGAAGTAAGCAAAACAGGAGTCCCTGGGGTGTGAACAGTGTTAATGCAGGGAAAAGTGGCTTCATTCGTGGTGATTCACGTTTCTCCATGCAGTAATAGACATAACAAGGTTGCTCTTGGATCTGATGTTTAACTTTGTGACTATCCCTTTCTTCCTGACTAGTATGAACATCTCAGCGTAGGGACACTTCTAAACATCAATATACAGAGGATCCTGTGAACAAGATGCACAGGAAAGTTGTGTTCCTTAATATTTCATGAGCACTGGGTAAGCATCAGCTGTTAATCGATGCCAGAAGCTGATGCTTTGTAAGACTCTTCTTTTTAGGACAAATGCATCAGGTGGTTACATTTCACCTGGGTCACAAGGCAGTAAATACTCAACACAAATCACAGCCAGTGTCTCAAGTTTTGAGGTGATGTTTTATCTTGCTATTTGTTTTGCCTCAGGGCCAAGTTCTTGTTCAAATCTCATTGCATTTCTTAAAATGTTCCTAGGACATCATGTGTTGGTATAATCCTATGATTGCTTAGACCACTCCTTAAAACATCAAAAATGGCTAATAATCCAGAGTTTAAACTAAAATTCTTCTTGTGTGAAAAAAAAGACAGGGCACCAGCAGAATAAACCTGCCATTCATTGTGTGAATTATTTTCCAACCCAAGATCTATAGCATATCACTGGTTAAGCCTTGAAGTAGGTCTGTGATGTGCATAAATGAGTAATAAGTGCCTTCTAACTTTTCAGCATCAAACTACTTTGGTCCTGATTTTCAAATGTTCTGCCCAGCTGAAAAATATTCATGTTCATCTGGAGTTTCAAGGACTGGCAAAAAGTCAGGCTTAGGGCTTTCACAGTAAGATGCAAAATAATGACCTCTTATTTGAACCCTCTTATACTTGATTGATTTGAGATGACAGCATAGGCCAGTGGCAGAACCTGGAGCTGAACCTGGGTGAGCAGATTTCATAATCTTATGATGCAATACCTTTCTCACATAGTGATTCTTCTTTTTTACTGAGGTTTTAGGATTGTATCATAGCTTTGTTGATCAATTGGTTAGCAACATTTTTATTTAAAAGAACATACTGTCATTGTCTGCTCTTTAATCATCAAATCAGACTGTTGAAACTTCATCTTCAGTATAATTGAGTAAAGAATCAAACACACAATTTCTATTTCTCTTTGACTTCTTCCACGTACTCTGGCTCAGATATTAGAGCTCTGCTGGAACATCCTTAGGTTTCAGGCACATGTATGAGGTTGTCTTTGCTTTGTTGGTTTTAGTGTTATAATGACCCTTTAACTTGAAATTTATTTCACATTACAATAGTAGAAGGGTGCTTAAAAACCCAGTGGAGGAGAGATGATCCTTATTTAACTCTTTACAGATGTCACATTAATCATAATAGGTAAAGAATGTATCTCCTGGCTTTGAGCTGTAGCAAATGACTTTGACCCACACCCTCATAAATTAGGAGCAGAATCTTACACAACTACACCTTACAAATGTAAGGAAAATCAGACCCCTGACATGTAACAACTCTTCTTATCTCCTGTGATACCCTTTTGTGCCTCTCAATTACAGCCATGGACATAATGATCAAATTACACAGAAATTTTTGGTGAGGGTTGGGCTTATCTAGTTATTCATAAATAAGAGGATTTGCTTTTCACACTTTAGTACAATTTCATTCACATCTGAATTGTGTACTCTTCTTACACCACAGAAATGGCCAAACAATTATACTTAGAAGTATTGTGCTGCCATGTGACTTTTTTTATTGCATCATTGAGGGCTTGACTCTACACCTCTGAATTTAAAAACCATGTTATTACCATAGCACTACCACAGAAAATGTTCACAGCTCCTATCTTGGAGGCTTCTTGCCTTCCTACATCAAAGAACTCACATAAAAGACATGATTCTCTATCAGGTCTTCTGTCTAGTTTCTGGAGTAAGTATGATTCAGAACTATCTGCTTTGCAGGGAGGCTGAAGATAAAACTAAAGAAGCAGAGCTTTCTCTCACATTTCTCTATGCCATGACACAACTTGCCTGGTATCTGCTCTCTACTCATTCCCTACCTGTCTCGAAGTAGCAGAAACCATCTGCAGATTTCCCTGAAGCTGGGTATTATGTGATCCTTCGTTCCATGCAGCCTGCTCCAGGCCAAGGTTATTATCAGTCCCTGCATCTGCAAGGGAGAGAGTGGCCCCAAGAGAGTGGCTGGTTTGACTTCCAGCTTCTGTGTACCCCATGTTTTGTAGTTTTGAAGAGTTTAGTGGAGAAGTATCAGCTCTGCTCTCCACACATCTACTCAGCAGAGTATGATGGTGAACCAAACCAGTGCAAGAGTTTAGGAAGGACAGACAAGTTGCTTTTCCCAGAGTTTCCTTATTAATCAGACAATACTGAAAAAACTACTGTTTGCTCTATTTGCTGTACAGGTCAGAGCATTTCCTAACAGGTGAGACTAAATCCAGTCAATATCTATTCTGTAAAGTGACAGGGCTTGTGTGCTGTGCTACCAAAGGATCACTTTACCAAGTTGATTGCCCTGGCAGTCCAGGAGAGAATTACCAATGCTTTCAATGATTAGTTTCTCTTAGTGTTTAGTGTCCAGTTACACTTTGAGTATAAAGTTTCCTCAGCAGCAATTTCACTACCTACATATATTCCAGTACTGCCCTTAATATTTGGCGTGTGTTTCGCTGCAGGAGCTTGGTTCTGGTTTAAGTGGAAGACACCAAATGTTAGCTTGGATGAAAGCCCACTGAAGCCAGGGAGCAGACACAGGTCTTGAATTTGGCCTACAGTCTGTGATTCTAAGGAAGAGGGCCTCAAAAAAAATTGTTGATAGATGTGCTTGGTAAACGGTATTTTCACCTCAAAGCATACTTGAATCTTAGAAGAATGCAACTATTCCAGCTTTCTTGGATGATGTGCCAATGGTACAGCCTGCAGCTAATACAGATCATATCTTTCTTTTAGTTATTCCAGCACAATTTTATTGACTCAATGTGTTCAATGTCTCCCCTACCATGTTCATTAAGAAGAAATATCACAGGTTCTAGATGATAGCTTCTTGAACCAGATCCTGAGCAATGGAAAACTAGGATGAGCTGCCTGAATACCCACATAAACCTATGAACTGCAGATCTTGCTGTGTACCTGCAATGTCCTGCAATCTGTTTGTAGTTATGCTGTTGTAGCTTGAAAACAGTAACCATGAGAAGAAAATTGGCATTACTGTTCACTCAACCACATGGCACAAAACTCATTCACTCTATCATGTTTTAGGTGATCAAAAATGGAGAATGCTGGGCAGACATTTACTGTCTACAGCAATAAGAGAGAAAAATAGAATTGCATTGCCTAATAGCTGTATTATACATAATACGTATACTATACAAAAACACACATCTGAAGTGATAAATTAATTGCAGATGGAGTACAGTAAACTTAGTCTCCTGAGAGTTAGACAGTAATATACAACAACAACACCATAGTCTCCAGGCCATGAATCCACCACCCACATCCAACACAACTCAGGGCTTCTTAAATAATTATGCCAAATTGTAATGCAAACAGTGTACAGAAGGAGGAACAAAGAAAATAATAGATGTGTCTACCTTAAGGCTCTTCTAAAGATTAGAGAGAAAAGCCTCAGGGCTGGCATGTTATTTTCTTTGTTCTTTATCTTTTTCCTGGTTGTTTGCATTAGTTTTGGCACTGGATGATTTAGAGTACCCTTAGTTTTATTGGATGCAGGTGGTGGCGTGTGCATGGTTCCTTAGTAAATAATATTACCAACGTGGGTTGCTTGAAGTGGCTCTGCTATCATGAGTTCTGTCTTAATTTGAAAATGTGATTAAATAATATCTTAGAGCTAGATTCATTTGTCTTCTTTGATTTTCATGGTGTTCTAATTAAAGCTCCAAATACATAATTATTTGAACCAGAACAGTGAGCAACTTACTTTCCCTCATGACAACTTAATGCATGGTGGAGATGCAGGGAGGAAATCATTTCACACACAGGGGCATTGCAGGAGACTGTGGGTGTACCAACAGCAGTTGAGTACCACAAGACTCAAAACCCTCAGATGTGCAGTTTGGGAGTACCTGCACCTGTTCTGATCACAGAGGAGCAGGGACATCACCATCACAGTCACAACAGCTGTTGCCTGGAAAAAGGGGTAGCCTATAGGGTAGGTCTATAAGAAGTTTAAAGAGAAATGTATGTAGTGCTAGGATGTTAACTGAAGAGTTGTGAGCAGAGGAAAAAATAGCAGCAATTACCAGAGATGTGAAGGGCCTCACAGGAAAGTTTGAAGGCCCTGGCTGAGTGATGGTATGAGGAGAGGTGTGCATAAATATTTGCAAGGGCTTAACACTCAGTGGAGTGTGGAATTACTTATCCAGGAACAACAGGATGACCATAATAAAGTAGCCCTGTAAATGTGATACAGAGCAGTGCTGCAAGGTGGAATGTACAGCTATGTTGTTCAGCAAAAACAGGCACCAGAAACAAGAGCTGCTCCTGGAACATGGTGCTTGCCTTGATTAGGATGAATTCTACCATTCTACCACATCTTAGTGAGGAAGAGTATTTGCAAGAGGGAGCAACAGCTGCAGCTTCAAAATTCCCCAATATACCTATCACCTTTCATCAGAAAGACCACCCAGGAAAACCACAGCACGGGAAACCTCAGAGACTCACTGCATTCTCTCTTGCAGGGTTTTTTCTCACATACTGTGGGGGATTGTGTCCTAAATACTCACCTGAAATGCACTCATTTTTCTCTTGAACAGCAGTAGAGAATTAAGAGCATCCTGGTGTACAGAGGCAGGGGAAAGGGTAACATGAAGAAGCATAGGAAAATACTTTGAGTCCTATTTCCTACAGAATATATAGAGTTTTAAGGTCTTTCCAGATGGAGATGGCAGAGGAGACTAAAAAGATAGCAAAGAAAGGAAAAGATGCCCATACATCTCATATTGCATGATACAACAGGGGTTTTTTTTGTCTTAATGGGTGAAGAATTAAGATGATCTTTCCTTATTCTGCATATATCTTTCAAAAAGATACGGGTATGTTAAACCATAGTGTCGTACTGTGAATTTACTTTCTCCAGAGAGAAAGATTAAATAAAACCCCAGCGAAAAACAGTAACAGCAAACCAAACAAAACCCAAAACAGTTCTGTAAAACAGGGATTATAGAAACTGAATCCAGAATGCTTACACTCCCTCAACATATTAATTCAAATCTTGTAAATCTAAGAGTGTTGATGGAGATACTTCTCACTCACACCCTATATAAATCTGGAACCAGAAATGTCAGGAAAAAACAAATATTTATCTCTATCACCAGCTGATAAAGAGTGGAAAAAAAGACATGTGGTACAATGGGGCACAGTGCCTTCTGGGGACTGCTTTGTACTTTCCGTAGGCATCAGCAGCAGTGTCTTAAGGCATTGTGCAAATGCAGCTGTTGTGATGACACACACAGATCCAAAGGTGTGAGATTGACATGAGCATTTTTGCTCAATCAATATGGTGATGAAAGCTTCCGCCTACAATAATGATCCACTGATTTCTTAAGGAATTTTCTAAGGATGAGAAAAATGCAAAAGACATTTATAAATTATATAAAATCTTGCGAAAGGCTTCTAGGTTGGTTTTTTTTTCCTTACATTTTTTTCTTTGAAAGGTAGGGTTTCTTTTTAGAGGTTCTTTATGGGAAACTGCTGAACACCCCATCCTCTTTCTCATGCAGGTCCTTGGAATGAGTCATCTTCAACTCAGCTTTCCTTCCTGCCTTGTTCCTGAGCCATTCAAAAATGCTGCTCTTTCTGCCTACTCTGTACAAAGGGTGACCTTTGTATCTAAGAGCCTTCCAACCATTAAAAATAGGCTTCCTTTTTCTTCTCTTTCCCTCTCTTCATTCTAAGACCACCAGTTGGTTTCTTTCTTCATTTTGACTGCAACATTTGAAAGGACAGGATTTAACTTATTGACTGCCTGTCCTGAGCTGAGAGCCTGGCTCTGCTGAGCTCTATTTGACAGGGTCACTCAAGTATTTTTCTTGTAATCATAGAATCATTGCAGAATCATAGAATGGCTTGGGTTGGAAGGGACCTTAAAGATACTTAGTTCCTGCCATGGACAGGGACATCCTGCCATGGGCAGGGACACCAGATCAAGTTGCTCAGAACCCCACCCAACCTGGCCTCGAACACTTCAGCTTCTGCTCATCACACCAGATGAACACTGGTGCAATCAGCATGGCAACCCACTCATGTGAAGGTAGACCTAGCCCAGCTCTCAGGCAATAGTACACCTTTTCCATTGGCTATTTTTTACTGGGTGGGGATAGGGAAGAAGGGTGACAGAATGAAGGTCCTGGTATGCCTCCCACTGCTATAAATACCATTCAGTGCAGCACAGAGCAGTTTTGAATTTATTTCACTCTTCTTTATAAGGCACAGAAGTATGAGATAACAGCTATTTTGTATGGAAGTCTGGCCTGAGAGGTGAACTTTGCTGTTAACAATATCAGCATTCAGCTTCCTCCTACTTTTATCTCATCCACCAGTGAAATAAATTAGTAGGGAAGTCTATAAGAAAAATAAATTCAGGCTCAATTCCTCTGCTGATACAACTGATATTATTCATAGCAGTTAACATTAGTAAAGGTCAACCTTTTTTGGTAAAACTTTAATGCTTGATCTCATTTTCCTTCTTGTTGTTTGGTTGGTTGGTTGGTTGGTTGGGGGTTTTTTGGTTATTGTTTTTTGGTGGTTTTTTTCCCTGAAGGCATCCCTTCAAAATGCAGTTGCTGAGATCATATTATTTGCCTATCAATTGCCCACTGTCAGTTCCTCCTGTCCTTTTTGATTCACTCTTTAGACTCCCTTGGCTTCAGGACATGAAGGTCAGGCTTTTTGTATCCAGTTTGAATGCTCTCCACAGGCTGATCTTTCTGCCTACCTGCCCTTATAAAGCCTACACTGTCAGAGGGTGCCTGAGTTCCCACCCTTTATGAATAGAAGCAAGCAGAAGAACCCATTGCCCTCTACTCCTTGGGGACCTCCAAATGAACAATGAACCAAGTCAAACTAACCAACCAAACCAAATCTCAAACCAACAGGTCACCAAACAAACTGCGGGATTCCCATAAGGGTTTGTTGTGGTCTGTGAACCTGAAACTATTTCTAAGCATGAAATACACTGAAAACCCAAACCTATGGCATAATTGGCCTAGGAGAGTTCAATACAGTGCAGAGCAATCTTGATGACATATGGCAGAAATGCCAGTGAGCTATCCATTTTCAGCAGATTTTCACTTTTTCTTCCTGAAAATCAAAGTAAAATTCAGAAGATTTTCACAAGCTCATGCAAACCAGAACCAGGAGACAAGCTTTACTCTGCCCACAGACACCACGACAAAAAGAGCTGCAGATGCTGCAGCAGAAACTCCCCATGCTCCCCCATGCCTTAGGAAGGACACCAGGCTGTGTTCAGAGGGTAGAGCTGGGCAACACCCCATTAGAGCCAAAGAGCAGAGGGCCAGGATATCCATAGGACACTATGGAATTTCACCTTCGTAAAGCTTCATCTGCCCCTGCTCTCTGGCCTTAAACCTGAGGCAATGGTGCTGGCAGCTGTGTGTGCCTGGCTCCTGGCTGGGCCACAGAACTGACTTTTTATTACATGGAAATCAGGAGATAAGGATGGAGTAGGGGAAGGAGGGGAGAAGGGAAGAACACTGCCCAAGCAGTTCTCAGCCCTATACAGGTTCTAGGGTAATATCCATACCACTAAGACTTTCTTTCCTTCTAGATGGAGGACACAGATTTAGAGCAATGAATCATTTATTAAAACCTCTTTTGAATGAGTCAGCTCAAATCTGTTCTCTTTTCCGTTCTGTCTGCTTCTTGCAAAGGCTCTGGCCTTGTTAATTGCCAGAGTTTTCCCTCTGCCCTCACTCAATTATAGATCATTTAACAGGCATGAAGAAAAATGTCATTTGGTTGCCCTTTAGACACTAGCCGGAAAGCGACAATAAATTTAAAGCAGAGTTTTGGGATAAAGCAAAAATTATTTCTGAAGAATGACAGTATGTGCTAAACATAAATCTTGAAGCTTAGCAGCTGAATTCTGAACCCATGCAGTATTACACTGCCCTGTGTCATTAGCAAGCTGCCAAAATGACAGCAAACTGGATTATCTCCTTCATAATGTAGTCTGTTCAGCACAAAATAAATGACTGCTGACTTTTAACAATGTGCAGCACCATTAGAGTGAAACTGTGTTGTGACCAGAGGCAATCCTACATGGAATTACCTAGGAAAATGAAGCTGCAATTAATCTTTTCTAGCTACACCTTATCCTAGATTCTTCTTATCAAAACCATCTAATTAAGCACTGCATTATTTCCAGTTTCATACAAGCCTAACTCCCTTGATGTTACTGGAGTAATAACACTATTGACTTGGAGCAGTACCAGACAAAAGCAAGGCATATTCCACATATATTGCCCAGCAGAATCACATAATTATGCTTTCTCCCACTCAAAAGGTGTCTCCAGCACACTTTCTAATCACCACCTTCCAGGAAAAATTCAAAGTTTAATACTGGTGCTGAAGAAGCTTATGCTGTCAACCAAACCAGCAGAAATACTTGTGCCAGAGGGAATGATGACAGACCTTTAAATAGCAACTGTCTTTTGGATTACAAAGGTTACAAGTTTTATATTGAATCATAAAGAAATTCTGTAGAGATCTGGTCTTCCAATTGATCATGAAACTGAGCATGAAAATCCAGCTGAAGTTTTTCCAGGGCTTAGCAGAACGGATTTCCTTTTCACTCTTTCAAGATCAAAGACTTAAGGAATTCTATTGTCAAGCCTAAGTACAACATCCTGCATGTGTCTCCACTGAATTTTATCCTGCTTTCTCCAGTCAGTTTTCCTAAGGTGATGAGATAAATTTCAATTCCATTCTTCACCCTGATGCACTACAGATTTACCAGATTTACCAGATTTGTGCCTTCCTCAGATCAACCAAACATCATCACTACCAACCTTCAACATCACTACTACCAACCTCCAACATCACTACTGAAGACACTGAGCTATTCTGGGGTCAGAGCAATCTCAGCTGTTCTGCCTTCACGGCATCCTTCCAGCTGGGCAGTGTCTATGCCACCAAACTTCCCCTTCAAAGCCACATTTCTCATTTCACATTGCTAGTGAGAGATAGCACCAGAGATGGTGCAGATCAGCAGCAGCCCTGAAGTGGGGACAGGTCCCAGGTATAGGTCTTGGCTGAACTTTGGAGTGCATCTGAACCTTGGATCGATCACCTGGGTCTGTGAAAGAGTGGGGCAGAAGGATGGGCAGCATTGTAGCTCAGTCACTCTACCTTGTGTTGTGTCCATCTATGTGAAGCCTCCTAAATGCTGAGAGACCTGGTGTTTTCTCCATGGAAACAGGCACAGTAAGCAAGTTGTCCAAAGGCAACCACCAACTGTGGTTGTTTTACCTTTCTGAAAGAAAGAAGGCAGTGTTTCTGTGCAGGAGCTGGGTTGTATCATTCCAGGCAAGCCCAGGCAGGTGGGCCATGTTGCATGTTCACCTGCCTTTTTGGCCCTTCCCAGCAGGCTGAGTGCACACGTGTGTGGGCAGCCTGTCACAGCGTCAGCCAGGACACAGCTGCCTCCAGATTTGGAAGGAGCAGGCTTCTGCTGACCAAGCATGTGCTTCCAGCAAGCTGGCCTCTTCAGCAAGGCAGGCATTTTGCTAATTTTCTTTGTGCATGTAGACATCTCCACATGAGCACTCAGATTGCTTGGCTGCATCCAAACCACCAGCACCTTGAAGAGTCACAAGGGAGAGGCTGCCCACCTCACTGCCAGCTGCCTCATCAGTCCCAACTGGGGTGTGACCCCCAAATAAGAATTCATCACGCAGCAGAGCTGAGATGATCTGAGAGGAGATACAGACGCCCAGAATCAGCCAGAGGTGTTCTTCCTAACCCTATCCCAGTTTTAGAAGTAACACCTGACTACAGAAGAAAAGACTCCAGATCCCAGCACTTTATCTCTTTAACTAGAATCTGAAATAAAACCCCCAAAGAGATTCAGATGATCTAGATTAACATCTCTGAAATGCTTCTTTAAATTATAAATCCTGGAGGATTAGAGGTGTATGAACAGAGCTTGGGGCAATAGGGCTTTGTCTGTGGTGGGGGCACTAATAAAACAAAGCAGTTCAGATTTCAAAAGCAGTTAGGTGTTTTATTAGGAGTTAATAGTAGATCCCTGTGAGTAGGTGGATTTGTGGCATCTTTCTGGGTGGCAATAAAAATAGGGGTTTTTTACAAAAGCACTGTCCTCTGTCCCTACTAAAGGTATTTCTGCTTTGCTAAAACTCCACAATGATACACCAGAAGATGTCACAATACAGTGCACTGAATTCAGAGATGAGCATTGAGTGTTCATCCTCATGATACATAATCGATGTGTTGCTACATTTCCTCATGCTTGCGTTAGGTCCTGCATTTTGCTGTACTCAGTGGGAAATTGCACATAAAATAGGGATGATTTTGCTAAAAAATATGTTGTGAGTCCTCTGGTTTTCCCTGGATACCGTATTGGTCATACGCATGCATGTGCCCAAGTTTCAGCAGAGGAATGGTTCTGTTGCAGACTGAGTTGCTGAGCCAGCACCTGAATCCATAGAAATTCTTTTCACCCATGTAATTTATTTAGTAAAGCTTCATTCACGTCAGTGACTAAGAAGATATTTTTACTTTTGCGTATTTGTCCTTCATCTATTGAATAGTTTTCTTCCAACTACCAGTCACCAAAAGGGCATGTGTCTTTATGTATGCATGCAGGACAGTTTTGCCTAAATAACTGCCATGCTGCCTTGATGTCATTAATAAAAAAAAATTAAAAGGACTCATTGCTGCTGCTCAGAAGTCTGAAGGGCTAAACAACAGACGTGAAATCCAGCAAGATTGCAGTCTCCGCTCATGAAAATATTCTTCATGCATATTTCATATACAAGCAATTTTCCATTTCTTTTTCCCTGGTCACCTCCCAGTAGTCACTGAAGAAATGCATGTTATTCACTGAGGCAGAACCTATATTTTTTTTAATGTCAGGTGCTGGTTTGATGACAGAGAGTTGGAATAATTCCTAGAGACTGCAATACCCCTGAAAAGCTGAAAGGTTGAACTGGTAGAGTCTAAACTACGGATTTGAGATGTTCTAACTAAAATGCCAAGCACCTCATGTCTACTGTGAAATAAATAGCAAGGAGAGATCTGGATCACATGCGCACACACACACAAAAGAATTGGTGGTAGTAACAGAGCATTCCTTGGTCTGCACAGGGTTTCACCACTTTAACACAACCACAACTGAAGGATCTGTGCAGTAGTAAGTGCCCCCTAAAAGTTTGCTCTTCAGGGATTAAATTGATATTAGTTCTCTCTTGGTACCAGGAGACTGGAGAATTGCATAATGGGGCATACTGAAGAGTTTCTGAAGAGGAAGTGAGTCAAAGTTTATTATTTTCACTGCAGCCAGGATTGTGTTTTCTGCCACTTGTTGGCGGGGGGGGGGAATTGATTTACCCAGCATAGTTGTGCTACAGGAATCACAGCCAGGATCAAGAATAAACATCTCAATTGTGACATCCTGGCAAGAAGCTTGTTCTAACAAGTAACTATTTTGAGAAACGGGAGAAAAACCAACAAAAGTTGGCAAAAAGAGCTGCAAAGGGCTGCATTGCATGCAGATGCTCCCTCCTGCTCCCCAGACCTTGCAAACCTGTCTGTGTTGTCCAGGCTCCTGCCTCTTCTCTGCCAAAACAACTTCTCTGTCTGTCTCTGAGGCACTCCTGAACACCCACAGTCTTTCCTAACACTGTCTCTCTGTTCTTCCCCATCCATGGTTCCCATCCAGCTGCCGGCATTCCTGTGCACTGTTCCTGCACAGTGTTGTTGCAGGCAGATCCAGTTTTCCCTGCACTGTTTGTTCCCTAATGCCTCAGCATCCAGGTGCACCAGGAGGTATTGCACCGTGTACCTCAGGCAACACTGCCTGCCTGTTACTACCCACAAGATGTGAAATATTCATGTAGGCCTTAACTTGCTACTGCCAGGCATCTCCTTGGGTCACTTACATCTGGGCAAAGGAAACAGCAGTGGCTGTGATATAGGACCAAAAGAGAGTAGCTGTAAATTGACAAGGGTCATTTGTCACTGTTGTTAACCCTCTGAGTCAGACTGCCTCCAGATACTTCCTGTGTCACTGCTATTTTTATTTCTTCACAAATAAAGACTATAGACTTTAGTTTCCTCCTGTTCACATCAGACTTGACTCAAGGCTCTGACAAGGAGAATGACACAAGGAAACTTGCCTCAGCACAGGTGGGAAACTGTACCCTAGGTTCTGCACAGTTTTGCAATTATTACAAAATTTATGTTGGTGCTGGAGTACTAATTAGCATAAGAAACTAATGGGATATTAACAGTCTCTTGTAGACAGACTGTGAAAACAGTCTACTATCTTGAATATTTCAGAAAGACTGGATTCTAGGTTCAGGGTTGGCTTTTATTATTCTTTTTTTTTTTCTTTTCATTTATTCATTTAATGCTATCTGACATCAAAGGAAATGCTTTCAAGCATTATCCCAAACAAATCTCTAGCTGAGGCACAGCAGACGTCAGGCAGTGCAAAGTGCAGTAGCCTTGAAAGTGTTTGAGCCATGTGAACCTTTGACATTAGCCTGATGTTTACTAAATCACCTACTAAGGTGCATGGCAAAATACTTTACACTGAAACAACCCTCGGTTGCTTTCCAGTGGCAATTGATGGCAAAATAATTTGTGTTTGTGATATTTACATGGAAGAATTTTAAAATATGAACAGGCAGGATTTGGTTAGGACTAGTGGGAGTGTACTTGTGGAAGCAAAATTTAACCTTTCTCTCAAAATCTTATCTTACATTCTTACGTTTAAATCTTACGTTTCAAATTTAAATTGAGAGCTTTACTAATTACCATTTGTTTTGAGATCCCTAGACCTAGCAGAGTACAAATGTGAAGACAGAAAATCAGGATTATTGTTCCTTCAGATAATGGGTTTCAGATTAAGCAAGCCAGGCATATATTGAATTGCAGTGACCTGGAGCCCTTATACACCTCCAACAATACAGAACAGGTCTGACTAATAAAGGTTTCTCCAACTCAGGCATGGAGTATTTAGTGAGACAATGATAAAGAGGGCTCCAGGACACGCCTCAGATATACCAGGATCAGTGAGTCACAGGAAGGGATAGCAGAGTGTTAGTTACTTGCGTTTATAGTCCTGTGATTATATTCACCTGCTCAAGAGATATTCTTTCTTTCTTCAAATGACAAGTGACCTCTTGTCAACTACTGACCATGGGAAGAAAAACATCTTAAAGTGGGAATCCAAAAGAAAAAGAGAATATTTTCACTCAGTGCTTTGAGAACTTGGCTGATAAAAAGTTCAGTGAACACTCCTAGGACTGAAAGATATCAGATGAAAATCAGCTAGTTCTGTCTCTTACAGATAAAGAGATTCTTCTTTCTCACCAAGTAGATTTAACAGGTCTTTAGATATTTGCAGTCAATAGAAAATTGCATTGTAGAACTGGCAGTTTTCTGGCAAAATACTTTATTCCAGTTAATCATTCTGTGCATTCCCTGGAAATCTGGTGTGATATCATGTCTGGCTATAGCTCTGCTTTTCTCTCTCTTGTGAAATACTGACATTGGCTATCACATCCACAGAACCAAGCAGCATCCCTGAGGGATTCATTCAGTTGTTCAGCCCAGGAGCTGGCTCTTGTCTCTTTCCTCTAGAACTTCAGCAGCTGCATGACTGGTGGCTTTACCACTCTCCTTCCAGGTAATGGGTTATCTGCCCAGGTGGAGGGTCTGAGAAGTTAAGCCTCAGGCAGATACATCAATACAAACCTCCTGCACCTATTTTGTTGTGCCTTCAGCTGACTTTGCACTCAGTGTTTTCTCCAGTCACCTCTTTGAACTTCCTGTGGATCCCTGAAGTGTCTGCATGTCAGGCATGTTTTCCAGCCACAATGTCCTTCTTCTTCCTGCACCCATTTTTAAATTTTCTAGCTCCTTCTGATGGTGGGCACAACATCGTTCAGTGCAGTAATGCAATGGCAAGAGGAAGACATGGGCAGATGGAGCATCTTTGTGATAAATCTAAAGTAACTAAATCAGCCTGTAGTTCCTTTGCAGCATTTGTTTCAGGTCTTGGCCTCTCCCAAAGTATTCTTAAGGAAACCATAACAGGGTAAGATGTTGACCTGGATATTTATGTGACAGCCCCCAAAGTCCTGGTCCCTTAGGGTCCTATATTAGGGCTTATGCTTGGCCCTTCAGGCAGGACAGTCATAGTATCCAAGGGATGCTCAGGGATTAATTGTATACTCCTGGCACAAGGAGAATACATATAATTATGTATTCCCAAAGTGTACAGTGCTTGGTAATTATACACAGTAGACCCAAAAATATAATTTAAAACGTGTGCTGGTTTTTAAGGCAAAAATACTGGTGAATTTACTTTGTGATTATATGGTCCTTACCACATGCGCTTTCTTCCAGTATTTGATACTTACTATGTCATTAAATGGTCAGCAATTGCTTTGGAAGCACAGACTGCTTAGAAGATAGTTTTCTACAAAATGGAGGATTATTTAAAAATCATTAACATTATTTTAAAATCATTAACATTTAAAAATCATTTAACAATTAACATTAAAAATGTTAATGATTTTTAAATAATCCTCCATTTTGTAGAAAACACAGCATTTTTCCTAAGGAAAAATAAACAAATCTTGCAATTTGATTTCAGCCTATATTCTTCTGGAGATGTGTTGTGTTCCAGCTATTCTGAGAAAACATAATGATGTTGCTCTTAAATTCTTTCAATCAGTGGTTCTCTCTATCCATTTTCCTCTTAGTCCTTCCCTCCTAAGCCAGAAATAAAAATTGAAAACTGACTGTAATTTCAAGCCAACAATATCTCTGTTCCTCCTGAAGCCAATGGATGTGGCACAGTTCCCACTGACATCCCGTAGTCCAAGTTCAGTTTTAGGGATTCTTGCCATGTGGATGGAATAACTCCACCAAGGTCAACAGGTTTGCACAGAAAATTCCTGGGCACAATAGCAGCACAATCCATCCTAATGGTAGGAGGTTCTCTTCCAATTTCTTCTGAACCAGGCAAATCTACAGATGCCTGCACACATGCCAGAGTGGAGCTTGCAGTCCACAAGCTCTCTTTATGTTTGCTAGCATGGTATGTTATTTTGTTAGATTGCTGGGCTGCAACACAGAAACACAAATCAGCCCAACTCAGCCTGATTGCAAATGAAGGAAAATGTAACCTGACAGAAATAAAGAGGCAACTCTAGTCAGAATATTCTATATCAAGACTTACAGGGCTCTAACTAGAGTAATTTTATATGGCTTCTCATGTAAGGGCTAAATTTCTATTTAGGTCTTCTGATTTTGCTTGAGTTTTCTATTTCATCCAAGGAGAACTGAAAATATTTAAGTGGTGATTCATAACAATATGACACCACTTAATTTCTGAGACTGGAATTTACTCCTTTTCAGAGGACCAACCGAATGGCTGTTCATTACTACATTGTCAAAATAAAGCTCAAAGGAGACAGTGGTAAAGCACGTACCCCATTCTGGCTGCCTACGCAGAGGAGAGTTTCATCCTAGTTTGAAGATCTTTGCCAGCATGGCATTCTTCAGGACAAACTGTACCCAAAAGCAATGTGAGCATGGAAGACATGACTCTCTTTAGCTCCTGTGGTCCCGGTATCCATCTGGATAAACAGGATCTGTTAATTTGTGTTGGCTCCTAACCACATCTTGTTTTCAGTCCTGGTGAAAGCAATGAGTGGTTTATGGAAGCCAAGACCTGACAGGTAAGGACAGCTTGGGTGGAAAAGGAAGATATGAACACAGCACCTTGGCCATAAAATTACTTGCTGGGTGGGAGGTGCAAATAAGTGATTATAATAGCTACAATGCTGAACCGCATGGTACAGTTCAAATGCTAAATGTCAGACTAAAAATGTTTTGGGGACTGGATTCTTTAGTATTAATAATAAAGTATTTCTCCTCTGAAAGCCATATGCTTTCTTTAGCCATTTTCCTTTTGAGAAAAACCACCCTTTTTCAGATGTTTCTCAGCTGACAGATTGCTATATCGCCTGACATAGAAAAGGGATGAATCCTGCCTGTCCATGCCTGTGTCAGAAGAGTGAGTTTGAAAATAGCTGTCCCTATGAGAAAGACCTGATCATATGACAATGCAAAGACACTTCAGGGGTTCAAAGCAACTATTCCCCTCAGGCATCTTTATCCAGGTCCAACTCATATAATCATTTTTTTCCTTGAGCCTCTATTTCAATTGCTTGGGACAAGCACTACTTTTTAGGAACCCAGTACAGCCACAGAATGACTGCCCTCAAATGCTTGTTACCAGCTGAGATAAAACCTAGGCTTTGGCACCTGTATTTTATAATACTACTAAAAATACTATATGAGCCTTTGGGTTTCAGCCTTTCCCAGGTCAAAACATCCTGATTCTCTCTGCTCTCCCACAGAGAACAAAGTCTACCCCTGTTTAGCCAGCAAGAAGCTCCAAAAGCAACTCTGCAACTTCATCTAGCAGCAAAGCCAGTAGATCTTCTCTGAAAATAGAAGCAGCAAAAGAGAAATGGGTGATGACTCACAGCTTAGCAGTGCTCTCATTTATAGTGGCATAAAACAAGAGTAGCTCCCTTGACATTGGTGAAGTTAACACCCTTTCAAGTAGCCACACTTCTTGGGTAATTTTAGACCAATCTACATTCATTCATCGTGATTCAGTTTTGATATTGGATTGACTCAACTGGTTTACAATTCAGTGAGGCTCCAATTCATCTGATCAGTCGAGTAATGAGAGAAGCTGAGATGATTTGTACAAGTGCAAATAGTGACATTGCTTGAGTGACACAAGCCCTGCATCATACAGCTTATGACTTCCCTGGAGAGAAGCTCCCCTGCAGTCACCAGATGGGTATTAGTTCAAAACAAGTGGAAAAGAGTGGGAAGAAAGCTTGGCTGAGGGATGAACGAGAGTGTTTGTTGGTTTCTTGCATTTCCTTGGCATTACACAACACAATTTTTGCAGACATGGCTAGATTCCTTCCTGGAGGAACTTGCTGAGCACAAGGGTGGGTTGAGGATTTTGCTTGCCTGTTTGTTTTCCTCCAAAAAGCAGGAGGTTTCTCATAAGATTTTACGGGAAATTCAGTTATACAAAGGTGTTTCTGTTTTAGTGAAAATATTTACTGAGGGAAAATGTTTCTCATCTGACTGTGTGGTGTACTTTCAGTTCCTGAAAAGAGATAAGAAAGGTGCCTGACCTCCTGTGGGAAATCCCAGAAGAGGACAACACAAAAAAATTTGGCAACAGACCTAGGGCAATCAGAAGTACAAGAAAACCTCTAAACAATGCCCCAGTTACTAAGCTATCTACTGTCATTGCTTATGTAAATGCTGATGGAGGTATTCTGCTGATCCAATAGTGTGATACTCTGTGGCCAGACCCCCCACTTAGATTTCTTCCCCACAGCAAGTAAGAGAAGTTATCAGACTTTGTTGATTGTCCACTGAGGACTGGAAATGAAAACAGTTAACATCTGCTATTCTTCACAGCAACATTACAGCTCAGCTATGCAGTCCACCTAGCTCACTTCCACACAAATGACACGGGGCGCCAGTGTTTCCAGTATTATAAGTGAAGGTTACAATCTGAGATGCTGTTAGAGATCCTATAAATAAAGATAAGTAAATGTGGGGTGGGGGCAAAGATAATAAAAAAAGATCCCACGTGTGGGGATGTGTGCTGTTGCTCAAAGGTATGGGATTCAACAGGCACAGCTGTTCCTTGCCTGTTGCTGCCTCCACACTCCCATTCATTTTAAACAATATCCATATTTAATTGAACAATCTCAATGATATTTTCTCAATTGCTTTTGAAACGTGTTTGGTTCATTTTCCTTGGAACCTTTATCCTCCAGCTGCTAATTTCTTAATTACTAAGGATCCTATCACTCACAGGAGGCCTAGATCTTGACTGGTCTTGCATTCAGTAGCTTTTAAAGCTGACGTGGCAGGATATTAGCCATTATGATATAAAGGTATTTTTAAAAAGTAATTATAGCCAGCCTTTAAAGATGTATATGGGAAGCCAATGCCTAGGTTTTGTCCCCTTTGGAGCAGCAGTCAACAGCAATCAAGCACCACACAAATGCTGTTCTGTGCCTGCCTCCACACCTCCTTTTGGGCTCAACTCAGAGCTGACAGCAGAAAATAGCAACTTATGGCTTTCCTACATTTGGCTACTTCACTGTGGGGCTGAAGCCCAAGAAAAGGGACATGTGTTGTATCTACACAACTGTGTGCAGAGGAGACAGGAGCTGGGACAGAGTACCAGCTTGTAACACCCAAGGAGGGCCCTTGGCACAGATTGCATGTGCTGGATAAAGGGGGCTCATCCTGAGTCTGGGCTACATCGCATGGATCTGCTCTGACATGCTGGAGGAGCCACAGCAGGTGAAGGGGAGCACTGGGGAATCAAACCCTCATACATCTTCATAACTTCTAGATGCTAAGCCATACTGCTAACTCACTTTAAAGTCAGATATACAGGGAGTATGGAAGGCAAAGGAAGCCAACAACATCTTGAAGACGAAGCTGCTTTTACAATTTAGCGTTGCTTTCATTTTTGCTAAAGCACTGTCAAGTCTGGTCTGTGATCCCAACTCCAGGCATCAGGGCACATTAGGTTCCAGGGTGGGCACTGCTCCCCAGCCAGCTCTTGGGAGGGAGGAAGGTGATGGGGGACTGCCGAGGTAACCCAGAAAAGGGAAAAGCTGCTACCCGAGGCACGTGGTGCAGACACTCCAATGTCACTGCAAGTACTCAGCCTGCGTCATTCAAACTCAATCCCTGCCAGGTTACCGGCATTTGGGATTATCTGAGCCCAGACAACAGGGGCTGGCAGACATTCCTGCCCCAAGGGCCCCAGCCCTGGACTGGGGACGTTACAGAACACCAGCGCACAGAATGAATGAAGGGTAAGATTAGTGTAGATAAATACAAGAGATTGTCTAGTGCTCCTTAGAGGTGCATTGTCTTTGTTAAAACCAATTAAATTTTGCTCAACAGAGTGTACAATTTCAGGACTTGTTCTGGGATGACTAAATAAATTCAAACAATGGAAAGGAATCACATAGCAGTTGCAGACAAAGTCAGCATGGAAGTAACAGAAGCTATTTTTGTCTTTAGTCTCCTTTATGGGTCTTTCCGTCAATTTCAAAGCAGTTATCACATCTTTGAAATTCAGTAGTGCTGGAGCTCATGGTCGGGCTGTGGCCAAGTAATAGGACAGAATTTTAAGGGGAATGAAGACATGAAGCAGTGGGAGAGAATTATTCAATCTGCTTTGCTTAATGCATTTCTGCAGGCAACAGAAGTGGCTAATGCAGACCAGAGGTAGGGGAAACAATTAAAATCTGTAAATTAAATGTTCATTTTAAAATAAATATACATGTGTGCCATAAAGTATGTAATTAAGAATTGTTTGCTGAAATGTATGGTTAGCAAAGCCTAGATGTAATTGCTATGGCAGTGTTACATTCTACTTGCAATACCATTACAATCCACTTTGTTTCCCAGGGAAAACTTGGGAAATAATTTATTGCTGTTGAGATGAACACAGAAGAAGAAATTGTTTTCACAAGCTGGTCATTTCTAATTACTCAGAACTAAACTGCAATGTCACTGACTTTTGTTTAATTTTGAAATGCCAGCTACTAGGAAAGTGTAGGAAAAGTTACCTGACAGATTTTGTTCATGTCTGCAAAGGAAGACTCCTTCTCTTTTTAATGGTCTAAAAAACCCCAAACCCACTCATAATCCCAAAATGGGATTGTGCATTTAATCTAATTATGCACTACATTCTGGAAAATCCTGAGAGTTTCCTGTTATGCTGTTTGGCTTTATCCTTCATCTCAGCTGAAACCTCTGAGCTCACTTTGAGTCTCTGTGACACCATGGATCTGATTCAGCAAAACACTTAAATATACTCTCAGCCCAAGCACTTTGAGGACTTGAATCTTTGCTTGGCAGCACTTTTAAGCACTTACAGAATTTAAAGCATACACTCAAGTCCCTTCAACTTCATTGAAGCATAAGAACTACTTAAGTATTTTGTTTAATTAAAGTATAAGTGATTAAAATATCACCAAAATATCATCAAAGCAAATGTATTTTTCTCTGGTTTGCATTTCTCGCTTCTTTTTCAAGTAGCCCAGCTTGTCAGACCTATTTGTTTGTACTCACTTTAAATGCAGAGCTGTGTGTGGGAACTCTACGATTAATATCTCCAATCTGTTTGTTTGATTTTCCCTGCAGATGTAGAGTTCCCAGCTTTTTTGGGAAAGTATTTAGCACCATGCTGAAGCCAGAGCAGAGCAACAAGTCATCTTCACTGCTTGTGACAGAAAGAGACAAGCAAGTTAAGCTCTGTTTCAGCCCTCTTAGGCAAGATTTGTGCATCTTTGGCTCCAATCTTGCAGGCCACATATGAGGAAATAATCTTCATCCACTCAAATACATCCATGAAGTTGGTGGAAGCAGATGATGCACAGAAAGCTTGCAAGGACTGATCCTTATTTAAGCCAAGGGAAGAGAAAGAAGTCCAATCTGAAGATCATGAGCATCTGCCACTGCAGTTGGTGGCAATTTAGCACCAATTTCTGCTTCAGCAGGCACAGTGCCAAGGGCAGAGGTGGACCCTTTGTTGCCTGTGCCATCCACAAAAACAAGCAGAAAGATTGCTTTTCCCACACTATCATGGCATGATATAAATGAGCTCAGGCAAGATTGTCTATAAACCCTCTTCTCTGTAGGCTCTTTTATAAGGCTGGATAATTATATAGGAAATACCTTTCAGCCTGATTTTTCAACGGCCCCTGAAAAATACAAGGAAGGCATTTGACTCCATCAGAAGGCAAACTTTGTACTGCACAACTGTTGTGTTACATACATGAGAAGAGCCCAGGCAGCATAGCCTGTGTGTCAAACTATCTCCCACTAGTCCTTCCTTTTAGCAGAGGAGTCCATCCTAATTTTTCTCTGACAAAAAGGTACAGCTTAATTCCTAAAGCTATAGGATGATATGCCATCTGTGATGAAGCAGGAGGAATTTTGGCACTGGATCGTGCCCCACAGGAGAGCAATACCCCTTGGCAGCTTGGCCAGAGAGAGTTTTAAAGTGGGATATTTTCTCACTACATACTTAAGAGAAAAGCCATCTTAGAGGAGGTAAATGCAAGTGGTAAAACTGTATCAGCTTCAATAAACTATGTTGACAGAGACATTGATCTCAGCACTAAAATGAAAACAAGATTAATCTAGCTTGGGTGATGTTAATGCATTGGGGAATCAATTAGTACAAAGAGACTGCAGAAACCCCTAAAAACTCTACAGAATTCTAGTGAGAAGGTTCTTTTCTAAAAGACCAAAACACCCAGGAAACCAGCAGCTTTTGAAAATAGAGAGGTACACAGACAGAGGGTCAGCCAGAGAAAGAAATACTGCTTTTTTCTCTTAGCTTTGAAGGATTTTACCCTTGAACTGCCAAACTGTTGTTTGGTCCTCAATACCAAACAACATCTGTAAAAGGAAAGGTACCTAAGCACAGGACAGGCCTCAAGGACACACAATTTTACAAGCATCATTTTAAATAGGGTATGTTATATCTGATTTAATCTCAGGCATCTTGAATAATTTATCTGAAACATCCATATGAAATGCTTTTTTGGCCCATGCTCCTTTCATAGTCAGGAGAGAGGATGATTCAGCTCACCCCTGTTTTTCATGTGCAGACTCAGGTGATGGTTGAGAGAGTCGCATCAGAGAAAGAACTTAAACCCCGGGAGTTGGGACAGGGCTGTTTCCTTGTTTTACATTCTTCACAATAAATGATAATAGCTCTTGATACTACCCTTCCTTTTTCTATTTGATTTTGAAGATTTTTTTCCTGCCTGAGACTAGATAATCATCATTTTTTAATATTTAATTTTCAGCCAGTGGTAGGACAGGAGGAGGAAGTCCTCAGCATCACCACAGAGTGGATAAGCTGTCCTTTCCCTGCTCTCTTCAGGGAGAGCGGGAGGGTGGTGGGGCCTGAAGCCTGTCTTCCTGTCCACCCTGCCATTGACCCCCCAGGGCCACCAATCACATAAAAAACCTAATTTTCAAAACGGCCTGAAACCTGCAAGTCTCCAGCAGGAGCTGGCAGTGCTCCTCACACTGGCAGGTCAAACACAAGGTCTGCAGCAGGGGTCAGCTCCAGCTACGTGTGGCCAAGCTTGGTTCTGGTGAGGTCGGCACTGTGGTGTGCCAGGTAAAACCCTGAGTATCCTTCCCTTCACACGGAGAAAAAGGGTCCCAACACAGGGTCCCAAGGCAAGCCCTGAAAAGGCCTGCGGAGCAGCGGCACAACCCTGCCACTGTGGACTGGACACCCTGACAATGGCTCACGCCAGCCCGGCCCCATCCTTCTGGGCCAGCCTCAGCAAGGCCCCTCAGAGGTGCCAGGAAACCCTGGGTCTTACCTTGTCCTTCCACCCCCGTGCTGCCAGGGAAGGCCCCCGGGGCTGAGCTTCTGCACCTCAGGCACTTCCACCGTGGCTGGCCATGGGCTCTCCAGGGCGAGCCGAGACACCCAGGGCTATCCAGGACCCTCCCCACCGCCACGGGTGCCCCTCGGCAGCCACTGTGGGGTCTCATGGCATGCGGAGCGGCTCCGAGCAGCCTTCGGCCATCAGTGCCACGACAGAGTACCTTAGTTAACCCTGCTGAGGGAAACACCAGCTCTTTCCCTTCTCAGCGTTTGTTTCCAGTGGCAAATTCAGGAAACACACATCCTTTCTATTTACTTAGAAAAGAATGAATAACAACCACGTTTCTCTCCAGCCTCTTCCCCCTCTGCGGTCCTCTCCTCGCTCCCCTCCCCACCTTGCCATTAAAATGGCAGCCCCTGAGCTGCAGACATCGTGGGGCTGCTGGAGCACTTAGGCAGCGCCCCGTGAGCTGCAGCCATTTACTACGTGAGATTGTTTCTTCGAGACCTAATAATTCTACCATTGTTATTGCAACACTGTGCACTAATACAAATGAGCTTGTAAATAGGGGTCCAACTAAAATAAAACCATTATAATCACAGCCCAGGCTGTAAATCACATACTAGTGTATTCTGCTGTGGTTTGACCCAGAGCCAGGCAATAGTCAAATAATCAAACTGCAGATGTTGGGATAGCAAATCTGCTTAAATTTAAACAGTGGCAAAGATCCAAACAACGGGGGAGGGGGGGGCGGGGAAGAAAGAAAAGAGTCTTTTGCACAATGTAGGAATTTCCCCCCCACCTCTCTTCTTGTTAACTGGGTCTATAAACTAACCAGACACGTTACCAGATAATAGCTCTGCTCCTGGGCAGCTTGTGCAGCCGGCGCCAGCTCACAGGAGTGATGCCCTGCAGAGCATCTGCAGAGTGACTGATAGTTAACATTACCTGCCAGGCTTGTGGGGATGTCCCTCCCGACAGCCCCATGGCCACTGTCAGTGGTGAGACCAAGCCCTCCAAGCCTTCCCTGGGGAGAAGCCCAGGGGTGCCCAATAATGTTCTGTGCCATTAACTGCAGTAGAATTACCCCAGAAACCAACAATGCAGAGTCACAGATTGACTCCCTCTAATTTCATTAGCTTCTTTGTATGAGTAAATCTTCTGCCTTCTCTGTCTCATTCTTAGGTGTCCCTATTTTCCCACAATAAAGCCCAGGACACAGCTGCAATCTGGACTCTTGCTCAGGAGAGCTCTTGGTGGGCACTTACCACCCCAAGCTGGGATGAGATCTCATGTTCCCTACCTCAAAGCATCCTTGGCCAATGCACATATGACACCTGCCTAGAAGTGGCATGCTGAGGGTCATTTCACTGAGCAAAGCAGCATGCAGGGGGCAGCAGGGACACTGTGCTGCAAATGTGGGGCAGCTGGGAAGAGGATCCACATGAGGCTGTCATGCTCTGCCAGCTGTTTCTATGGCTATGGGAGGTGCAGTGTGGTTGCTTTTCCTCCAAGCCAGAAAGCAGGATCTGTGTCGGTACTGCTCACAGGCAGTGTGTTTTTGTCTGGATACAAGAGCCTTGGGAGTTTCCCCATGACATTTGAAATAAGCTTCTTTAAGAAAAGTCCGTGGTCATTTGTTTCTCTGACAGACCGAGGCAAACAAGTTGGATGGGCCCTGTTGCTCACCATGTTGTCACATGTGGTCGCAGGAGGACTGTTAAATGTGAGAACCTCCTTGATGTAACCTTAACTTACTAGGAAGGAATTTTTTATCCTTTTTTGTTTTAATGTAATATTTAAGTCGCTGTCAGGCAACAAATCATAAGAACAATCAATCACACAAACAGATGCCATGCAAATACATCTTTTAAGCAAGTAGCTCAAGGAATCATTGAGGGGATAAAGTAGTGATCTCTCCAGGGGAAAATTAGTAAAATGAGCTTGCCAGTCTTGGATGAAGGCTGGACAGGATACAAACCAGCCATCTTTGTGAGTCTGCCTCTTCTCTGTGGCACTGACACAGCAGCTGTGAATATTAGTATTATTTCCCTAAAACCTTGTGACTAAATTCCACTAGCAGAACAATTTGCCCTTCCTGTTCAGGAAATATTTGCTGCTAAAACGACTTGAAGGCAACATGAACCAATCTGGAAGAACCCCAGAAGGAGACTTTGGTTATAAAAAGCTCATTCACATATTTGGAACATTTTCCTTAGAAATTGAGAAACCAGCTTGGATGAAAGTTCTCTTTGCTCCTTTTTTCCTCTCTTATTGGTTCTTTTTAAGCACAGTCTATCTCCTGGAGGTGGAAAACCTTATTTGGCCTCGGTCTCCTCCTGGAAGGAATACAATGTTAGAAGCAGAAAAATGTGCCATTCCAAGTATGTATTGCAAAATTACCACCTTGGCATGCACTCCTTGAAAAGTCATTCTGATGCATCCAAATTTTCACAGGTTTTCCTGCTCCATTTATCAAGGGCACCATTTTTAAAAAGTGCTATTTTTTTTAGCCTTTGATTTACAGTAAGCCCATTGCTCAGAGGAAGCCGGCAGAAAAAGACCGGTTTCCTTTGATGCATTCCTAAGTGTCTTGGTGAGAGGAATTGTTCTGGTGTGTGAATCAACTCTGTTTCCTCTGCCTGTCAGAAAAACAGTGCAACCTTGCACTGCTGATATATGCCACGCTGCATGGGATGTGGTTGATCTCCGCTGCTGCTGCTCCACAGAGATCTGTTTCCTAATGTGAGCAGTAACCAGATTAAAATCAATGCTGGAGGTTGTTTTGAACATTAACCATCAAATAAACTCCAACATTATACCAGAATTCCTCATGAATGATTAGATCATCCTGCTGGGAGTGCTACCATTATACATAAGGGAAATGTCACCGGCTGCCTCATAAATTTAGTATACAAGTACTAAACTTATTAGGTCTGATTCACTGCTGCCTAGCTTCAGTTTATCCTAGTATGAAGTAGAGGAGTTACATTGGCATAAATGTGCAGTGAAACACTGGTTCCCTTCTCATTTTAAGGGATCAGCTGTTTCCACTGACTTTCATGAGACTAATGCTAAGTAGATTCACAGTTGCTCCACTCCAGCTATGTTAAGTGTCAGTTGTGGTACATCATGCAGGGGAGCCAGTCCTGTGGAAAAATATAGACTGGTATTTCTGGCATAGAAATGTAACTTCCCTAATAGTGAAGGGAGGTCTAGATTGCAAAAAAATAATGTGCTCTGGAACTGGGTTGACAAAATCAAATTATCTGATTTAGGAGAAAAAGCCAGACTCAAGGCAGGTTGGCTTTTGACACAGGATAGCTGCTCAAGTGTAAGTCCACCACAGAGCTTATGTTGAACAGGAGCTACGTACATGATCCAAAATACAGGTTGTCTCCAATTCCCTGGTACTTCAATGTGAGCACTTCTGTCAGATACACTGAAATTTTCCTGGGTACAGAGAAGGTTGGCACAACATCATTTCAGTGTGTTCCACTGCCTCATTCCAAATACGGTGACTTTCTCTTGATGTTTCAATTTTTCCATAAAAAGAGTAATTTCCCTAAAAGAGAATGTCCCTCCATCTACTGTATGTCAGGGAGGAAATAAAAGTCTCGTGCCTCAAAAACATTGTTGGGAAAATCTTTTAAATTATATGCTATTGACAATAGCAGCAATAATGAAGAGAATGTGGCCTATGAAGCTCCTGGTCCCTGACTTTCTCACTGAAGGATTATTCCCTGCAATCCCCCTCAGTGCATGTTGTCCAAAGTATTTTTTTAATGAGGTGTTGACTAATTCCCTCAGGAAATTTTTCTGCAGTCTGACAGGTCTCATTGCTTGCATTCTACCCAAGCTAAATTTCGCTATACCAGACTTTGTCTCAAACTACTTCCCTCTTTCCTTGGTGTATTATGCATCTTTCAAATATTTGTAGGCAGTTATCATATCCCCTTTTTTAGCTGTCTGTCAGCCAAGTTAAACATAATTAGCTTTTTTAATCTTCCTCCATAAATCCAGCTTACTTTCTTGAAATCCAGTCCCCTTCTTCTACTTACGTGTCTTTTTGGTATGATGAAACTACATATTTCGTGGTTACTTTTCACACGCTATCACTGATACCAGTAGGAAGAGGCATCAGAAAATCAGACAGTAGATCAGGGATGATTTCTAGTCTAGGTAAATTTTTTTGCTTTTTGTAACATAGACAGCTTCACTATCAAATAATTGAAGGTTTTCTTTGAATTTTTATATCAGTTAATATTCACAAAATTCAAACCCTGTAGAGTACTTTCAAAGATAATTGCTGTAAGGGATCAATTAGGAATTTTGTGCACATTCTATGGGTAAACTTGGAACAGTAGAACACTGCTGGAAAATTAATCTACCTGTCACAACAATGTGTTAACTGATGTGGAAAAAAATACTTTTTTTCCAAAACAATTAGAAAATATTATCCAGGAGTGATTTGGGGTTGTTTTTTTTTTGTTGTTGTTTGTTTGGCACTAGTGAAACAAGTGTTCCAATGTCCCAGCACACATTCCCTGAGCATTTGCTACAGGATGCCAAAGTGTTCTTGCCAAAAACAGGATGCTTTTTTTTCAGATCTATGTAAACAACAGGGAAGCATTTCCCATCATATGTGTCCCACAGGACTGGATGGAAGCTTAACCAGAGCATTGTTTTGCACTTACTGATTCTGGACACAGGCGGTATCTATTCACTCATTTAGTCATTATTTATATATATCTATATCTATATCTATATCTATATCTATATCTATATCTATATCTATATCTATATCTATATCTATATCTATATCTATATATATCTTATATATATGTATGTAACCTTTGGGAAGAAAGAGACAGGGGATAAAATGCACACGGCAAACATGAATTGCGTGTTCATATTTTCCAACCATTTTTAAATTTCTCCTTGAAATCAGAAGACTTCAGGGTCTTAATAGCACTTTAATTTCAGCTAGGCTGCAGAGGTATGCTATCAAAATACTGAAGAAATTCCTCCATAGGGAGATTTTAAAGATGAACTTCCCCCAGGTCTTGGTTTGCTCGCTTCTCAAGGTGACTCTCAAAATCTCAGCTTCATGTATTAGTAATAAATGACTGAAACTATTTCCCAAGGAATGCGATTGGTTCTTCATCCACTGGAATGTTTGTACCAAGGCTGGTTATTTTTTAAAAGATAAGCTGTAATTTAAACAGACACAAGTAATATCTGGTAAATCTGTACAACTTCTCTTTAGCAAAAATGAGCAGATTAGAAGATAATCCTTTGTCTGCCCTTAAGCATATACTAACAACTCCTTCCTTCACTGTATGCATGCAGATTTGTAGATTTTCACTTCATCTCCCTCAAATACCATAGCTATGACAAAAACTGTAAAGAGGCATCCTACTTGTAAAAATGCCTTCAGGAAAATTAGCAACTGAAGCAGGAAAATCCCTTCTGGAAGAAAATCCCCTGAAACAGGGATAGAAGCATGTTCAAGTGTAGGCCTCCTTCAATATTAATATACTTCCTGAGGGCAGATGTCTTTGTTCTCCTCTGATGTACAAATTCTCAAGTCTTCTCTAAGTACAATTGCAGAATGACTGGTCCATGTGGCTGCTTGAAGTTTTTGATATTTTGAAATTTATATTAAGTGCTCTAATTATAAATTGAAGGGAAGATGGAAAAACGTTTCCTATTTTTGGTGTTTTCACAACTTTTCCTATGAAAATGTGTCTGTCCCAAAATCTCTGAGACAGTGATTGTGTTAAGTAGGTTTCTAGTTTCTCTGGTTTAACTCACAGTAAATTCATAAGGAACTCATGTGTGGAAAAGCTGAAAGATCCAAGTCCAAGCAAATGAAAATTAAGAGAGGGGGAGGTGCTTTTGTTATAACACAATAGCTCAAAATTTCTTGAACTGCAGATTTTGGTCACTGACAGAATCCAAAATCCTTGCTGATTTTAATTTCTTTTGCTGATGATGGTACTTTTGCAAGATCTCCCCACAGTCATCATGAAAGTGGAACAAAAGGCCTGAAAGCCAGCATGAGACATCTGACATGAGTAATCATGACATCAGTGATCAGAGTTGTGCTCAGCAAAGGACTGTGGGATAAAGGCATATAAAAATTGCATAGCTGTGTATGTGTTGTACTCCCACAAGGAGTTCACAACCTGCAGTGTGCCCTACACAGACAACACAGGAGATGCAGCCTGCAGTTTGATTATTTTTAGTTCATATTTTTAAAATAAAAATAACATTACTGGTTTTTACATATAGGAAAAAGCTGGATGAGCATCCAGAAGCAGACGTTTGACGGACTGAAGTCCACCTGGATGCAGCAGGTGGGCAGAGCCTGTGAACTCCACAGGTTAGTGCAAGTCTGAGGCAGCTAGAGTGACTCTCCCTTCTTTGCTCTTCTCTTGGCAAACAAGAGAGATTTTGTTCAGCCTAATGGGGATTCCCAGCATGGAAGCCAACTGCTCCAATCCCCTCAGCTGGTCCTTCCTTCCTGAGCTTGGTTATCTACTTTTAAAGCAAATTGCCTTCCCCAGAAGAAGGTGTGAATTAGCCTTGTCTAAGGGGACCCAGTGAGAAGGAACCATGGGGTGGGATATCTAAGAATCAGTCTCTGATGTTGTCTCTGCAAATCCACAAATCAAATTAGCTTGAACCAAACTGGAGGAAAACACATGGTCCAGGCACCCTGGCCCTTGAGTAACAATGACCAGCAGCAGGCCACGCCGCAAAGGGACAAAAAACATAACAGTGGTGGAAGTGGGGTACAAAAACACCCTTCAGGAGATCTCTGAAGTTATTCAGCTGAAGGTGTGTGTGGTGCAGAGGATTATTTGGGAGACACAACACAGCAGGGATCCTGGAGGTTTCCTGGGCATGATGGTACTTTTGGAGTGAGGTGTGGGCTTGCAGTGGAGGCTGTTGCTGATGTGCCCAGCCTGTGCTGGTGCTAGGAGGTGCTACATGGCCCATGGGGTGTCAGGGAAACCCAGTACGGAAAAAGATGAGGAAAGACTCCTTACAATATCCATTTGCTTTGATCTCTGACTTTGCAATTTCTTTCCTTCAAAGACTATTCACATTATTCTGGCACTTAAAAAAAATCAAGCAGGCTAAAGGTCAGCTTTATAATTTTTGTTGGGTTTTTAAAGAAGTTTAAACCAGAGCCTAAGGAGCCTAGCTATGCCATTTGGGAAAGAAAAATCAGCACATAAAGCCAGTCATTTTAGATGTCCACTAGAGCTGGAAAGATTTTATGGGCTACAAAATTAAATATGACACTGACCCTGGATGTACTGGAACAACCTCTTCAGTTTTTCTCTCCACCATTAAGATTGCTCATTTAAGCAATTCCTTCTGAATCCATAATTATATAAAATAAGATCAGGGTTATCATTATTATCTTGCCAAAATGTTCATTCCCTATGAAATAACTCCTATAGTGATTCTACCAGAAATGGGGAAATACTCTTCTGGGTATAGGATAGACTTATGAGGGGCTATCTGTAGAAAAACAAAAATAACATCTCTAGGAGTTTTGCCAGTAACAGTAACAAAACAAGAGTAGAGCTAAGCTTGTGCTGACTGGTTTTGAAAATTACAGCTTTGATTTGTTAATGACCGTTTGTATGACAGACTACTGCAAGCCAGTTATCTGCAGAAATAAGTACTCAGAAGAAGAAAACAGGACATATCCAGGCAAGCTGTGGTTTGTACCAAGGCTTCATATTTGCAGAAAGACAGATATATACTATTGCTCAGGTTTTTTCAGGAAAACCACTACTGAGGCATTTTTTGCCAACCTTTTTGAGTTCATGTCAAAAAATAATACTGAAAACTGATCTTTGGGGATTTTCCTGGCTAGCATTTCACTGTCAGAAAGCCATGGCCCTGAGTCAGCAAGGAACAGGCAGGCCTACCTTTAAACATGTGAAAGTTATTTGTAGGAGCAATTTAGTGAATCGGAGCTCATATGAGACATAAGGGGGAAGATTTCATAAAAAAGACTAAACTACAGGACCTGGCAGAGTTACATTTGAAATGTCACACAGGCCTTCTCCCTACCCTCCCTTTAGAATGCATTCATTAGTTGTAGCAAAACTCTTCTTAATAAAAGCGGTGGTGCTTTGCTGGAAGATGAACTTAACATGGTTGCTTACTAACTTAGATTTACATTATGGTGGAGTATGAAATCAAAGCAAAGCCTGCAGGTATCAACAGAGAACAGATTAATGGAGATATTTCCTCTGCTAACAGCTAGCTGAACTCACAGTTTCCTGAATGCTGATGGGTGCCACTCAAAAGCAACCACCAAGACCTGCAAGGCAGATTGAGCACCTACATCTGCTGTGTCCTTGTAGGAGCCGCTCATTCTCTAAAAATCAAACCTCTCCACAGTGCCTTAAGTGGGACACTCAGGAAGGGTGATAGCTAAAGCTTTTATAAAACCTCTAGCCTGATGCTACAATGAATTAGTCCAACTCAAAACCAGATATTTCTAACAAAGCCTTGTCTGTTCTGATGAAAGACAGTATTTGTACTCACTGGTAAGCAGACCACATTTGGTTAGTTTTCCAAGTTCTTCCTCACCTCTTGAAGCAAGATGAAATGACCTTTCAGCAACAGTTTTTTTCTTCTTGGCTTGATCTGAACGAAGGCTTTCTATCCACATGCATGTGAAGGAGAGTATGGATGATTTAGTGGTGAAAACCCAAATATCTCCTTTGAGCTTTGCAGGCTTTCTACTGTCCTCTCTAAAACCAGTCACCCAAGGGTTTGTGTGTGATGAGGAGTGTATATACCGGGGCAGGGGACTAAATTAATCTAGAGCCTTCTAATGTTTCCAACACACTTCCATTTAGTGGGCACTTAGTCAGAAGGCCTTGCAGTATTTATGGGAATTTGGCACTAGACATGGAATATTCACGCAGGCAGTGTGGACAAGCTCTGACTGGTCAAAACTGATGTTGCTTTTGTTCCATTCCTCAAACTGATTTGAGCTTAATTTCTGTAACTGGAGGACCTTGCTTCAGCTTTTGACCGAGGCTTCTTCAGAAGAAAAGGTTTAAAGGGAGAAGGCAGATAAACTAATGCAGGAATGAACTACTGTCTCAGTAGTACCAGCTTTGCCAGAAGAAAAGCCAGATAACTTTGTGGTAGAACAGTACAATTTTAATTAAGGTTTAGTGAGTGTGTTGACAAAAAAGACTTTTCTGCTGTTTGAAGCAATCAGGTCTGCTCACAACACGTGTTTTCTGAAGTACTTTTAGAGATGCCCTCTGTGGCAAGGGTGCTTTTGCAGGTGTTGGGGAGTGTGCTGACCTCAGAGGAGAAAATATGCAAATCTTCCTGTTTGCATGGCAGAACTTGAACAAAAGCTGTCCCTGGCAGTCCCATTAAAGTGCATTAAGGGCTCTGATCCCTCTCTCAAGCTAAAGTTGTCTTTGTCCCAGGGCTCCTGGCCGGGGCTTTCAGAGCTCTCCCTCAGGATGTCAGCCAGCAGGGTCCCATTCTCTGTGCAACTGTGGTCCTGCTGCAAATGGTGACAAGGGACAAATCTGCATCTCTCAAGAGCAAACCTAACTTCTTGTACTTGCCCTGGGAAAAGGAATGAGGGAGGCTCCAGTACATCTGCTCCAATTTCAGCACGGAACAGTAGAAGGAAATTAATTTATTCACTCATATCCAGTACAAGAGAAAACTGTCCCTCTATTCATTCACCAAGATGAAATGTTGTCCCTACTCTGCCACATTTTCTGTAATCAATAGTTTTGTTTGTTCTAGAGTTACCTACCAAAGTCATTGCTAGATCAGGATAATAATTTGGAACTTTTCAGAAAACAATATTCTCGCTCTGGTAAAAAGCAACTGCAGTTATTTCTTCATAGGCATGGGGATGTTGTTCATGTGCTACTTATCTGGGCTTTCTGTGTCTTCGCTATTAATGTCAAAAGAGGACAATTTCCATGCCTACCCAGAGTAGTCTGGTGGGATACCTTCGGGTAAGACCACATTAGAAACTTGACCAAAGCATCATTTCCCTTAGGAAAGGACAGATTTATTGAACTGTAACACTCAAGTTATGGGTTGTTGAAAACTTTGCAAGTGTCTTGTTTTTCTAAGGGGTTGAAGCTTCCTGTCTTCTATGTAGTACTCCCAGTCATACACTCCTGAGAAATTAAAAATATTTTGATTTCCTAAAAAGTCACCACTAATGATGAAATTCCTATTCAGCTGAAGAATTGTTCAATTTCCTCAAAATTTTACAATGCCCTGGTACGTCAGTGTTTTTAAAGACTCCAGACAGCCAAGGAAGGGCTCAAATCTCAGAGTATGTCTATTTTGAAATGTCCAGCCTCAGGTCCAGTAAGCCTTCTCCGTGTAAGCACACGGGACCACAGCTCAGGCTGAAGTCACAGAGAGCAGATGGTGGCCATTGGTTTCAAAAATTCAGGTGTAGGCAGCTGAAATTGGCTTCTCAGAAACAGGTATTTCTAACACTACTGTTGAAAATACAGAATTCCTCATATGGAGAGATCAAATGGTGAGCACATGGGGCTGGAAGCCATTCCCACTCAATCCAGTTACAGTTTCACAATGATAGGAATTTGGTTTTTAAGGCCGGATGCTTGTCCAGGTTGGGTCACCATCAGTTTGCACCATCTGGAGATATAATACTTGACTATTACCCATTGCCTCTTTCCACTCTGATACAATTTTGTCCTGGGAATGCAAGGGACTTAACTACCTCGGGGCTTCTAAGGGCTGGAGCTATCTGAACATTCCTTGTGGCACTGAGTTGTATGGGAATTTAGCAAAGATCTTTTCTCAGGCAGCAGATCCTTTGTCTCAAGAAATATTCTGATTAAATCGTTAAGATGTGGGACATGCAGCTAAAGAGAACAACAGAGTTTGAAGGAACATTTAAAGAAATATTTTTTACAATTCCCAGTGCAGCTGGGATGATGACACATGCTCTGGTCTTAGCAATCTTGCCTGGCAGGCTAGGGCTTTATATGTAAATACCAATATATATTTACATATTTTCTAACATCTGTTATGAATTTGTTTTCCCTTTGCTTCTATTTAAAGTATGTCTTGTCCTATTATCTCTGAGGCTGAAATTTGGAAGGGTTTCTTAATAAACTCTATGTACTGCAGAGCCACAAGAAAAATTCTCCCTCCTCCACAGCTTTTTAAGACAGTCCTTCTACAGTTATTCCTTCTTCATATTTCTTAATGGATTAGCATCTCCCCAGCCTATGAAAGGAGTACAGTTTTCTTAGTGGATTCCTGCTGGGAAGGGTATAATCTCACCACCACCTTCCAGGGATTTATATGGGGTGAGTCTAACCCATTTGTCCTGGCAGCCCAGCTTTGTAATTGTCCCACAGCTTGGTGCCTCTTTCAGAGAGCTACCTGCTGTTAGCTCAGGGTCCCATCCATGGTTTCTGCATTCTGGAAGAAAATCTGCAAAGGACCAGTGCCGGAGCCACCACTGCAGAGAGGGATCCCAATGGCCTCTGAGGCCAAGAGATGCCACAGCCAGGCTCAGAGCTGCAAAAGGACCTTGGGAGCAAAGTTCAGCCCATCATCCTGACAGATTTATGCAGTCTATGGAGCAAAGCTAAACAGGATAGCAAGCAGGGTTTGGAATACGTGAGAGAGACACACACGTTTTATTTGTGTTAAGTAAATAGATAAAGTGAAAGGGGAAAGGGCAAAAAAGAAAATGTCAAAGTGGGTCAATGCCAACATTCCCACGTCTCTGACAGCAAAGGCTTCAGTGCAGGGTGCTCACTGTGAGACAGATGGGGCATAGATTTTCAGAGGTGCTCAGTGCCAAAAAACCTTGAGTTCACACTGTCAGTCAAGATGCTTTGCTAAATGAATTAGGGTGATGTCCTGACCCAGAAGTGCACCTATAGCCAGCACTCACAGCTGATTTCCTTATTTTGACTGCAGTCACCTACCTAACTCCTTTGTGGTCGTGGGCCTGAACTAGGCATGAACTTGAGTGGGGATGAGGAGTCTTATGGAGATGTGTAAAATTGTCTTGTAAAATGCTTTTCCAAGGAACAATTAAGCATCAGTGCAAATAAATAAAATTTCCTTAAAATTTCAGGGCTCTGTATGGCCAGATGACACGCAAATCAAAGGGTTTTCTGCTGATAAAATTCCAGGAAATAAGGGGCAGGGAGTAAGGAATTGAGAGATAGCCAGAAACAAAATGCTCAGATCATCTATCCAAAAAAGTTGCTTCTTCAGCCAAATTACTCAGTCTTTTATGAGAAAGATGTCTTAGTTTGGCAAGGAGGAAAAAACAACACCACCAGACAATAAAAAAAAAAAAAATCCAGTTGAATTCTAAATACCAATAATGCAGTGGAAACCGAGCTTGTTCTCTGCTATGGTAAAACTTTCAGTTGAAACCCTGAAATGAGTAACCCTCGAACAGGTACCAGGGACCTTGGACTGATGGATGCTAGCAAACATCCGAGTTTCTACTGGCTCCACAAAAGCCTTCCTGCAGATTTGTCTCCAGAAGCAGCTCATTAAAATAAGCTGTGAATCACTGAGATAAATGTTGAAACTGATAAGCTTCTTATATATACCAAATTTACATAAGTATCAGACATCTCCCTTCATTAGGCTGGTTATGACTTACCCTGTAGCTATAACTGAGGCTCTGCTGTTGCAAAGTTTTACTGCACATGCTTATGGAGTCAATAACAAATTTATCTGCAAATTCATTTCTCTGCAGTAACTAAAAATGCTCTTCTCTTGCTTCCTTGCTGCTGTCTTGCCCAAACCATAAAAACTCAACAATTTCTGAGAACTACTGGGAGCCTATGCAGTAAACATAAAAGAAAACCAGGTCTGACTGCAGATTTACTATGTGATTTCTTCAGCTAAGGCATATTGCTCTGCACTTATCTTCTGTAATAAATAGGAAAATTAAGACTCTGAGCCTTAATTAAAATTAAGCCTTAAAATTAAGACTCAGAGACTTCCATCCCACCCCAGCCAGAGCTGTGCACTCTCAGAGCTGTACAAACATGTACTTAATTACTCTTCAGAGCTTGCCACAAATGTGCAACATGCCCAGCCATCCAGAACTTTCTAAAAGTCATTATTTTTAAAATGAAACAAATACTTTGTCCTCCGCTTCACTTTTTAACTAGTGCGTTAAAAAAAAAAAAAAATTGTTTCATAATTGCTATTACGACGGAAGAGACTTGCAGTATATTTTCCACCACCAGCACAATTAGACCATATTCACCTCAGGTGCAAGAACAGGCATGCTGACTTTGACTATACACCTCATAATTCCTGACTCAATTAGCACACAGCAGATAATCATTCCTTTTGTAATGTACTAATGCCTGCTTACCCTTCTACATCATTGGCTTCTTCCCTTTATTCCCACTGGGTTTTAAGTGGTTGTAATCTAGCAGGTACAGCCATGGCTTCTTGTTTTAAAAAACTCAAGAGAGAGAAAATGAATTAGAACAATTAAAGCCTTTTCCATTTTTCACAGTATCCAAACCTTGGATCTTAATCCAAACTGGCTATAATTTAAAAAAGCAGAATATACACCATAGGTATCTTGGCTGGCTGCATCAAGGGTGAATCTTAATGGTGTCTTGCACAGAGCCAATACAAAGACATTGCCAACCGTTTCCTTTATTTTAACAATTCCCCAGAACACACAGCATACCTAACACCCAGCTTCCCTTATAATGACCACCTGTTTTCCAAGAAAATCCAAAGCCTTCTGGTGATCATGGGAATTGCAAAAAAAAATTAAAACTGACTCCCCTTTTTCCCTTCTCACCAGCTGATTACGGTCTGTTCAAGGCCATCTGAACAAAATCAGCACACATTTGACAGCAGTGAGTGGCCATCACTCTTTTTTGATCAAATTACTGCTCAAGCCCCCTAAATTTTACCAACAAAAACATTGTCAATAAACTGTCCCTTTCTCAGATGGGGAGGAGAAAGGTCCATGACCATCTATCCCTGAGCTACAGATGAGTTCTGCTGTGTCTGCTCAGCCAGCACTGTCTCACCTACAGCTCACCTGGCCCATTTATCTTCAACAGAAACCCCCCCACCAGCAGTTCTCCACCAAACTTTTCTACAGCTGAAAGCTCTGTGTGCTTTGCAGTGCTTTGCAGTGTTTTGCAGAAGCCAAATGCTTCACAGCAAGGGAGTCTCTGTGGCCACCCACATTATATTCAAATGCACAAATGAGCCAAGGAGGTTTGCATAAACAACTTGGTACAAAGTGCTGAGATGCTGCTTGTATTTCTTTATGACAAGTTCATTACCATTTGGCATTGGCTCATGCTGATGTACAGTGAAAAAGAAAAGGGGGAGAGAGAGACTCTTCACAGTTACATTAATTTCATTTTATTTAATAAAAAACAGTATCAGATTAAAAATACAAACACTTTGGGTGATTATCCAGCGTTTTTCCCTGTGTGCCTCGTAGAGCTCAAACCAACCAAGGACTGGGAGAAAAAAAAAAATAAAATAACCCAAAAAATAACACCACACAATTTTGGCCGGAGCTGTAAAATAATGTTGCACCAATTAAATTACACCAAATATATTATTATAACTTTGAAATGGCTTTCAGACCAATAAATTAAAAAAGAGACAAATTCAAATAAAAAAGTTGACTTTGTATTACAAAAAAAATTAAATAAGAATCACAACACTAATAGTAACAATGTGCAGTCAAGTTTTTTTTTTTTTTCTTCTCTTCTAGGAATGATAACATGCCAGTAAACATGTAACATGCCAGTAACATGCCAGTAAATCCCTACGCAACATTTCCAGTTTGGCAGCAAGCAGTCACTCATTCACATTTGTACACAAGGATGCAGGCCTGGGCAAAAGCCTTGGAGATAGGAGCCTTCAGGGTGCTCCTCACTTCCCTGCCACAGCCAGTTGAATGCCCTTCCCCTCATCCTGAAACCTCTATAAATCCACTCAAGGTTTAGTGCCAGATGTGCAGGGAAGGTGTGATGCTCTGGCCTCAACTGGACAGCACTGACTCACACCACCTGAGGATACAGCTCTTACACCCCAGGGTATGAGTTAAAAGCGTGGCTGCAAGGTACATCCACCCTTGTTTCAGAAAGGCCATGGAGACTACGTTGAGTTGTTTTAAAATGCACCACAGCAAACCTGTTAATTCAACACACTGCAAAATAGGGTGTTGGTTTGGGATGGGGTAAAAGAGCACATGCAGGGCTTTGTGAGAGAAGATGAGACGTCTGAATATCATACAGAGAGGTACACATCTGTAGAGAAGTGACCTGCAGTTGCCATTCCTGAGCAAACAGGAGTGAGCTCAGGAAGAATGACTACCTGAGAGTATGTCTCTCAGAGATTTCACGATATTGACGCCATTTATTTCAGAGTCAAATTTGGTCCAGCACTAAGTGAATAAGGAAAAAGTAAAGGTTTTCCACAGAGGCAGATTAACTGGTTTAGGAAACTCAAACTGGTTCATCTTTATGCTAGGTAGCCCATTTGATTTTTTTAGGAGGAACCAGAAGACTTAAGTACCATGACACATTGAATAAGAGGAATCTGCAAGTGAAATAGCTCCCTGTTCCAGATGCCAACGATATATGGACCTATCCCGCTTCCCAAGGAATCCCCAGAGGAACTCTATTCAGTTTCTGCACCATCTCTAGGATTTGGGACACAGTGGGGCAACCTGCTTTCAGTTCCAGTTACAGGGCAGGAGTGAGACCAGAACTTGCCCCATGCCCCTCTGCTCTGGGTATGAGTGTGGATACAAGTTTTGCAGCTGTGGATCATTTGACATCATCGGCAGAAACCTGTGATTTAATCACACCTGTGCACCTCCAAGAAAGACAGGGGCTATGTGCTCATGGAAATGAGAATGAGATGGGCCTGAAGATTCCAGTTTGCCCAGGCCTGTCAAACACACAGTGCCTTTCTGACATAGGCTTACATTCAGGTAATCCAGTAGACCCATGTGGTACCTTTATGGGAGTTGAAGCCTTCAGTCTGGATAGCTAGATATGTCTGTGAACACAAGCACACATCTTTTTTTTTTCAAACTAGTATCATTGCACACTCAGTACCAGCTACACTAGATAGAGGCAGGCCCACAACTTTAAGCTAACTCATTAAATCTACCATTATCATTTCATCACTCTATTCTTTCTGCTCCATTACCACCAACCTAGAAACATTTTCATTTGCAGAAAGGCATCTTCCCACTAACTTTCTGACCTCTATCCATTTCCTACATTCCACAACCTTTTCCTTGCCTAACATTCTGGTTGCAAACTACTGTCACCTCCAAATACTACAAGATAGCAGCAAGGTGGCACCATTTGCTGACAGTGACTGAACTCTTCATTCGTGGGTCAGTTAACCCTTGAGACCCTTTGTCAGATCCATCTTTATCTGGGCATTCATCTGGCTGGCCACTTTAAAAGAGTAGCAGATTGAACATATGGGTTGAAATGCCTTTAAAGGTCATTTAGCTCCTGATAATACCCATTCCTTCCAGTTGCCATTATTATTTCTGTGGCTGTTTTTACTGGTAGTTGGAAACAATTTTAGAACTTTTTACTCAGTGAAGAGCAATGGACACTGGGAGGTCCAGATATGAATACCTGCTCCATTGCTTGTCCATAAACACCTCATGAGGTTTTCCTGGGGCAAGTCTCTCAAATTATCTTAGAATATGTTCAAAACCTCTCAGGTCACTCTGGTGGAAGAGACCATGGTAACCACCTAGCCTGGTGTCCTGCATAATGCAAGCCACAGATTCCCACTGTGCAATCACTGTACCCAGACAAATAACTTCAGAGGGAAAGAAAACCTCTTGGTCTAAAAGTCATCCAAACCTGACTTGAAGAATTCAGCTCATCTCTTAATAAAGGTTATCTAAAATTAATTAAAAACCTCTCAAAACATTTGTCCCTCACTTCCAGTTTTAATTCTGTCTAGCTTTGACTTTGAGCCATCAAATCTTGATGCTTTTGTCTGCTAGCTCCTGATGTGCTTTCATCACAGATACAAAGACCAAAGGTTTTTCTCTGGTCAGGTAGGTAATATTTTGAGGACACAAAATTAGAGAAGTGTGAGATGGCTTTGGGGCAACTTTACCTGGAGTTCAGCTAAGTAGGTAGTCAGCTCCTCTGAATCAAAACCTACCATTGTCAGCAAATCAGTGACCTGGCTTACTCCATCATAAAGGTACACAGAATTACTACTCCCTTCCCTCCCTTTTCCATCTTCCCTCTGCTAGTTGAGCTTGTTGCAGATCTCCAGGGCTTTCTTGTAGACCTGAGTCACATCATCCATGTCTGTCAGAAGAGAAAAACTGCTGTCCCCCAGACGGTTGCGGTAACGCTTTAGATACTGTGGCCGTGGGCGGTTCTGAAGTCCTTCAAAGTCTTGGATCTGGAGGAAATTTTCAGCAGAGACACAGCTCCGTATTCTCTGCCTGTTTGGCCTGTTCTCTTGCAAATCCAGCAAATCAAATGAGTCACTGGACAAAATACTGTCATCACTAATTACGCTGGAAGGGCGACTGTAACTTCGAGGTAATGCGTCCCCAGGCAAGACCATTTCTTCCATAGCCTCCAGTGTTGGTGTGTCAGGGCTAATCAAAGCAGGTTCAGTGCTGTTGGTAGAGTACTTGCTGTTATGTTTCAAGATGCCCTTACGCCTGCAGGAATGGCTGTAAGACCCATTTCTGGATGGCTCTGTGATCCCTGGAGAAGTGTCACTGTTTATTGTCTCATCATTATTGTCCAAGAGTTCAGAAGATTCACTTCTTTCTGGAGAGGAGTAATAGCCGGACTCCCTCTGCTGAGTCTTCTTTAAGATTCCTTTTTTTGGCATTAGTGAAGACTGCTTAGCACCATGCTTGCCAGCTACCTCTCCCTCTACAACACTTTTAATGGCCACACCAGTCCTACACAACTCTTGCTCCATCTTAAAAGCAGAGGGTAACACTGGGCTGACAACTCCTTCAATGAAACCTGCACTGTGAGAGCGATGTTCACTGTTGCTCCTTTTCTTCAGGATGCCTTTGGGTCTCTTGGAGGTCAGTTTGGTTGCATTTTCAGCTCCTCCTTCCTGGATGGACTGTGCAATGTCATTTTCCTTTTTTGATTTTTTCAGAGACCTTTGTCTCTCTAGTGTGACTTCAGGACCTTTGGGCTTAGACAGGCACTTGATTTTGATATCAGTCTCTGGTTGGAGGCCAGTAGAACGGTGATGCCAATCAATGAACCTTGCCAGCAGTGGGGACTCGGAGTCCCTCATGGCATCACAGTCACAGACACTGCTCTTGTAGCCCCAGTTAACCCACCAGTGGTTGGCAATGTCTTCAATGGTTGCTCGGCGTTCAGGGTTCACCATCAGCATCCACCTGATAAGACCACGAGCATCTATGGGTGAAGAATGGCATACACGTTTTTAGAACATGAACATTCTTAGGTTTGTCAGTTTAAATTGAAAGTGTGAAGACAATCAAATGAGCAAAAATAATGCTCCATACTACAGAGAAAGTGAAAGGGAACAAGGCTTTGACTATCAATGATTGAAAATGCCTCTCAGCACTAATTTTCATCAGAAGAATATGATTCACTCTGGAAAATGTACCGGGCTATCCAATAAATTGAGGTTTGTACTGTATTAGACAGAGAATAGTTCCATATTACTGAAGGAAGGCACCAACCTATTAACTCTAATGACAAAACTTAAGAGGAAAATAAAACGGAATTGGGATGTTTTAAATGATCTATACATTTTTGTATTTACTTTTTCCATAAACAGTGTCATCTTCTGGGTATTGTAAAGGTTTATTATCATACAGAGAGCAAGAAGACAGAAAATTGAAAGGAATAGCAAACAGATAAATACACAATACAAGATAAATATTCATTTAAATATAATATTTGCATAGATGTTTAAGGCTGGAAGGAGTCACATGGCTGCTTAATGTGTTATCCTAGAAGCCAATGTGAACACAGTGGCATTAATTCAGATTTTGGCCTGCCTTCTTTACTAAGAGACTGTGTTGCTCTGACCATTCACCTTGTCTGTGTGATAGCCCACAGCACAGTGAGAGGACAGCTCTGTACCAGTATGTTGTATCAGTTTACAGCTCATCTGAACAATTCCAATTGTAACAGCTAACAGACATTCCACTGCCACAGATCTACTTAAAAGAGCCCATTACAGCTCCCTAAGGCAACAAAATCTGTCTGCTTCACAAATCTAATTTCAAAAGGGCTTTCAGAAAGTGCTGTACTCAGATGGGAATTTATAGCAGATGAACTCAGTAGAAGAATGAGATTTTTTTTTGGTGTACATCATTCTAATATGACTCTGTAAAATATTGGAAGGGGCTGAACAAAATGCTCCATCCTGAACTGTTGTCAGATCGGTACATGGCTCTCCCTCCTTTTTCATACCTGAGGTCTGTGTTGGCTCACGATATTCTCCACTGCTGATCTGCCTGATGAGATTTTTGTGATCGAAGCCATCAAAGGGCATCGTTCCATAAACCAGAGTGTAAAGCAATACACCAAGGGCCCAGCTGTCAACCTGAAATACAGACACAATATGTGGAAAGTTAATCCCTGCTCCTCTCCAATGCCATTAGGACCACAAGAGCAGCATCATGTCCAGCTGCACCTACTGCTGAGCAATTTGGTATCTAACATCTCACTAAACACCCACAGGCAATGTAAACAAAAGTGAAGCTGCTTAAGAACTTCAAGTACAGGGACAGACCCAAGTGAACTCACATATACAGTAACATTTGCATTAAGACTACCCCTCAGGAATATTATCATCAAAGACATCCCCATCCACCACAGAAAAACTGACCCTTCTTACCTCTGGGCCTCTGTAAGGCCGTCCATTAACTATTTCAGGGGAAGCATACAGTGGGCTTCCACAAAAGGTCTGCAGAAACTTGTCTTTATGATAAAGGTTGGAGAGTCCAAAATCAGCAATCTGCAAATATAATTGCACAAGGCATTTGTAATATTAATGATTTCTTAAAGTAAAAAATCCATTATCAGGAAAGACTTAGCTATATTTGTCTCTGCCATTGGGGAAGGAGTTCGATGTGGATTTTACTTTTCTCCCTAAAGATCCTTCAGAGAAGAAGGGTTCCCAGGTTAAGTCCTCCTGATTAGGAACAAGGATGCTTTGAGTCCATTCACATACAGGCCACCAACTGCATAACCATCAGATGATAATTTTATCCTGGATGAATTGCATATGCTTGCAGAGACAATTTCATACTAGGAAGCCTGGTGTATAGTCATTAATACCAGAGGAAAGCAAGCAGAAAGTACCACCCTTCTTATCACACACATGCAAGCCAAAAGCCACGACCTTTAAAATCAACAGGAGGAGGGAGACAGGAGTGCTGCAGGAAGCTGAACATTACTGAAGAAAGTGACTTTTGAAATCATCTGGAATGTAGCTACACCTGAATAAGGGGCAAAGTGAGGCAGTCACTCACTCCTCCAGATTCAGGGACATGGATCTGAGGAATCTGAGATGTTAAGCCCACGAGACATCTATCACAAAATAATAAACACAACTCTGATTTCTAACTGGAAACAATGGGCCCAAATCCGGCTTTCCCAACACAAACAAAACTTCCCTTGGGACTGCTGGGAATTTTGCCCATGTAGGAATTGCAGGATCAGGTCCAAATATTTTGTTTACTTCAATTCTCTGTTCTTGTTCTTACAAAACAAAGGCTGAGGACAGCAATAAAAAAATACTCCCACAACCTCTACATTTTCTTTGTTTCTCTAGCACAAGGCAACACATTTTCATCTTGTGAAAAAACCCAAATATTTCTGCTTCCCAGAGACACTTGTATTATTGCCCACAATCAACATAATGCCTACATAAAAGACATAAAGCACAGGCATAAAAAGGGCATTGTAGATACAAAAGACAGGAGCTTTGTCTGGGTTTTCTTCACCTTATTCTTGTCTTTTCTACCAGAAAGAAATTAAATCCCAGGAATTTTCACAGGAGAAAATTCAAGAAAACACAAGATGACTGGAAAAGGATTTGCCAGCACCATCATTCACTCTTGGCTTTCTAAAATGTGTATCATCAATGCCTCTAATACCTGTTGAATTACAATGTTCAGTGAACTCTTGGAAGAGGTAAAGTCTTTGTCTCTACTAATTCAACTGGTTCAGCTACACCAAAAAATGACACAGTTGAGACCAAAACAGCAACATATATGTGCTTTCTAAACAGATATAAATAGATATATAGTTGTTAGGTACTTTCATGTTAGAAAAACAAACTTTTAAAATATATCCTTTTTACACAATTTATAAAGTCACAAGTAAAATAAGAGATTTCATGTTTCACTCTTCCTGATTTTGATGTTCTGCTTGTGCAGGTGTTTCACTGACAATCTGTATTCATCCTGCTCAAAGAACAGCTGATTTCTGATCATTAATTTTAATTCATCTCACCATGTTCATTCATAGATTGAATTCACTCAGTCCCTCAGACAGCATATTATCAACCATAGCAGAAAATTCAACCCTTAAATAAATGCGGTTTGTAAAATCTTCATTGTATGGTTGGAATGTCATTGAAAACAGCTGGCGTAGAATTGCAGTCTGCAAACATATTCTCATGGCTCAGATTGCACTTAATTGCCTTAAATACCATTTTCTTATCAAGTCACCCTGCCTGGCTTGCAGGAAGTTGGTTTTAAGCCTTATGAAGTGTGCCCTGTCAATCAGGGGAAGAATGGGATCATTTCAGCGTTAAAAATTCATGCTGGTCATTGATATTTATTTTAGTTCAGGATGCAGCTAAGACAAGGACAAACACTGCACAGTGTGATTCCTTATGAAAATACATTCCCTTAACACTACGGAATGTATAAAATGCACGAGGATGTGTATGAATATATATATATAGGGATACACATACCATTGTTCACTCTTAAGAAACTCTCAGACTTGGGCATTCATGTTTTCATTTTGACCATTCAGGAAAAGAGTATTTATGTTACAGTCCACTCCCATGCTCACAGACTGATGTTTATCAGCTTTTCCCATTAAAAGTGTCATGCCCCCCAAAACAAGATTAAGAGAAGCCAACATTACTTCATGCTCTTGGCACTTAAATGGAACTAAGACATCAAGTCAAAAAAACTTCCTAAATTGGGAGGAGCAGAAAAATGGACTTTTATTCCCCTTGCTTCAGGAGTGTATGTTTCATATTTGCTGTTAGCTATGATAAACCAGATGTAAGTTATTGTTGAAGCATGGAATATGAAGTTCACACTCATGGAAATTGTCAGTTTTATCCCACTTAAGAATCTGTCTCTCTATACAACAGATAGAGAAATAGTTAGCAAATGAAATGTACGTGCAGTTGGTAAGACTTCCAACAAAGTAAATCCCAATTCCATACACTTAGTCTGTATGTACGAAACCCTCATGGGTTTTTAGTGGTTAGTCTGATTGGTGTCCCCTTACCAGCCCAAGAAAATGTGCAGTTAGCAGGATTATGTTACTCTTATACTTGCATTGTTCTACTCTTCTATCACTTTGAGGTTGATCATACCGTTTACGTCAACCTCTGCTAGACATCTCTTAGCTGCAAATCCCAACCCAGGAACTATTCTTATCCCTACTGTGAACAAGGATGTTCAGTCTCACAAGTGTTTAAAGCTCATTTGATTCATTTGTCTCCTGCATTTAGTGGTTTTCAGTAAAAGCTTGCAGGAAATAGTACTGTATACAAGAAATCCATGAAAAAGCTAGTAATACACCACAGATTGGATCACTCTCATTGCACTCCACCTCTGGCCTGTGGATATGCAGAACTCTTCAAAATGTGTAATTTTTTGTTGCTTCCAGACACTGGTGTTTCCTTGTTGCTGTATTCTAACACATGACTCTGCTTCCAGAGATTTTTACTCACCATCACAACTCTTAAAAACAAAAAAAACCCCTTCTTATGTCTCCATACACTCCTATATGACCTTCATCTAATTATCTAAAGCTTAAGAAAGATTTCCAAGTTAGTGTAGTAACAAGTAAAATGGTCTTTTAGGTCAGATAATAATTTCTATTGGATTGCTTGTCCTCTTTATTTCCTGTTTTAAAAGTATTGTTTATACTACTATACAGGGATCTATTTTTACATCTTATTTTTTCTTCACATTACTATGACTTTTTTAAAATCATAATGCATAGATCACTGGCTTAATCAGAAACATGTATTTAATTGCACATTGCACCCAAGATCAAAGAGATTACCTTAATTTTCTCATTCTTAAAATCAAACCACCAATTTTGTGTTTGTAATCCACTGAATGAAATATAAATACCAGGAAAGTACATGTAAGACTATCGATCCATTTCTAGAAAATGCCTTCCCCTGAGTATTTGAAGCCTTCAGTCAATACCAAACCCCAAACTACATTTTTTTCTGCCTGAACAAACTGCATGTAAATACTCTCAGGATGAGGACCTGATGAATTTACTCCTAATAAATAATTTACAGTTCCATATGTGTTTCCTTGCCAACGGTTACTGTTTAGTGAAACAAAGAAAAAGTGGGAAGTAAAATTCTGTGCAAGTAACACAGAAACCAGAGCAACATATTCAAAGCTTCAGCATCAGGGAAATAGTGCCTGTATGCTTAATATCAAGTATTCAAAGCTGACCTTAGTCACAAGGTTTAAAAAAATGAGAGCACAGAGAAGAAGAAAAACCATATGAAAAGACACCTCTTGAAGCAGTCCAAATTCAAACACTATTGACTGACTATAAGATGTATGAAATATCAACACCTTCCTGAGTTCACTCTGTTTTTCAGTTTCATGATACCCTTTGCAGAAGTAGTGACTAGGGGACAGCAAGAAGCCACTTGCCCATGCCAAGGCAGCTTTGCCTGTACAGAGGCCTTAACATTTAAGAGATGTATCTGAGGAAAGGCTGGAAATATGAAAAATACCTACAGCAGTTAAAATATAATGCAAGTCAGGAAAGGGAAACTTCCAAATGACTGGAAGGTATGTGAGGAAGTAGAGCTACCTGAATTTCTTCCACAGCAGTGGCACTCACTATGGCAGCTGAAATGCATCTGTGGTTCTGAAGCCCCTGGGTCAGCTCCAGGTGTGGACCAAACAAAGCTACCTGTCTTTGCCCCATCCTTCTGCTCTACCTGCAGAAGAACAACTCCCATGGAGGAGAGAGGGGCAGGAGTGGAGCGGACTGAGAAAGCTCAGCTTCCCAGAGGCTTGAGGAAGTGATTGGTTTTGCATATGAAGACACAGTACAGAGATCAGCCCTCCACAGCTAGCAAATTCCACAAATTCCTCTTTTCTCTCAAGAATTCTCTGATTAGCTGGGAAGATAGTTTGGTGTGTAATGTGGAATGAAAGGTCATCCTGCCTGCGGAAGCCTGATTCATATACAATGTCCTAGAAAGGCTCCTTTTTGTTTTCAGCGCTGCTGAGAACAGCTCTGGCTGCTGCAGACAGCGTCCCGGTAGGAACAGGAGAGAGGAGGTCTGCTCCAATGCTGGATGCTAACAGCAAAACATCCAAATATTGCATTGGATGGGCCTTCTGTAAAAGCCTATTTTTGGAAACCACATATTTATGTGCCTTTAATACACTAGTTGATCCAAGTTAGCTTCTGTCATCAGCGTTACACAGATGGCAGCTACCACATGTTATTTTCCGTTTCCATTGCGTATCAGCCCGAAATGAAGACAGATCTCTCTGGTGTGAAGCACAGCAGGCTGTGCCTGCAGGCCCAGGGCTTTCAGGGGAAACAAAAGGAAGACCCAGGCAATTTAGGTACTGGGTGATGCAAGTAGCTCCTTGATTACTTTTTTAATTAAATAAGGATGTCCAAGTGTCAGCAGAAGCTCTTTGGTGTTCTTCCCTCTGCTTGTTTGCCCATGGATGAGCACATCCAGCCACCCTTACATCCAGCTACCCAAGAAGGAATGAAGTTGAAATAGGCTCAGCCACCTGGAAATTACACTTATTTTATGGAGGAATATAGATAGTATATATATAGGAAATTACTCTGGAAATTAAATCTCTGCATTATTTAACTTTGTGCTACAGCTATAAACAATAGAAGAAAAAGACAGGAAAAAAGGTCACTCTCATGCTTTCACTGGGGAGAAATGGCATGAAAATGACATCACTGACATCACTATCCAAAGTATACGTTTGTGTCTGAAGTTCCAAGGCCATTTCCTAATGAAGCACATGTGCTTTACTAGGTTTGTTTTGAAATTCTACTTGCTTATTTTCCAGCCATGATCAAAAGAACATTTAGACTGTTCTGTAGGAGGCACTTGAACCTTGTAGACCAGAACAGTTTTTTCCTAGCCCCAGAAACAGCCAGCAATAATATAACTTGTACAAAAAGCCCGATTGCATGGAATACTCTGCTGTTTTTTACCAGAGGTAGCTACTGCATTGGGAATCATGGACTTTGTGGGGCAGGAAAAGGCTTTCTCCTCCAAAATATGCATTGCTCCATTTAGTGTGTATTACTGGGAATCAGTGGTGTCTTCCCCCAATCTCCAAACTTCTGAGCCTCTTGCCAGATGCTGTTGCTTAGTAGCTGTTACCATAACAATGGCTCTTCTAATACCTTGGGTAAAAATGTTATAAAACACGCAAATCCATTCTGAGAATCTGAGAAAAAGAATCCTACCTTAATATTAAAATTGTCATCAAGAAGAATGTTTTCCAACTTTAGGTCCCTGTGGACAACACCATTCTGAAACAAGGAAGAAAAAAATTAGGAAGAGCATGAGAAAATATTGGGAAAATTGAAGGTGAGCTACAGGGTGGTCTTTGCATCTAGGCTGATTTCACTGTCATAACACTCACGGCCCAGTGACTAGTGGAAGGCGCTGTATTAGTCACTTGGTGTGTGGTTAAGGGAAGAATGACTGGAATCTGTCCTCCCACAAAGACTCTAAAACAGCAGGGGGTGGGGAGTGGAGGGCTGGGGGGTGTCTTTGCGGAACTTAATTTCATCCTGGATCCTGCCCCCACTGCATGAAAGCAGGATATTCTTCCTAGGCACCAGAAACCGGTATCTGTCAATGACATTAGCCCCTACAAAAGGCCTCATTCCTCCAATGAGCAGCCATGTGGATTAGGGGAATTATAATCCCAAAGGATTGTAAATGTTAGGGATGGAAGCAAACAGACTGGGTCTAGGTCAGAGCCTTCTTTACAGAAACTTGGGAAAATTAACTGCGTCAGTAATGGCACTGCAGCTTTTCAGCACTCTGCAGTGAGGACTTCGAGAAACCCCCTTTTTATCAGAATTAGAGACTTAAGTGTTTTAAGAATTCGAGTTAAAATTGTGTTAGCTGCTCATTGCCATTAGCTTTATGCAAGTTTTGGCTCTACGCAGTTGTTTTGTAAACAGGGATAAAAGGTCCATGATGATAGCCAGTCAGTTACCTTGGGTTTAATTGGTTGATTTGTCATTCCAAATGGGTATCATGAGGGATAAGGTCATTAGCAAATTGTATTTTTCCCACTACATCTCGTAAAGTTACTTTGACCTATCCAGAATGAGTTTGTACTAAAGCTCATACAGGAACATCATAGCTTTCTCTTGGCTTTTTCTTTCATATATTATATCTCCTATTCTAAAGTTGCTTACTAGCACATTCAAACTGCAAACTAACACTTGTTTGAATGCATTAATATTAATGCTGTAGAGGTTATATGGGATGCCTTCTCTAGATGATATAATTTTTGAGGTTTTAATGTCAGGAGAATTAATTTAAAGGCAAAAATCCAAGGTAGGTCTAAAGTAAGGGTGTGTCTGGTATCTGCCATAACACAGAAAAACATCATTAGTCTTTAAAAAAAGGCACTAGTTCAGTGTAGCACTTAATGAAGATCTATTGTACTAATAAAATCATATGCTCTGATACTTAATAATGAATGCTGTTGCCTCAGACATGCTTTGAAATACATGCAGTAGTCAGCCTTGAAACAGCATTTTTTACTATGAAATCCTTTGCTCACCTTGTGGCAGTAATGCACAGCAGAGACTATTTGTCGGAAGAAGTGTCTTGTTTCTCTTTCGCTTAATCGCCGCCTCTCACTGATGTAATCATACAGCTCTCCTTTACTTGCATACTCCATGATGATCACAATCTTATCTTTATTTTCAAACACTGCACAGAAGAAAAAACACCACAGTTGATTCAGTACATTTGATTAATTGACACTTTAAAGAGTGAAGAAGTCTTGGGATGTCTGAACACATCCACCACTGCAGGCAGGAAAGATGTAGTAACAATCCCACTGCAAAAGGCAAGTTCCAAAGCAACTTTTTACCAGAGGAAGATTACAACATGTTAGACCAAGAGAAGGAAGTTGGGGTTATTCTCTCTTTCATATGGCTACATGAACCTCTTTGTCTCAAATAATACAGGGTCACAAGGCAGCAAAGTCATCTTACCCAGTGAGGTGAGGTGGTCACTTGTGCCAGTAACAGAGGAATACCAGCTCCTGCTCCAGCATGGAATTCCTCATACAAGTAGCCCACTTGAGACCAGAGGACAGAAACAAACAGGAGCCCTCATATCATTTAGAAAGGGTTCATAGAAGGCATAATAAATTCTTGTCTTCAGTGACTGATACAGGATTGCCATTTGGCTTACAATGACTATTGGTTGGCTTTCACCTACCACCAAAACCCAACAAGTGAGCTGATGGATGTGTCCTCCTCCACCCCAACTCTGTGTGACAGCATGGCAGGCACAGACACCTGAGCTTGCTGTGGCTGCAGCACCTCCAGAGCTGTACAGTTCTTGTCAGTGGGGCTCCGCACCCCATCTCATTCAACCAACTCTTCCTCAAGCTTCCTTATCTCCTGTCCCTATCACATGTCCCACTGCAAGTCACAGATTGCACACGCTGTCATCCTCTGTCACTCACGCAGAGCCAGGAGCAATGCACAACACCAGCGTAAGCAGAGCAAGGAAAATCCATCTCATACACGTCACAGCCTGACTCTTCTTTGGGGCTGAGAGTACACTGTGTCACATGCTGTCAAGGACTTCACTGTGAGTGGCAGATAACTCATATTTAATCTAGTTAAGCAGGCTGTTAATAGTCTGGAATTGCTGGCTGCTAAATAGTTGTTCTCTTTTGTCATCGAAAATCCACTGCAACCCACTGGAAACTTCCTGCACCTGCCATAAATAACCACTGCTATATGAAAACATGGTGATTTTCCTTTTCTTTTTATCTGTGGCAGCACTGGTCATGCTGGCAGCAAGGCATATACAAATTAATGAGGTTAAAGGGTTTATTACAAACAGATGTTAGTTTTGACCAGACCTACTGTAATGATGCCTCCCTTTATCAAAGTTCAGCCAGTAGTCTTCAGTGATTTAAAGAAAAACAGAATTAAGCTTCAGTTTTTGCAGTGAAATGCAAAACTGCCTCTCTCAATACACAGATATTTGCTTCTCTTAGGCTTTGCCTCATGTCCTCTCACACCTTGTCACTCAAATCTACAAGCCAAAGCCTCTGCAGCTCATTCTAACACCCCTGAACCCCAGCCAAACAGCTCTGATAAAAGGGAGAGAAAACAGCCAGATAAAATTGGCTGCTTACTTGTCTGCTGGCCTCACTGTACCCCGAAGCAGAGGCTCCTGCCAGCGATTACATCCTATATGCATCCTCATTAGCAATAAACTTCGGAAACTGGAAAAGCCGTCTCTGGATGGATTATACATACAGTATCCTCTCCAAGAATGACAGACTGATACTGTCTGGGAAAAAGTGAACATGCCCCATGTCATACAGGGAAGTGCCATGATGTGTTACCAATAAAACAGTAATGTGCACATTTGCTTCTCTAAGCTTGGAAAGGCTTGTTAGGTACAGGCTTGTTTGAGAAGGCAAAAAGAAATAGTTTTAGTAAGCTGAGACAAATCTCTGAAAATGCTCTTATATATAAGAGATCTGATTTAAAATAAACACATAAACCACACACCAACACCACCAACAAAATTCCCCAAAAACCCCAGCTATTCCATGAGTTATGGGTTACTGTATCATGCACATATAGGTGAAGTTGCCACATGGCACAAGCAATGTCAGTGCACTTTCACAGGAATGCACATCCCAAGCAGTTCCAACTGAGGACCCCCTCAGCTCAGAGGCACATTTGCCCTTGGCTCTTCCGGCCCCACTCCCCCAAAAGCTGATGCCCTACCAGGTGTTCAGAGCTGCTGATGACAATACCAGTAATAGCAGCCCTGCCACGATAGAGCATTCTTCCAGGCTGTGTTTTTATTAAAGTTTTGCCTTCATTACTCAGTCCTAAGATTTTTCTCAAATCTTCCTTGATGTTCTGAGGTTTTAAATTCTAAAATCTAATTTTTTTAGACTCAAATTTGTCATATTAATACAAGTTCTGATCCAGATGTATTTTCCAACATTTCTACAGAAATGAGGTGGAAAGCATTTGGTTTGGAGGAATATGCATTCAAAGACACTTTCCATTTCAAATTTTCTCTTACATGCTTTAGGAAACTGAGATACTACCATCAAGCTGAATTTAGAAAAGCTTAAAACCATGTTCCAAATTTCAAATTTTTGTCACAAAGCCACACTAGAATCAAGGAGAACAGAATTGTTCCAGGAACTTGTATTTGGCCTTCAGTTTAATGGCACATTCTTCTTCATGAGGGAGAATTTTGAGAGGGAAACTATCCTTGAATTTAGGTGACATTACAGAAGTCTCCGCACCATCACTATAGCTGAACAATTATAGAATTAAGCAGCAATTATTTTCACCACCCAGGAGCAGAGGTGAATAGGAAAGCATTTTTTACAACTGTGTCATTTCACATCAGAGCACCTTCACTGCATCAGCTGAACCTCATGAGTGGGCACGCAGCTACTTCTGGCAGAGGGAACTGAACAGCAGACAAAAAAATCTAAAATGAGAGCTGCAGCTGAAGGAAGAGGAGGTTGAAAGGCAGTGGGATTTACATCTATGCACAAACACAGCCTTAAGGAGGAATTCAGTGGTCAAGACTATGGGGCATATGACAAGGTGGTATTCTGGCAAGTCTCACACCATCAGCCAAGTACACCATGAATTTTCACAGTAGTATTTAGGATGTCAGGCAGGTTTCACACAGGCACTTCTGAATTTCCCTTCTGGGCACAGCATATAGGTTTATAAACATATGCTCAAGAAAGCCTTGTGGCCAATGGCTGGAGAAAGAGAGGAAGGCATTAATTAAAGGCTGGATTGACTTACTGCAAAAAATAATGAGGTAATAAATATACTGCCCTTTTAGCACCTGGGCTATAACCTGTGGGCTGCTGACAGACAGGTTGCCTCCATATAGTTTCTGGGACTGCTTGGTTCACGCTTCGTTTTTGCTAGAGATGATTTATTACCTGCCATCCTACCACATATTTATTCTGAAACTCACCCCCACCTAGAAGTGTGCCTGAACCCTGGCTGCACCTACTGCCAGCAGAGAACATGGCTTTGGCAGAATGCTGAACCCCAGGAACCTCCCAAAACTTGTTACTTCTGGGACAGCCATGTCAGTCACACAAGCCTGCTCCTCAGCCCTGAGCAAGGACAAGGGACGGAGGCCATGTACGAGTAAGATGGGGCTGCTTTGGCTTTTTCAAACCATCAATACTCCATAACTGGCTAGCCAAATTAGATAAGCGGAGGACTGTCAGTACCAGCACCCAGACATGGATAGCAGGGGAGATGGCCTGTCAATTAAGATAGGGGGGTTGCTTAGATACAAGGCATGAGCTTCACCTATTAGAGGAGACAGCAGCAGGAGAAATGCTTACTAGAGGCTCCACATCATTTATTTCTGAGCCACTGTGTTTATTTTCACCATTCTGCAAGCTGAGTTACTCTGAGAGCTGCAACAGGACTTTGATGTGGTGAGACAGCTGCTCCACTGCCTCAGCCATAGCAGTGAAGTGCTCCTGCAGAGTAGTGCTTGCAAATCACTACTACTCCTTAGCAGACACAGCCTGCCGGCTGAAAGATTGTCTGTGGAGATGACTGCACTTCATGTGGCCACAGGGGAGGAAGCAGGGACAGAAGTGTGAGAGTAAATCAGGAACCAGGAGCAGTTACAGCATGAACCTCAAGGTGTGAGGAACAACGTGGTTGTATCCCTAGTGGATGAGCAAAGGACTACAACATTGGCCACAGCAATGTGGAGAAACAGCATTTTCCAGGAAGCTACAAGCTTATTTGGGCTTGGTCTGGTCACCCCAAAAGCCTTGGGAACCCAAGCAGCAAAGGGTGCCTAAGATACCCTTAGGTGGTCAGAATTTCTTACTTTTCTATAAACCCCGCCCTCAATGCTCATATGTTTTTTTTTTTCTTTTTTAAGTGACAGAGAAAAAGTCTGTACCTCCAGGCTCATAATTGAAACCAAATCTGCTGACTTCAAAGTTCCTTGAAGAACATAAATGTGAAATTGGGAAAGAATTCCACTTCTCACTATCAAAGACATATCTGCAACAAAGTACATTTTATAATGTGAACAATCTACCCCTTTTTTGCAGGTTGTTCTACTATAGTAATAGTTCTTGCATATAATCGCTCCACTTATTTATATTTAGAGGCTGTGAAATTATGAACTCAGCTTCTATCTACAGCCTTCCATTTTCCAAACAGCACTGGTTGACCTGTTGTTCATCAGCACTCTTTCAACCCTACTACCAAATTCTCCCCTCTAGCTACACCAAAGTCACTGCCTCTGAAACTCATGGGATAAGTCTGACACCAAATGAACATACTCACTACATTTCTTCACTGCTAAGATGTGCTTCACCCTAAAATTGCTGAAAGCTCAGATGGGCATGGTTTTGCAAACATCAGTCAGAAAGATTTAATGGTACATCGTATACCTCTCTATTACAACCGTTCACTTTGGACTGACTTACTACCAAAATCAAAAAAATGCAGGAAGCTTTTGTCCTTCCTCCAAGCTCACAGAATACTAAAGTCAGAGAGAGTGCTGAGGGGGTGAATTCTTTCCCCCCCCC
>WEIU01008914.1:17924-29901 GCA_013389925.1 Aegithalos caudatus
CCTGCCCGGGTGGCGCGCCCCTGCGGCGGGAGAGCGGCGCGCGTCAGGGCGCGGGGGTGACGGAGACACACGTGTCACCTGCGGGAGCCCGGGGCGGCCTCTTCGGGCCTTCCGGAGGCAAAGAAACAGCCCGAGCTGAGGTCGGGAGTACGAGTGAGTGGGGGAAAGTACTTCCGCCGGCGTGGGAAGTGCTGATACTGGAACTAGTTTCATCTAAAAGATAACTAGTCGGGGATAGAAACTTTTTAAAGTTTTGGTGGAGCTTTTTTAAAATCCATCTTTCTCCTTGCTGCCAAGACAGCTCAGTCCATTTTGGCAGTCACAGAAGTCAGCTCCTGTGTCTGCTATCTCCACACTGTGATTTGACTTTGTTGTGTGTCAGTAGCTGGACACTTTTAGTTCTGCCAAACGGACTTTTTTTTACCCAGAATCAAACTTTGTTTTGATGGCAGTTAGAAAACTAAAATATGGAAATGGAGTTACTGTAGGATCAGTAAACTTTCGTTAGATGATTAAGTATTCCCTAGAACCATAGTATGCAGATTTTTGCATACAGTGATAGGGGTATTAGTCCTTTTAAGAAGGCATACCAGTTTTGGAGACACTGTGCTCTTTAAATCCATTATGTTCTTGCTACACTGAAATACAGAAAGCAGTTTTTTAGAGCCACAGAATATCTGGTGTTGGAAGGACCTTTGGACATCACCCAGTCCACACTCCTGCTCAAGCAGGGTCACCCACAAGTTGCTCAGGGTTTCACCCAGTTGAATTTTGAGTGTCTCCAAGGATGGAAATTCACAATCAATCTGTACAACCTGTGCTTCTGTTTGACTACCAGCACTCTAATGGTTGGGTTTTATGGTTGGCTTGGATTTTGGTTTTGATGTTTTAGTGGAAATTCTTTTATTTCACATTTTTCTCATGTCTTATACCTGCACAGGATTAGAAAACAATATGTACATAGAATCTTCTTTACAGGTCATATTAGTAATTTCATTTTTTGACAGGTTTAGTGTTTTGAGACAGGGAGAGTTTGTGTGGTAATTTAGTTTTGATTTGGGTTTGTTTGGTTTTTTGCAGTAATTTCTTCATGTGGTTATTTTTTCAGAAGTTTTTCTCAGAATGGCACTGATATAAGTCTGAGGATTAACCATACTCAAATATTTCAGATGAGAACGAAGATTTCCGGAAGCTCGCAGAAACAGAAATTGCTTCCTGTGAAGAAGAGATAGCTGAACTGAAACATCAGGTTAGATCCCCTTACAAAGCCCCTGTTGCCTTGCCATTCTTAAATTAACAAAGCCAATTTGTCTTCTTGGGGGTGTTGGAACTAGGTGATATTTAAGGTCCCTTCCAACCCAAACCATCCTATGATTCTCATCAAGATGTATGTGATAAGTTCTCCTCCCCTGTGCTAGTTATAGTCCTCAAATTGTGTCTGTTAGCTAAGGAAAATGAAAAAACTCAGGTACTATAAAGACATCCTGCAAGCAAGTGCCTATTTGCACCTGAAAATGTTTGAATCAAAGTATCTTTTTAAGTAGGTGGTATAGTTTGTCTCATCTGGGTGTACTTTTATGTACAACAGATGTACAACATACATCTGGGTATACCAGATGTCCAACTCTTTAGCCCTAGGAAATGTTAAGCTTACATAGTATCATTCACTGGTGCTTTTGAAAAAAATTAATACTATGTAACTACTTTAGGCTGCTACTGTATATAAATTTTACAGAGTACTTATATTATTTAACAAAAAAATCTTTAGGTAAACAGACTTTTAACTTGCTATTACTGTACAAGCTGCTATGGTCACATTCTTTATTCCTCCAACAACAATAAAACAGTCACTTTACAAATATTGTTTGTAACTATTTATGATTCTGCCAAAAGAAGCCATCATCTGTGGAAAGAAACATCACCTAATAATAGTAAAGGAAGAGGATTTAAAAGCATTTGCAAATCATCCAGAATTTTGATCAAGCATGCAAAATTTTGATGGTTTTTTTTTGTTTTGAAATATCTTTCTTTTGCAAATCAGGCTCTTCTTTTTAAAATAAATAAACAAATAATACATTTGTGTTGTTGTTGAAGGACTGTGCTCCTGAACATTCATACCTTCTTAGCTCTGCAGTTGAGATGGAATTAAAGGGGAATCTGATTAGAAGGGAGATAGTCAGTTGTCTTGCAAGAACAGGCAAGTATCCTGTGGTTTATCTTCACAGTGCTCCTGATGGATGAAAAATCTGTGACATTTTTGGCTCTGAAGAGAGGCCTGTGTAGCTCCTGTGATCATGAACAGACACAGGCAGCCTTCCTGCAATGCAGCATCACCCTCACACACCTTTGCATGGCTGAAGCCTGTCCTTGGGGCAGGAGAACACAGCCTAGATCAGTCACAGACTTGTGGGCATTTTACACTGTCTCAGGTGTGGACAGCAGTGTCAGAGAGGATGCTTAGCTGGGTGCTTTTGTATTCACAGATAGTGTTGCTTTTGATTCCTGCAGAAGAAACAGATGAGAGTGATCTTGTCCTGGAAGTAACTGCTGGAGTTGGAGGACAGGAAGCTATGCTGTTCACCTCGGAGATATTTGATATGTATCAACGATATGCTGCTTATAAAAAGTGGAAATTTGAAGTATTAGAATATTTTCCCAGTGAAATAGGTCAGTAGTGAAAATACTGTATCTTCTAAATTCAAATTGAAACATTCATATGACATTTTAATTTCCTAAGTAAAGGAAGCTAATTTGCACTATCTTAATTTTAGAAGTGAAATATTGTTTGAGTGTCTGAATACAGTTCTCCACAGATGTATTTGGACATGAAATTCCATTTAAGAAAAACTATTAAAATACTAAAGTGCTACAAAGAAAATTTGTCTTTTAGTAATTTCATTTTTACATTCTAAAACTATTGAAAGACAAGTGCTTGGGAGAAGGAAATTTTGAAAGTGATACAGATATGTTGGTTTAGCTTTTTTTTTTTTTTAATAAAGATTATGTAAGCTTTATTTGGCTACATTGTTCTACTTAGTTATCTAATGTTTTATTATTTATAGGTTAGGTTGGTTGAAGAATGAAAAATCTAGTTTTTATTATGGATCTATTGGCAGAGAGGAATCAGTTTTGTAAAACAATTCTTGAAGTTTAATCAAAAACATCTTAAATTTATGTGTAATAGTATCTCATCTCTAATATAAGAGAATAGGATATTTGGATATAGCTCATCTGTAATAGCTGTTAAATTCTTTTTTAGAATTTTATTTTAATAGGTGTTATATTTGTAAACTGCTCAAAGAACTTTAAGTATCTTATTTCAAGTTGATGAACATCAACTCAAACTCCCTTCTAGAGTGGCTCACTCCCCCCTAGAGTGGCTGTTAATGATTCAATTAATATACTTTTAAAAAAAATTTAAGACACTTGAGTTCCTTTTTTTTTTTAATCTAGATTTGTTAATATTAATAAACTTCTTGTATGGTTAAGAAGTTGAACACCAAGTAAACTCTTTTTACAGTTTAAGTGGTGATAGGGATGAGAAGCTTCATATTAGAGTGCATCTTGTTGCTGAAAGAGCAAAGTCATGTTCATCCCCATTCATGACCAGGCAAACACTTGGCCAAGAGCTGAATCAGTTCAGCTATCAAAGCCAACAGGAATCTGCTTACTTTCTTTTTTTTTTAAAGTAAATGGAATAGACGGTTAGATGGGTGTAAACAGAAAAGAGGAACGGTCTGGGTCTTCATTTTTCACGTACCTGGGGGAGAAGAGGAGTTGCCCTTTTCATTGATGCAAGACTTGGAGTGGGTAAACCCCAGTGGTTTCATGCACTTCACCTTCAGAGCATAGTTTCAGTCAGTTTAAGCAAAGCCTGTCACCTCCCAGCCAGCTGTATGTTTTTGCTTTCTCAGCTCTAGCAGTTTTGAGGCCACCATGCTAAGTGGATCAATTCACTGATTTGGCTTAAAAGCCCTGTTATGGAATAGTTGTAAGTCAGATCTGTCTCAGTTTACAGTCCTGTGATTAGGAGATAAAGGGAGTTGGGCTTGGCTGCCCTTTTGGTGAAAGCTCAGTCCTTGGACAAGGAGCCCACACCCTCAGAGATATTATTATTATGTTAACCTATCTATCCATATTTCTTCTTTGAAAGGGCTAGGGGTTTTTTTAGTGGCTATATGTTTATTTTAAAGTCTGTTTTGCTGAGGGTTTGTCTATGCACCGAAATTAACATTTAGGATGTAAATCTTGGGAAAAATCAGGACAGCCCTAGCTTTTGTCAGCCTCTTGCAGGTTATTTTTTGATTTTGTGTAACCACGTAATATCAAAACAGATGCTGGAAATAAATTGGGAGGTAGTGGCACTCTGCATGGCACAGGCAATGAGATGGATGTTTCAACCCTCAGGTTCAAAGTGTCTGGGCTGTGCTGAGTAAGAGTGGGACCCCTAATAAGTTCCCTTATTTCAGAGAACTGAATTTGAAATCTGAAGGTAGGCACATGTGAACAAGTTGAATGTTAAATAAAGCTGCAATGAAATACAGGTTACAGTCCACTCTTAAATGAGTTTATTGACCTACCCATGGGATACCACTGTGCAAAAATAACGTGTTGAAGATTCAGCACACATATTGAAGCACAGACTCACATGTCAGTATTTATCCACTGCTTCTCACCCTGTAGTCACAGGCAGAGAGAAGATGTGGGACTTTTCCCTGATCTGAGTATAAGATGCCACATAAAAAATGAGTGCAAACTCATACCCTTGTTCTGAGCAAATCAGATATCAGGATAGGATAGATACAAAAGGGGCAAACACATAGGTATCAAAAGGTAATTATATTTGACAAGCCTACATTGTCTGCCAGGGTAAAAGGTCTGTCAAAATTTCATTAGATTTGGCTGCAGTTCACAATAAAGCTGTGTTACTAATAGTCAATTTGAAGCAGTATGATCTAAATACCTGTCATGTGAACCAGTTTCTTGGTCATCTTGTTCTAAGCACTGTACAAAAATTATGTGAAAGAGAAAGCCAAACTGCCTCTTCCTATCTTTCACAAACATGACTGTAAAACAATACATATTTTAATAAAGTGATGAGTGAACAAACATGTCCATGGAGTTGAACAATCTGGCCTGTGTTCAGTCATAGTCAGATGACTTTTTACTGCTGTGCAGGCCATTTTCAGATTCCATGTTGTCCTTGTTTTCCTTTTTTAAAAAGTTGTTTTCTTGTCCCTAAGAACTTGTTGAGTTTCTTGTCTGAGAGATAGCCTAAACCTCAGTATTTCTGAGAAGTATGTGCCTCTTCTTTTCCTCAGCTGTGGTTTCATATTGCAAGGCTTGAAGAGCAATACTCTTTCAAGGCCACCTGTGTCTTTTTCAGTCATTCCCTTGGCACATCATGACCTGTGCTGCGAATGGGATTTGGGAATTGAGCTGGATTAAAAACAAAAATGGGTGAAAAATTATATTCATTTATAGTGCCATCACTTTTCTGATCACTTATACTGCACATCAGTAAACAAGGAAGATGAAGAATGTCATGAACTAGTAGCACAACAAACTCTGTCCCAAAGCCATGATTGCTATGGGCTTGACTTCCAAGTTCCAAGCTGTTCAATGTTTGTAGGATGTTGCTTTCAAGTGTTTTGCTGGAGGTATTGGTAAGAGGTACAGGAACCTGTGTTCTGTTTGCTCCAGGAAAAAATATATGTAAGTGTATATAAAATATATAAACAATTAAATTGGACTCTATAAAAGAATTTGACAGTCCTTTCCCTTTTGAGGTAGTGTGTGACTAAATACGTATGGCTTTAAGATTTTTCATGCATTTTTTACCTAATTTTGCCCAAGTGTTTTAATGGTAAATTTCATCATTTTAAGAAATAAATGCCAGTAGTGTGTAAATACACTGTGTGAAATACAACAGCATAGTACCAGCAGTTCTTAAAGGTTTACAACTGTTTTTCTTCTCTGTTTAAGGTGGCCTAAGACATGCAGTAGCCAGTATAGCAGGTGTTGAGGCTTACAAATACATGAAGTTTGAAGGAGGAGTGCATCGTGTTCAGCGCGTACCAAAGACAGAAAAACAAGGACGCATTCACACCAGCACAATGACTGTTGCAATATTACCCCAACCCACTGAGGTAATATTTATCTTTTAGTATAACAGACATTACCAGGAGCACTGTTTGATACCAAGCATTTTCCGCCTCTCTTGATACTCTCACATAATGACTTTTTTAGTCTTAATTTTAAACTAGGTCATATTTGTTATTTTATTTTTAATGATGATGGGATGAAATAAAGAATTTCTGTCTTTTTTCATAATTAGAATCTCAGTAAAGTCACTGACACTTTACTTGACTCTGACTTGAAAATTCACTGTGACTGTCCTGCATGTTTTGTGGAAAACTGCATTTTCTTGGTAAAAATCCTTTTATCAAGCTCATAGATTACTGCTTTTAGCAATTCCTCTTTCCCATTTTTTTCTCCTCACTTGCCCATTCTAAAGTGTGTGATAATTCAGTTTTGCTATATTTGCTTGCTAAAAAGCAATGGGCTAAGAAAGCTTTATTTTGTTCTTAATTTCATGTTGACCTAGCAGATTATCAAAGATGTTACTTCTTCCTGAGCTTTCTTGAAATTTTCTTGCTCCTTCTTCACATAGACTATTTCTCCACTCCAAAGACAAAGAAGGGAATGTCTGCCATTTCATTTAAAAACCATCTAATCAAGCTCAAATATTGTTTAACTCTGCTGGAAGAGGATGCAGAGCTCTCAGAAGAGAGGAAAATTAGTGCTAAGCAACAGTTATGCATTAAGTTACCATTTGGCTGATTTCTGGGGTTCTATCATGATGCATTCCAATCTGATTACCAAGATTTCTTAATATGTTTATAAAAGGATTTGATCTAGTACCCATAAACATTCAGAAGTTTGATCTTGCTTGAATGTGCCTTCTAAAATAAACTGATTGTGCATATTTGATATCTGTCTAGAAAGAAACAACATACACTTGTTTTTCTCTTCTTTTGTCTCCTATGACAGATGAGGCTGCAAATTAATCCAAAAGATCTACGGATAGAAACAAAGCGAGCCAGTGGAGCTGGAGGCCAGCATGTCAATACCACAGATAGCGCTGTACGGATAGTGCACATTCCAACAGGTGCTGCTTCATTCTTTCCTTAATACAAGGTCTACATTCCAAAGCTGCTGTCAGAATTTCTTTGGAAACAATGGTTTTATTTTCAAACCCGGCCAACAGTAGAGCAGAGGCTTCATCTACATAAAGCAGAGGCTTTATGTAGTTTTCATGTCTATTCATACTACTCTAAATGCATCATCTTGTGCCCACTCCAGTTTTTAACAGTGAAGACTACTGGAAGTAGTCTTCAGGAAGTAAACTATTAATTTTGCTACTAAATGTGACACTCTAAAAGCATTCAGATCAGTTTATACCAAAAAATTCTATTTAAGCTTTCAAATAATGAAAATTACACTAGAAAAGTGGAGTAGGTTGAAATTTAATGATTTGAATTTTCTTGACTAGTCTCCAAAAGAGAGATTGTGCTATTTCCATATATAAAACATTACTTAAAATTGCAGAGTCTACCCAGGATGCCAGCTCCCATTTGTCTGCTGGCTCCTTTCCCATAGATGACACACATAATTAGGAGGCCCATCCCTCTGGCTCAGGTTAGGGAACATAGCAGGGATAAGATACACCCTCAAACACTACCTGATTTTAGCTGTTGTATGGAGGCTTTTTATTGCCATTCCTAAGCCTTTTACTTCCCTTTGAGCAATTCACAACAGCCTTCTTGACTTTCATTGCATTTTAACTTTTCCTCTTCTCTACTACAAACATTAGTCAGGCTTTACAGGGTTTCGGGGTAATCCCAAGCACTCTTTATCTTCATGTATCCATATTTTTGCCACCCATTTCTCTGTATCTGTTTAAAACGTCAATCCATTCTGCACTTGTTGCATCGCCCTAGTAAAGCAGAAGGCAAGCAGTGGAGAGGTTAAAATTCTGTTCACTATATGGTGACAAAAAAGATACCCCAGATTAAAAATGTTTTAGATTGCCTGTATGTTTGGATAAAAATGCAACAGACTGAAACCAGCAATTGATCTTAGTATTTGCTAATGACAGTTATTAGGGCATCTTATAGAAATCTTAAAGTCTCTTGCAAATTATACACAGTTAACAGGGGAGTTCATACCTCAGATTAGCTTGTGACTTTTTTCTGTTCCACCTTTCCCTTCTTCATTTCTCTCATCCTTGAAACTGTCCTATTACTTTTATTTCTCTCATCCTAAATCTTTTTATAAACCTTCACCATGATCCAAAATGTTGTCTATAAATAAGTCGTTCAGAAAGTAATACTATGTAATCTTAGAAAATCATCCTCTAATATTACCAGGGCTACTTAATAAATCCAAGTAACAACTTAGCTCGTACTGTATTTCTTTTTCTTGCTCTTTTTTTGGGCTTTTCGTTTCTTAGCTTTGTGTGTTTTGGGATGAGAAAGCACACCCTTTTATTTTTTAAAACAAAGTAGTGCCCACTTTTTTATATTCTGATCATATTCCAAGCACTCACTATCTAATGTATTTTACTGTTCCTTGAACCCTACGTTTCCTGGAACTGTGGCCAAAATTTATGACTAATGAAGGTGTCTTTTATAAGTCAGATCACATCACATCACATATTTTTTATTTCATTATCCATCTGTTGTCCAGGTGAAATAAATTTCCACTGAATTAAATTTCTTGTCCGATGGCTTAAAACACCTGTACAACTCAGCCTACACTTCTGTCCCAAAATGTATCATTACTCATTAATGGATTTCTACATTCCCAGTCCAAATGTAACAGCCTAATGTAACATATAAAAAATCTTCCAGAAATTGCAGGGCTCTTTTAGTATGCGTTAATCTTAAGTGCTAAATGTCACGATATTTTTGACAGGGATTGTGTCTGAATGTCAGCAAGAAAGATCCCAAATTAGAAACAAAGAGAAGGCTATGCAAATGCTATATGCTAAACTATATAATGCCAAACTAGAAGAAGAAACCAAAAAGAGAAACACTGCTCGGAAGATTCAAGTAAGTTTCATTTAGCTGTGATATAATTCTGTACAAGCAAATGTTTTTAGAGTAACATCTTTGTTGAACAACAAATATAGAGCAACAGGAGCCCAGGAAGGACTTAGATGAGGCAAAAAAAAAAAAGTCATAGTCATAGAATGGCTTGGGTTGGCAGGGACCATAAAAATAATCTAATTACAACCCTCCTACCATGGGAAGGAATGCCTTCTGCTAGGCCACTCTGGAGAACAAAATTTATGGAGTCTCCAAGCTCTCTAAACAGCAACATTACATTTTACTTCAGCAATAAAGGTCATATATTAGCCAGACTTAAAATTTCAGTAGTATGTAAATCCTAGAGATCCAGTGAAACAAACTGGATTGCCACATGAAGAACTAGAATAGTATTAGAAAAATATGTAGTAAAATTGTTCTTTTACATGTTTGAGAAAAATTACTGCAACTGTTAAAGTGATCTGAGTACTATGTAACTATAATAAATTTTGTAGAGTCATTTGAGGAAGAAAAATGTTTTGCTTTATATGCCTAATACAGTATTTCATCATTTTTGTAAGATGATGATAATAATAAATTGATTCTTCTTCAATAGATTGGGACTAAAGGAAGATCAGAGAAGATCAGGACATACAACTTTCCACAAGACCGGATTACAGACCACAGAATAAGCAGATCAGTGCATCATGTTGAGTCTTTCATGCTAGGGGAAGAAATGCTAGATGAAATGATACAAACTGTGAGAGACTATGCTGATTATGAATCTCTAATGGAAGTTATTTCAGAAAATGAAAAAAATAATTCCTCATGAACTTTGTTCTCAGGCCATTACAGCAGATGTAGGCCTTGGTCTGCAGAGATGCTTCTTGGAGCACCACACAAAAAATGGAACTTCTTTTAAGATCATGAAGACGTCACAACTTGTTTCCTCATGAATATTAAACAGTTTTCTTACTTGCTGAGTAAAAGAAGTTATTATCTTCATATAAGACATTATTGTTGCAGTAGTCCTTTTGAAAAGTTAATTTGACTGTACCAGAAGTAACAGCAGTTTTTAACTTTTTCTACTGCAAACTGATAGACCACTCTCAAAAGATATGCATGCATTAAAAATGAATTATTTATAGTTCCAGTTTTCATTTAAACTATGGTTTAACCATCACACAACAATGTGAAATAGCTTACTTGAGAGAACAAAAAAAATCCTATTTTGTTTGTGTGATTGGAAAAAAGTGATAAATTATCCCAATCTACCTATCCACATATTTATTAATCACTTATATGTGTCGTGGGAAAAGGAGTCAAAGTGTCATGTTTTCAAGGCCTTCTGGCCCTTATTTATAAACAAAACAAGTTTAGGAATATCCCTTGTTTGAGAAAAAAAAAAAAGCCATGGAAGCCAAGTGATGAATCATATGAATTGGTTTTGGAACAAATGTTTCTGTTCTTGAGTCAAAAATGAAAATAATTGTTACAATATTGTTCAGCTGATATTTTAGTATCCACTGGACTTCAGTTTCTCCTTTATGGTTTCAATTGACTGTTCAAGTTATTGATCTTCTGAAAATTATGTGCTGTGACCAGCTCTTAGTTGGTTTTGTCTGTTTATTTAATAGCATTTTAAAACATTTGATACCTTTATACCTTTGATACCTTCTTTTTTTTCTAGTAAACATTGTATGGTAACTATGATTAAGTTCCAGATCTTTTAACTTAAGATGCATACTTAAGATGCATTAACTTCAGGTAGAGGAATGTCTGTGTGCATAAGATGAAGCATACACATTTCCTTTTGGTAAGCATGAGACCTAGGTCTGTATTTACTAGCAGTTTGTAAATCCAGATTGGCATGTAAAAAAGTAAAAAGGAACATCGACTTATTTTTGTGTAAAATAATTAGATAACTATTGGAGCAGAAACTAGGATTGAAGTCTTCATTCTTACCAGATCAGTATTGTAAATGGGACACTAGAGAGCACTTGTGACAGTCCTACTGATATGACTCAAAGCCAGGCCTTCCTTTACCAAGTGGTAGAGTTTACTGTTCAGCTTCATATTTTTCCAAGTAAATAAGGGCCAATTGACCAGGTTTACGCACTGGAGTACTGCATGAACCTTAGATAATTGTTTAGGTCTTTGTCACCCTAGACCTTCCCTGATCTTCCAGCTTGAAGCCTATCTGGCCAGATCCTGCCTCCCTATTCTTATCTTGCTTTTGAACAAACGCTAAATGCGTTGTTGCCTTGCAAGTGACCAGGCTCTGATCAGCGTGAAAAAAAACAGACATCATGTACTCCTGGCAGGAGGCTTACAGAGGTATTTCAAACCTGGCATCTGACAGTGCTGTACATAGGGGGACTTCACTGTCCTCCTTGGCCTCTCATGGCAAGCTTTACTGTGTAAAGGCTCGAAGTCCCCTGCTTGCGCTTGTATTAATTTTAATGCAAGGGATGTTGTCTTTGCAAATGCAAACTCCTTGAGCGGTGGGAGTCCTTGCACTGGTGTCCAGTCAGTCAAACTCCCAGTAGTGCTCCTGCTCACTCTGCAACCACTGCTAGCATCGGTCATATAAAATATATACAATTCTTTTATGGGGAGGAGCCCAGATCCACCGCCCGACTCGAATCACAGAATGGTCAGGGAGGCTGGATTGCATCCGGGCTGTTCCTGAATATCTCCAGCGCAGGAGAGAATCGTTCCCTCGTAGAGGAACTTTGCCCATTCTGAGCGTGCCAGAGTGATGGGAAGATCCCAGGCGCGTCCATTTAAACAAGCAGACGCAGATGTAGCTGGGCGCCAGGCTGCGCTTAGGCGCGTGTCGGTGCCGGGACGCGGCCGCCGCCGGTTCCTGGGGGGCCGAGAGC
>WEIU01008914.1:30452-61937 GCA_013389925.1 Aegithalos caudatus
CGGGCGGGGAGGCGCTGCGCTGTGTCTCCCGCCCGCCGGCCACGCCGTCGGAAGGGCATCCCCCCGGCGCGCTCCTGCCCACCCCGCCACCACCGTTTTAGGGGGAATCCTCCATTGCGGGGGAAAGGGGAGGCCCCCGAAGACGTGGGGTGAAGTTCCCGGGGCCGTGGGGCACGGCAGAGCGGGAACCCGGTCTATCGGGTCATCTTGAGCGCTGGCGGGAGCAGCCTGACAGCGCGGCGGGGCCCCGCGGCTTAGCCCGCTCCTCCAGGGGTCGAGGCAGGCCCTGGTGCACCGAAACATAATTTGGGGACATTTTCCAAGTCATCAGGATTTCAGCCCAAAAGCCTCTCTGGCCGTTCCCAGGAAAGGGGGGAAGGGGAGGAGGAGGCTTTAGGAAGGGCTTGCACCTCTTCCCCCAGCTCACACGATACAAAGCCATAAGCTTATTTGCTCCTTTCTCCCACCAAACGTAGGTACAAAGAGGGAACTTTTTCTCTAAGTCGTTCATGGAACATATTTTTCTCGTGCTTCTTTCTAAAACTGCTGAAAGTGCTTAAATCTTTTAAATCCTTACTCAAATCGACTATCTTTTATTTGCTACCGGTTGCAAAGCATGTTGTGACTTTTTTCCCTTTACATTTAACTGGGGAGAAATGACCTCCTTCCCCCCTTCAGCTCTCGCCCATCCCCCCGCAATAGTTAATATAGATAGCACCACACTTCGTGGGGGAGGGGAATGGAACGGGGCAAGAAAAGCTCAATTCCCCTATGATATATATCGACTTCCAACCCTCTTTAAATCATGGTTTATTTCACTCTGACTATTGTTCAAGGATGGCCGCTCTTCTTTGTAATTTACTCACACATGTGAGCACTTAAGCCTTTCCGGTGCCACCCAGCCTCCTCCCTTCTCAAAAATGCCAGATATCTGGCTGCAGCAGCAGCATTGCCTCTGGTCTTAGATGCAAACTTCAGGCTTCTCTGGCCTGCACAGGCCTGTGGTCACTCATGGACCCTCTGCCAATGGTGTCCTTTGAAGGGACCTCAAGTGTCTTGACTATGTTGCTACCTTTATGGTAGGAAGTGGAAGCACTGGTGTGTCTCATCTGTGCTGGTGAAACGGTGACTAAGTAAATTACCCAGTCAGTCTTCCTGCCCTAGTTATATGCAGCACAAAACGAGGTTTAGGGAATATCTTACATAGATTTTATCAGTGGCTGTTAAAATCCTTAGTTCCACTAGTTGTATTTTAGACACTAGAGGGTGAGTTTGGTAAAAGTGTAAAATCCATAATGCAGAAGGGAAGCATGGCAGAGTCTTTATAAGAAAAAGAATTTGTGATCTAGTTTATGCTGTGTTTTCATGCTGCCCTTGTTGTTTCTTGCAGAATACAAACAACGAAATGAAATCAAACCTTAACCTCTCTTACAAAATGAAACTTGATTTTGATTGCAAGTCTCTTCGCGCTGGGTTTGCACCATTGAAATGTGATGTGGAGAAAACAAGGCTGGAAAAATCCTGCCCCTTGAATTATGAGGAAGACTTTTGTAAAAACTGTGCAAAAGAACATCAGAAAGTACTACTTGGTGACTCATACCATGCGGCCACTAGAAATCTAGATCTTGAAGATGGAGAAAGACCCATACATAACAAAGAAAACAACCAAGTAACCCAGAGGCTTGATGAAGGTATTTGTGAAATGGAGGCAATGGACAGCAGTAAACCTAATGAGGACAGTGGTTATTCCTCTATGTTAAGTACTCACTATGCTGATGCAATCGAACACGAGGATAGTTTACCTTTGGCTGGGAATCTCTGTGGTACACCAAAGCATTGTCTCATAAAGAACCAAAACCAAGAAGAGTTTTCAAAGAAAACACTGTTGCCAGTAATCTATTATGAAGAAGTGATTTGCTCAACTTTGAAAAAAAGTGGTAAAAGAAATCTCAAGTCTTGGGCTGCTGTAGACAGAATTGTTTCTAGGGGAAAACTTGAACTTTGTAACTTAATTGGAAAGAAAATGGGGCTGGATAGAATAGACATTCTTGCTGAACTCTTCCAAAAGAACTTGAAACATATATTAGCAAACATTTTAAGGCATCTCAGCGAGATGGACTTAGTAAAGTAAGTATATTGTTGTCATTGTATTTCACTGACAAGGAAAGGAAAAAGCCTAATCAGATGCCTTAATGTTTTAGATATGGGGCTTGTGACACTTACTCAATGTTTAGTATTATGTGTTAATATATTAAAACGTGAACTGACATTGTAAACCATCATATATGCGGAGAATATGCCTTTTCCCTAAAAAGGAAAATTGAAGACTACAACTGTGAACATATTCTATCTTTACGTAAAAGAAAAATATTAGTTATTGCTATTTAATGTATCCTTTTCCTAGGAGGCAACTGATGTGTTTGTATTTTTGTTGCAGTTTTTTCAAAGTCAGCACAACATGGCGGAAGATTCTACAAGAAGATAAATGGATTTTCCAAAAGTATAGCAGAGCTGTGAAAAACCTTTCTGTAAGTTTCTGCACTGAACCATTGGTGTTTTTCTGCTATCTCAGGTCTCCTCTAATGCGTAAGAGATCACAGAAAACTTTCTTAGGTTGAAAACTGTCACTGGAGTGTCTGAGTTTGTCCTGTTAGGATGCCTTGTCTCATGTGTTGCTAGTCACATCAGTGACTTTGGGGACCCCAAGGAAGGTTGATTGCAAGGTAACCCAAGGAGAGATGAAGATGTTTTTAAGAGCTTCCACAAGTCCTGTGTTAGAGAGAAAGGTGTGAAGGCTGTCATTGCCAGCATAGCCCTCTGGCCAAGGCCTAGAATCCTCCAGTATAGACTTGGTTGCTTCAGCATCCCTACTGATCCAGAAGGGAAGAAGACTGACATAAACCACTCAGCTGGCTCTGTGAATCAGGGTCTCTGTTTAGAGCAGTAGTCTCTGAAGTCCATCATGCCTGCTATGTAAAATTGAAAAGCTTTGTGCACCGTGAGCTATTTCTGTATGCCTCTGCCCTATGAAATAAAAATACTAGATCCATCCAAACCAGAATAGTGATTTATCAAGTCAGGACTATCAAAACACTAGCAGCATTTTTCCTTCTTGAGAGATGGAGAGACAGAACAAACAAAGGCTTAGGATCTGCCACAGGATAAGGTTGTTATCCAGGTTGAATTTTACATAGTCCTATATAGTGCTGTTGGGGTGAAACATTTGTACTGAATATTCATCCATAAACTTTGATTTCTTCCGTGCTATTTAGGCTTTCTTGTTTAACTTGAACTGAAAACTTGGAAAATTGGTGGGTGGAGTTTATTTTTCACAAAGAAAGCTTCAAGTACTCCTGTTCACCATGAAGAATTGGAAACACTGGTTTTTGCTTTAAAAAATTATGATGAATAGGTTACATGCTCTGCCTAAATAACTGTGTTAATATGAAAGGGGGATTACATAGTAGAACTAGGTTGGTTTTCGAACCGGGAACTAGGGAGCTGTTCCATGCATTTATAACATAAAATTATGTTAAAATCAGTAGGACTCCTTGGTGTGATGATTTATTATTGGAAACTAGGAGGAAGGATCTAAAATTACTTATTGACTTCTATTAAACAAAAAAAAATGATTAGGTAAGATCCCATCCCAAATTTAAACTTTGTTTTTCTTTTTGTTAGAATGCCACTAAGGCACCTGAGCATGATGCAACAAGAGAGTACGTTCTCTACAGAGTGTCCTTAGCTTCCATTCAGAAAGCAACCCTACCAAAAAACTTGAACAAAAAGAGCACCAGATCCAAAGCATCTAGGAATCACAGCAGGCTCACAGAGTTTTCTGAGGTAAGTGGTGATTTCCACTGAGCTTTAATTTCTGGCATGTTGTCTGGCAAACAATCACCTTGTGAAGCATATTTTTGAAACTGGCATTTACAGTTTCAGTTGTTTATAATTCTTATTAGTATGGCTGCCAGATTTTGCTTAGTAAGACTATTTTAAGACAATGTCAGAAGCCAAGTGGGGAATATTGATATACTGGGGTGTCCTACATCCTTTTTTTCCCTTCTTAAGAATTTCACTTAGTGAATTTATTTTTGCATAAATTTAAAAAAAACTTCAAAAAATTAGTAATTTCCTGTTATTTTCCATGGGTTTATAATGAATCATATGTTTTCCACATAAGCAATATAACAAAAACTGTCAATTTTGTTTCACAACTGCTGGACAATTAGAAAAAAAAAGACCAAGGACTTAATAGTTCTTAGTTTCAAGTTTTTTTAAAAATTAGCAATGAGTATTTATTTTAATAATTCTGTGGGGGTTTTTTGCCAGCATTTTACCAGCACCTGGCATTAAATTGACTTTTTTAACTACATATTTATAGTGTGTCACACATTTGGAGTTGTCAAAAGCTGCCAACAGCCTGTTTCCCCTTCACCTTGTTATTTTTCTTAAGCTTTTTTTTTTCCACATAATTGCAGTGTAGATCTGCATCTATATCTTGTAAGACTTTTAAAAATGCTTATTGAAAGTTATTCCTTGTTAGCAAGCAAAATATTTTCCTAACTAGAAAAAAGTTTTATGCTCAAGTCTTATTCTGCAAATTGATGCAATAAGAGAATATGATGAAGTGTCACTGGAAAGTATAATCAAAATGCCATACTACTACTGTATAGGACCTTGTGGCATTAGGAATGTAAAGGTATAACTGTTCAGTAGCAGTCTTAAAATTTAATTCCCAGTATATGTGTCTGTACACAACTACATCACCATCCTTGAATGTGGTTTGGGAGATTCAGGGAGGCTGTTATCCTTACTGCCCTTAACTGTCCTTTATCTTTCAAACTTTAAGTATTTTAAATTGTCTACCTCTATTCCAGTACAAAATACCGGCAATTAGAGACTGATTATTCATGTTCAGTTTCAATCAGAATTTGATGCAACAAGAATTAGGCTGAATTTTTAGTTTGTCCCTCTACATTAGGAGAAGTGATAATACGTTTTGTGGCAGTAAGGTACTATAAGAAAGTGTTTGGAAAGTGTATTTACCCCCTACTCATGATTTTTCTGTGTATGCTTTTTCCACCAGGCTGCCAGGAACTTGAAAAACACTGAAAGCCTTAAAGCCTGCCATCGCTGTGGCTCACCTGCCAAGTATGACTCCTACCTCCAAAGAGCAACATGCAGTCGTGAAAGTTGTGGCTTTGACTTTTGCACGAAGTGCATGTGCAGCTACCACAGCTCCAGTGACTGTGCAAGCAGCAAGCCAGTGAAACACAGCTCTGTGACAGGGCCGCTGCCTGGGACTAAGAAAAGCAAGCAGAACCTAAAGAGATTGTGATCCATCCCCCCCAATACAAATTGGCAAATGTCCCACCCATAAAAGTTTTTAGTTGTCCACAAGGAGAATGCTTTCTGATATTCAATATTCAATAAAATGGTTAACCTCCCTTATTCCTCTGTACTATTTAATCATCCTGCTCAGAAAGCTTTAAAAAATATTTCTAGTGCTGTCGAGTGAGGTGGGTGAAGCCCCTTTTAAAGTGAAAATGAGGGAGTGTAGATTTTATGGTTTTTCAAAGCTTTGCCTTTGACTTTAAAAGGTGGACATGCATAATACCATTTTCTCTGATGGCTTCTCTTATGTGAATCTTAAAATGCTCTTCCTTCATCTTTCATTTCTTGAACTTTTTCCCAGTTTAAAAAAAAAGTACTGTATGTTGTCTATACTTTGACTTTTTTTGAAATCAAAAGCTATTTTTAATATTTGTATATATTTGTAAATATTGTTAATATTTGTCTTATACTTGTGAAAATAAATGTGATTATTCTCAATGACTTTGTTGGCGAATCTGGCCTTCTTATTATTTATCATCCTAAAACATTGCTTCTCATATTTTTGCGAGTTTTCTGGTATATGCTTCTTTAAATTGTTGATTGAAATAAGGGGAAGTACTCCTGGGTTTGTGTAAAACCTACTCAATCCATTGTCATGCTGTAATCCTGCATCTTACCTAAAGGCTCTTATCAGTAATTGCCTATAGTGTCAAAAGTGCCAACACTTACTTTTAATTTCAATGGAAATTTTTCTTTTGCTTGGATTTATGCTGCAGTTGCTGAACTAGCTCACTGTCAGCAAAATATTCCTGATCCCACAGTAAAAAAAGGCAAGCTTTCAAGAAATAGACTAATAATTTTGTGGAATTATTTGGGGTGGTTTTTTTTTTTCCCCTTTGTAAGTAACAGACTGGGAGGACCACGCTGTAGGTCCTGCTTCTTGAACTGTAGTGCTTGTAGTCAGAGGATAAGTGGGAATGGCCTCAAAGTTAGGAGAAAGGAGTTTTAGATATTAGGAAAAAATCCTTTACTCTGAAGGTGGTGAGACACTTAAAACAGGTTTCCTAGCGAAACTGGGTGCCCAACTCCAGAAGTGTTTATGGAGCTCTGAACAACCTGGCCTAATGAACGGTGTCTGTCTGCAGCAGGGGAGTTGGAACTAGATGGTCTTTAAAGTCCCTTCCAACCCACACTGTTCTATGAATCTGTGATCCTATTAGACTTTATTCTGGTACTTAGACGGTACCATCTTGGTATATATAAAACCACAGCAAGAGTTAGGCTGAGCTCAGAGATAAAATCTACAAAATTTTCATTTGTATCTACTGAAATTCCTTTGTTGTGAAGAGTGCACATAATGTGGTCTGAACAGAACTGCTATTTCCTTTAATAGTTTCAAGAAATATGGCGCAGGCTTTCATTCTTAAACTGGTATTGCACTGTAGGATACATCTTGAATTAAAATTGTGTTTTCAAACTGAGTGTGGTAAATCAAATTTACTTCTTTGTATTTTTGAGCTTACTAAAGGAATAATGCACTTTCTAGTAGGCCTAACAATTTGTACACTGAGTAAAGAATAACTGCTCTTTTCCTTTTTTTTTTTTTTCTTCATTACCTGTAGAAATTTATCTCTTCATAAAGAATTTTGAGAAAAATTCCTTGTTACCACCAGATAGGAGAGAAGAAATGGACATTTTTCACTAACTTCTGAGTGATAAGGAAAAACTACCTTCTACCTGAAACCTTGTTGGAAAGGTCAAATTATTTGATTAGTGAAGCTTTGGCCAAACTGTTATGGATCTGCTGCAAACCATTCTCTATTTTCACTTGCCCAACCATTTTTGATTTATATGATCCTCAGATCCTTGCCTACCAGCTTTAGTTTTAATCAGAATAGACATTCAAGATCCCAACTTTCAGCAGGTGAGTGACAGCTTCATAGGGACCTTGATCTGTTATCAACACTTAAAATTTTCTTATGCATGGGATGTTAGGGTGGCACAACTTTTTCACAATCCTGCCCAGCATTTGAAATCTTACCCAGTAACACTGAACGCGGAGCCTGAATAAAACCATGCATCTTACTGTAAGTTGAAGTCTTCGGTCTCCTAATAAATAGTTTCAGTGAATGGTGAGCTGCAGAAAAAAAAAAAAAAAAAAAAAAGGAAAAAAAAAAAAAAAAAAAAAAAAAAAAAGGGTGGACAATCCCCACCCAGGCACGCCAGCATCTACTGCTGAGGGAGAAAGCAGATCCTCAGAGAGTGAGGATGATGGGTGTTGCTATGTACTAGTAGGTGCCCCAACCAGTGCTGAGCAGAGTGATTTGTGTGCCAAAGGTGTGAAAGTCGTAGATGCAGATTGTTGTTAATGTCTCTGCTGAGCTATCTTGGACCTGCCTTTGATATGCAGTCTGTGAGTCATACCTAGGGCAAGAGCACAGCGCTTGCCATATGGAGATCAGTACTCCTCAGGTACTGCAGCTGCTGTCAAAAACCACTTTCAAACTCAGCAGTTGGCAGCCCCAGTGACTTTGCAGGAATGTGATAAGCTGCTTACCCACACTGCATACGCCTTTCAGATCTACAGAGGGTGATAAATACCTGCAGGCTGCCAGAGTCTCCTGCCTGCCTGGTGCAAGTAGAGATTTCTTTCAGTTACTTACTTATCTCTAGCAATGGCTCTGCACGGTGAGGAAGGGTGGGACGTTTCTCTGATCTGTAGATTTCTGTGTCTAGCAGCTGTTCCCCCCATCTTGAACAGCTGTGAAGACAGATTATTCCTTCATCCTAACCCAAGCTGGGAGACAGACAAAGGCAGGCATCTGGGACTTTCTGATATCAATATTGAGTATCTGCATTTTTCAGCTCTTCTTGCATTTACGATGCTGTCCTGAAAAACCCAAGGAGCTGCTCGAGGTGCTTGCACCTTTCTGCAAGTCATTAAAGGCAATTTCAGCTCTCACCACAGCAAGGGGAGAAGCTGAAGAGCCTGATGGTGATGATAGACTTACTTGTATAAACAGGGAGAAGTTTGGATGCATTTATCCACTTAATATATCCTCCAGTAGAAGCCTTTCTGCTCTGAGGACTGTGGGACATGTAAGAACCAACACAAGAAAATAGCAACCTTCAACTCTACAATTACTGCCGCCATCGCAGAGCTGGTCACCTCGGAGCCTGATTTTCTTGTGTGGCAAAAGTGCAGCATGTGCCAGATATGTTCTCCCTAGCCAAAGGTTTCACGGCAAGGAAGCAAAATTTTAGCATGTCGAATGTTTGGGGTTTTTTTTGTTTTGTTTTTTGTTTTTTTTTTTTTTGTTTTTTTTTTTAAGTATAAAAGTCATACTGGTGTCAGTGACCACTCTCAAAAAATTCAGTACATTTAGCCTTAAAAGACAAAGTCTGCCCCGACTTAGAGACTTTAAAAAGAAGGAATCTTGATTAAAATTCTAAATAAGAATTCTCACCTCCCAAAGCCAAGGACTGACAGCCCTTTTGAGAAAATTATGCTGTAGTAGAGAGATTTTTTTAAAACGAAATCTGTTCTGGAAAGGGAAAACCACGAGATGGTGCTCTTGATTCACTGCTTGAAGCCAAATTCATTTAATTCCTTTTGCGGTGTTCACAGAGAAGCTATCCCCTCCACCTCTAATAACTGTAGCTGTAGATCTAGTTACTACAGTCATGGGGAATCAGATTAAATCTGCAACTAAAAGAACAAAACCCAAACCTTCAATTCGATTACTGATTTTAACATTTGTTTCAAGCATACTTGTGTAGAATATGTACACATTTGCTAAACTTAAAAATATACAGGCGCCTTTCATAAAAATCTTTGTTGTGCTGCAAAGTGCATATGCTTTCTTCAAGGAGTGATTAATTGCCCTAAACATGATGCTTACTTTGCCTACCTTGTGCCCTCATAGTGACAACTGGAGAGCAAAGTTACCACTCCTGGTGCAAGCTGTCCTATGAAGTCATCAGTGCAGGTCTGGAGAAAGCAACAAACAAATCTTTGCCTGGGATTGGACATGGTGTTCCTGATTGATGGAGGTATGGTGATCACAACAGCACAACAGCTGTGGTGCCACATTGACATGACTTCTGGCAGGAACTAATGGTGCTGACTTGCAAAATATCTAACAGGCACAGCATGCATGCATCACTGCTTGTAGAGTGCCTCCTCTGTGTGTAGTAGGGGCTGGCATCTTGAGCTGAAATGCCATTACCTGAATGCAAGAATGTACCAGGCCACACTGTGATAGATGCTTGAGTTTTGAAGACACTTGCCATGATGAAAAGATCTCCCTATATTTGAAATATCGAATAGAGGATGAGAAATTACAGAGAGGGGTAATTGGATTTTGAGTCTTTACCTAAGGACACACAAATTGTCAGGTCCACTCAGTTTTAATATAACCTTGTCAGAATGGTTTCTGCTCTAAAGTAATCCATGGGAACTTAAGGATAAAGGTCAAAACATAGTGCTGATATTCCCAACAAGAAATAAAAGCAGCTAGGCTCTATGAGCCTGCTGGCATAGGCAGAAATAGACTCAAGACTCAAATGATGGAACAGACATTGTTGTAGCAGCTGCTGAGATGGTTCAGCAGCAACTGAGGTTTTGTCCCTTAAGGTTTTATATTGTTCTGCTTTTTGCATTCAGAGCTGCCCTCACAGTACCTCAGTCTAGCATTCAAACAAGCCATCTGCAGCCCTCAGGCAGCTGCAGTGTCAGGGCCAGGCCATGGCCTGAAGAACAGCTCTGAGGATGTTGCCTGGCCACACAAATGCATGTCTGGGAAGAGGGAGGGAACACTGCCCCTCCACTGCCTATTTCCCACCTCATAAGTGCTGGGCTAGCTTTTGGGATGTAGCACTGTTGCCCTTGGCTGGTGTAGCTGTGCCAGGCCAGAGCTGAAAAGCAAAGGTCTCTGGGCATTTGATGTTTCCTTGTAGGCATACCAAGGCAGTAATGGTTCGTTCTGGTTTGGGATTAAAAAGCCTCTCTGGCTTCATCAGGCCCTCAAGTCAGACTCACACTGTGAGGGTCAGGGGTGTCTCTACCTTAAATTATTTGCTGTGGGCTTATAAAAGTCAGGCAGCCCCCAGCTGCTGTCCAGAGAGACTGGGCTCAGGAGACACTCCGGGGTGTTTCAGGACGACGTACAGCTCTTCCAGGGCTAAAGCATGGCAGCTACAGCTTCAGACGAGGGACTTGGGACAGGTACAGCTGTGGTGGCCACCACCTCCCAAAACTCCCCTCTGCTTTCTGCCCATGCCAGCTCTGTGCCCACCAGAGAGCGCAGTGCCGCTGCTCAGCAGGGATGAAGACTGCTTCCAGAGGCTCCACTGGAGCTGGCTGATGCATGAATCACAGCACAAACGTGATGACACAAGAGCTCTGAGGCTTACCTCTTGTGTTTAGTGTCATTTTCTGAGGGTCTACCTTGGCTCAGTTAATTACATTGTACAACAGATTTTTGTTAGTCATACGTAGATCTAATTTTCAAGATTGTCCCTCGGTACCAAATTAGCAGAGAAAACATCAACTGCAATTTGCTTACAAACATACTTTAAACACCAGCTGCTTGTAAAAATTCATATGATGTTTTTAAATTTAAAAGCTCTGCGTTGCCTACTTACAACAGGCGGCATAACATTTACGCTCTGCAACGTATTTACTTACGTACTCAATAATAAAAAATCTGTGTGCCAGTAAGAAATCCAGAAAGTTTGAATTGTTTTATGTCCCTTTCTTTCTTGGTGGCATATCGTGGTTGTGCACAAAATTGTGATACTAAACTGTAGTAGTAAGAGCCCTCTGAAGCAGGGTAAAGAAACATGTAAGCTGTCACATGTTTAAGATAAGTAAATCAGTAGGAATATCAGAGGACTTCCAATCTCACTGTATAGACTTTAGCAATGGTTTTGGCAAAATAAGCAGTTCATGTTTGTTCTGACCTTCTCACCTCTGTTGAATAGCAGTTATATTCGAGGGATTTGTACTGAAAATTTGATATATTTGATATATTTATGATATATTTGATATATTTATATTTGATATATAAATGCAAAATATATAAGGTCTCAATGTCTTACACCACTACCACAGCCCCACCCACCACTCCATGATGAATTAACAATGTAGTAGATAACAAGTACACTTTTTAGTATTTCTATTTATACTCTCAGTGTGATAATACTAATAGAGTTATTCTCTTGTCAGTACTGATAATCTTCACTTTTCTCAACACTCTTGTGAACAGCTTATATCCTGAAGACTGGCTTTTTAAAAAAAGATTAAGACAACTCTTTTTCTGTTTAGCATATCAGAACAGAAGACATTATTTTCTTGGAGTTACAATCAAGAGCAAGGTTTTCACTGTTCACACAGAACACTTTATCTTCACTATAACAAGGTTTTCAAAAAGTTTCTCATATAGGCAATAATTCAATATGTTGCATTATATTTAAATGTCAGTCTCAAATATGGTTAAAATTCTTTCAGATTTCCTATCCATACACATTGACACTGAAACAAATTATATTCCTTTTTTGTACTTATTTTACTTCATATCAATTTCTTAAATTCTGGTGACCAAAATCAAAGATACTGTTTGTGTGCTGTCTTAGTAAGATTTGTATTTTGTGTTACCTGGTGCTCAAACAAGCAATGAAACTTCTGGGAATGTGAGAGGTAGTCTACAAAACAAAGATTACTGGTTTAATTCATTAATGTTTGAAATTGGGTTACTTTATTGATGAAATAATATATATATAGATGCAACTATAGATATACAAAAGGGATTGTATGAAATTATAAAACCAGGCTCAGCTCATCACTCAAACACCTTTAAGACCAAGCAAAGATCAGAGGTAACAAATATCTTTATTTTTCTTTCTGATATAAAATTCATCTTTTGAAGCAACATCTTACTGCAGATAAGGGATGTACATTTGTACAGCTTTCCTAAGTCTACATCACATAAGTCTACTGCTTATGCAGCTGATAAAACCAGAAATTCATTCTCCTGTATAGAACCAGGATAAACATTTATCACTGTTAACTGAGCTGAAATAGTTGTCATTCCAAGTGAAAATACCTGTGACTTGATCAGTGGATTAGGCTTCCAAAGTTTAACAGATGTTAATTATGGAGAGGATGGTGGAGGGTAAATATTGCTTTTCCTTTGCTATCTTTCCTGAATAAATTAAGTATATAATTTAGTATGGGCTTACAAGGACTGTAAGCAAAAAAGGAAAAGCCATCAGCTATATTACTATTTATTTCTGTTCCTTTGATCTTAAATTAGTAGATTCTTTTTCACAGAAATCATTAAATAAAATTGTAAAGTTCAAAAATATTTCTGAATATTTTCATTGCCATATGAACAGAAATTCGTTCTTATGAACCAACTAAATTTTTATTCAGGGAATAAGGTTCTCCTATTCCACAGTAAACTGCATACTTAATTCCAGTAATCATTCACAGGAAATTTATTCCATTTCAAAACTAAATACGTTACACATAGAAACTTAAAAAGTCTTTGTAAGCTATTGTGCTAGGACTTAGTTGCAAGTAGGGACATTATACAATAATTTTTTTAAGTACTGAGTTTTGTTTTAATTTGCAGAATTTTAAACTTATATTTTTGACCCTTTTTCAAGATGTAAAATGTGTTTTATTAAAGCTTTTTTAAAATTTTATAAGCCTATTAAATATATACAAAGAACATGAAGGATAACTGCAGGTATATATTTTTATCTGATAAGTTGCATTTTTAAATGGGGTTTTAGCCTCTTTTTTTGCTTTTTTCATTACCTCAGATCCTTTCAGAGAAAGGGAGAGAAAAACATTATACCAGCTCTTTGTTGAATCTGTCCTTCACTTTTATTGACATTTAACAGAAATTTCTGTGAGAGCTATGCTGAAAAGACATCAGTTGTATAAACTTGTGAACAGCAGATCATGAAAGTATGAGAAATAAAATATGTATGCCATGTTTTTTTTTTCTAATGAAAACCTACAAACTAGAAATAAGGTTATTTGGCTTTCAGTTTGTAATCCAGCTTCCTAGGGCTATAAGGAAAATACATGGTTATTATTTATTACACAGCTTAGAATAGTTTAATCCAGTATGACAAGAGGTATTTGCTTTAAAAAAGTCAGATTTTAAACTGGTGTGTGAGAGTGTTCCTTTCAGGCCATGACAAGTATTCACTGTTTGCTGTTAGTGAGCCATCCTCCTGGTAGAAAAAGTTTGAAGGATTAGAAATTAAAAGAAGTCAGCAAATATTGTGGCTACCATCTCCAATACTTGTTCAAAGCCAGCAAGAAAACACATCATTTTAAAAATTAACATGGCAGGAAACGTGATACAAAAGGCTTCTCCTTAAGCTTGCCCTTAAGGGCATGAAAGGAGCTCAATACAGGATTGTGATACACAGCCCACGGGCAAGAAATTGATCCATAAATCTTTGTAAATTAAGCCAGTATTTGTATTACTGAAAAATGGATTTCATCTGCTGGTAAACTCACAACACTCATAGGCACAATAGTTAGAAGCTGCTGCAAAATTGCCACAAAAACCCTACTGTATTTTCAATGTCATTCTAGTCTTGATGTGCTTTGTAGATAATAAATATTAACACTGAGGAGGATGAAAAAGCATCATGATAGATTTTGTATTAAACCTCATTTAGCATGACTGAATTTTAAGTAGTTCAAAGTAGTAGCATGTAGGTTTTTTTATTTATGCTAAAATTTAAACACCATGAAAAGCACCTAGGATATATAATTTAGGAGATCTGAGAGATCATAGAATTTAGTTCAGAGATTAAAAAACATGTCTAAAATGAGACTTCATTGTCTTCTTTTTATGTCCTGTGTGATTTTGAATTTGTTGATTAAAAGGTTGTGCAATTTTAAAATAGTTGTCTGCTTAATATTTCTTGATTTTCATCACCTTATTCTTGCAATGCTGATGACAAATTTCAGTATTTTTCAGAATGTTTTACTATCTTTCAAGCTAAGACTTTCTCAGTCAGCAGATTCAATCTTTTTCACAAGGTCATTTTACAAAATGACCACTTGGGAAAAAAGCCAAAAGAAAAACGCTTATTTCCAACAGCAGAGAAAAGTTTTAGCAAACCTTTCTGCATCCCAGTGAATTCAGAAATGATGAAACGGAACAAAAGTTTCCACCTGGAAGTTTGGTATTTGTTACTTGTTTTCTGCTGGTGTAATGTCCACACTGTGAATGCTTGTGGCCTAAAACACAAGAATGGCTTGAAGGGGGCCTGAGTTGAAGCCCGGTCCCTCCTTAACTAGCAAGTGCTTGTCCAAGTGATTCTTTTTGCATATAAAACTAGTTCTCAGATATCTTTTTTTGCCTTCAGTGTGAGTATGTAATGAAGGTGTGCCTGTAGAGCCTTTCTCTTTTTATTTTTCCAGACTAGTGATTTCTCTGCCTATGCTCTGAACAAGCAAGTAGCATGACAGGTTCTATTTAAAACCAGGCATGCAACTGAGTTAGCACCATCCTATCCTGAATGCAGGCTGGTGAGTTCAGGATTGCCTCTCAGCTTGGCTCTTTACACTGGTATGACATGGACATGGGTATCACGTGCACACCATTTCTCTCATGTCCCATCATTCAGACATGAAGGTACTGCAAACACAATTCTCCTGCTCTCAGCTTTCAGTGCTCTACCTTGCAAGGCTCACAGCAGGAACACTGAAAATCATGTACTAGTACTTTAACAAAAGGCAGAGTTGTAAAGGCTTCTTCTCTTGGACAGACTCATGTTCAGAGCAAAAAAAGGATGAATTTTTAAAGAAAATTTTAAGTACTTTTGTACTCCCCCATTTCTGGTCAGCCAGAGGCAGGTGGGAACAGGCTGGCAGGGAGTGGTGCTGTTTTCCATCACCATATAAACATTCCCACAGTAGTGGTTCACTGCTTGTTCCACTTCCTCCCTAGCAGTGTGGGAAGTGCCACCACCTACCTTCACACAGTTGGAACCATGATATCCAGCCCATCTCCTGAGAGAGCTGGAGACTACACTTTTTAATTTGAAAATACTTAGTATGGATAACATCTTTGAAAAACAAAACAAAACAAAACAGAAAAACAATCATTGCTTTAAAATGACAACAGAGAAGACAGAACCATCTTACCTGCTTTCTGAATGGATGTAAAAGAAGCAGGTGAAAGCACATCCACATACAATTCTTGATCTTGGCCAGGGCAGTTTGTACTCTGTGATTTCTTGGGGAAGCTCTAATTGCTAGAAACTTGCAGAAATTATTATACTAACACAGTGATACTTTTCTTTCCTGCTGCAAGGTTGGCTATTAAAAGCTTAAGAGCTCATGCCATCAGTGCCACCCACCCTACATCCTTTGTTGCAGAGTGTGGCAACAGTAACCATCCAGGGATGTGTCCCGAGAGGTCACAGCTGGCTGCAGGGGAACAGACGAGATGTCTCCTTTTAAGCTGGTTTTATTTTCCCCCTGTCTCCGGGCCAGGGCCGAGGAGAGAGGCAGGGGCTGAGGCCCAAGAGCCCAGAGAGCCCAAGAGCGAAAGAGAGAGGGGCAAGGCCAGGGTCGTGGGTTTTATCAGGTATTCAGGGGAGGAGAAACAAGGACAGTAGGGTTAGATTTTGGCTCCCTCAAAATGGGAGAACTACCACAATCCTTGGTACTAAACTTGGCAGCATTTTCAGGTTTGCTATCATGTTAATCTTTCTGTGGTGCCAACAACCATAAAAGTAGCCACACATTTCTCTAAAGAGTCCTCTACAAAAGAGGAAGGCAAAGAAAACATAACGAAATTGTGTGTACCGAAGATTTTTCCCTTTTATTAGATAGTTGTAATGCATAATGGTTTTCAGTCATTTTTTCCTGTGAATTAAAGTGTTCCTACATAGTTGATTATCATTACCTTCCAAAAGTAAAGTCAGAAAAATATCAGAGTTCAACATAAAATAATATAATTGAATGTATGTGTTTATTGATGCATTCATGAGTGTTATTTAGAACACACATATTTCCTGAACTACTATCTTGTTTTATAGTCAGTGCTGTTTAGTTTTAAAATCTACTTCACTGAAGTTATTTCTAATTCTTTCTGTTCCAAGTTCTTCCTATCTTATTAAGAATGTAAAGCCATCTCTCTGTATACACACTTGCAAGCATGATGAGGTGGATTCAAAGTTAATGAATCTTCCTCTTAGTTTTAACCCCTGAATATGGCCATGACCTTCTCCTCCTACATTGTTGAATTATAATGAGGTTGGGGGTGGTTTAATCTATTGATCCTGTTGTCCATGACAGCATTGCTATATTATTAATGCTATATATATGCAGACACAGACTACATGTGCATACTCATCCCTTACTTCAAGAAGATTTCTTTTCAATTTTTATGTAACAGAACCATGCTCTGCATCTAATTTTCTCATCTTAGGCTTCCTAACTAGAGTACGTTCTTAATTTTTTGTGGAATACTAGTCACTGTAAGAGCAATATATACTACACTCCAAGGCATTCATAACATAGCTGTATTTTAGCTATTCATACATAGCTGTATTTAGGCATCGAATGTATGATGAGTATGTTACACAGGTTTAAGAAAATATTGGGTAGCTGATGAATGTGGTAACAGTCCCAAGACTCAATCTTAGTCCTGGTTTTCAAGATGCACTTTAGTTTAAAGGCTATCCAGTGGTGTTTGGAATAATTTTTTTTTTCTGCTTTACAATATGAGTGGGTTTAGAGCATACTCACAGCTATAAGATGGCAAAATAAAAGTGTCCAGAAATATTTACAGTAACTGGGGCTACCTAGTACACAACAGCCCATGCCTGTGCTAAGGAATCCCCAGTGCCTCCAAAAGAGGTTGACTATGTGCATGTGACCTCTTTGTGGCAATATCCATTCAGTATTAACTTTTGACCAGGACCCAGGAATTATTTAGGAAGAAATTAGTTTGTACATGCTAATAGCACATCTGTAGCACTAGAAAACAAAGGATTCCTATGCCCAGGTAACTCCTTGGTAACTTTTAATTTACTTTCATAAAGACAACCACAGTGGACCAGCTAAGCTGCTGTAACATCATCAGTTGATGTTGTAGAATACAGAATGATCTCTACTGAACCTATGTCACTTTAAAAGTGATTGGAATTTGGCTCACATTCTTAATTACATTTGGCAGTGAGATAATTTGTTGGGTAACAATTGGTTCACATTCAGATCTTTAACAAAAGGGCCAAAGTTTAGGGAAATCTCTGGAACATAAGCAGGTCAACGGAGAAAATACCAGGTTAGGGTGTTAAGATATCTCCTGTCAGTCTGTGTCAAACTGCCTCAGCTTATTCCTGTTTCCAGTGACTGAGTCCTGTTTAAGAGACAAGTAAAAATGCACTGATTTTGTAAGAAATGTGTGCAGTTTCTGTTATTTCCCAAAGCGTAATACACCTGTTAGACAGGCAGACAGACAGGCAGGCAGACAGACAGACAGCTAGAGAGATTGATAAATATAGATGGACTGTAGGAACTTAAAAACCAATTACAGTGAATAAGTTACCATGCATGTATAGATCTGACCCCCTCTTAGGAAAGATGCAGATCTCCAACAGAGATGGAAGAAAAGTGCAAGAATGATACACAGCCTCAGATAACTGAGCTGAAGGGATTCTGTTTCATTTTGCTCTGGGCACATGGAAACAAAGGGTTTTGTCCTGTCCTGGAAGGAGTAAACAGAGAGGAAAAGAGGGTTGTGTGTAATGATAGAAGGGCAGGAAAAAAAGACTACCAATCCTGAGTAATATCAAGGAAATTGGAAGAAAAGCTTTTTCTCTGAAATTTCTGCTGCAGGTTAGGAAGAAGAAGTGGCTGAGAGCTGAAAGTATGGCTTAACTTCCCGACCTTCTTGCACTAGCTATGCCTGACTATAACAGGAAATACTCAGCAAGTTAGGATTTTGGCTGATAATACACAGGCTCTGCATGTGAAAACAGCCCAGAGGTTCCATGTCAGCCGAAGATTCCCAGGGATTTATCTCTCAGATGAAGCCTGTAATTTATGTTTGGTGAGACAGATCTTTCAGCTGTTGTAAATCAAAACACCTACATGATTCACGGCATATGAGGTTCTAGTCCAAATTGTGTATAGGTAATTTCTGTTAGACTGGAAGGATTATGGGGCCTGTTTTTCTTGCAAATTCTGTGAGCATAATTTTGGAATAACTGCAGTGGATGTAAAAGTGTTTCTTCATGGAATGAGAAGTGAATCAGCTCCAAAATGTGTGCTGCAAATATATAAATGACAGATCGTTGTGTTGCTTTTTGTCATTGTCAAGTTTAAACCCCAGCAGGCGTATATTTAAGTCCATTGATAATCATGTTACATTGAGCACATAATCATGTTAAATACACTATAAATTTGTGGCTAAATCACAATAAATTTAGTTGATTCTTTCTTTTTAGTACTCTTCCAGAGGAAAAAAACACTGATTATTCAATTCAATTTATGCTGTTAAAATATCGAGAATATTGAAAGAAACAAGTTTTTCCAAGCAGAAAAGCAAAGCAAGAAAACTATGTAATACTCTTGAAAATGTGCTGAGAGGTTATAGTTTTGAACAATTCAGGAAACAGTTGTCAGATCTTGTGAAAGATATTTTTATGAGATGTTTTCTTAATAACAGTGTTAAGAACTGGTGTTCCCCTGCAGAGTATTTTTTGCAACCATTGTACTGCTGACAGCTACTGTTTCTGTCTGTATAAGGAGAAAAAATTTCTAGAGTGGCACAGTCCAGCTGAATATTTACAGCTAAATCCATATAAAATTGATTTAGACTCCAGGATGCTTCTGCCTGAGTCTTCAGCCTCTCCTCAAATGGGTGGCTATTCAAGTAATGCAGGTAGTCCTAGAGATACATCCAAAAATCTCCCACAGCAAGGCAAGAGGGCAAGTCTGTCACTGTGGGAGAGCAGGTGGAAAGGGGAGCAGGTATTGTCCTGCACCTCCATGTGCTCTACGTTTAGATTTGCTTCTGAAGCATGCCAGCCCAGAGACACGTCCCTCATCTGGAATATGGCCCTGGAGCTGATGGATTTCAGGCTATTGTCTAAAATGTAATTATCTCTAATATGCATAACTGAAAGTCTGGAAGAAGAGACTTTCAATGCTGCTTTCCAAGATGCTTGTGAATTGCTGGCATGAGAAATTGGACCCAATAAGATAAGAGAGGAAGGCTAAAATAGAAGTGGTAGACATTTATTAACCATTTGTGGAAAGTGTTGGTCGTCATGCATGCTAAGAGGTGAGAATGATGCACTGTGATTGTGTGGTGACTCAGAATTGACTCCAGAAGGCTGCAGCAGCTGCTGTGCTTCCAGCCATCCTCTTCCCCACTGCTATGGGGAACTGTGCTAGTGGAGAAGCACTGGCTTTGCCCATTCTGCCCAAGGTAGAAGCCTGGAGGAAAAGCTGGGAGAGTTGTCATGACTGCCTTCTTCTGTATTCCCCTTTTTACTCTCATGGCAGTAACTCTGTCCAGTGACTGGAGGAGCAAAGGCAGCTGGGACATTTCTGTAGAAGGTCAACAATTGTATATGGGTCTTACCTGAAACACCTGTTAGAAGTGGCTATCCTTCCTTTACTTGTAACTCAACAGCTGGTGGCTGGGCTGGGTCACTCACCCTTCTACCAAAAGCACGCTGAGGAGCTCTAAGTAGCCTCAGGGGTTCAGGAAAAGCAGAAAGATTTGATGCCCCAGAACTTTATTAGATGCTCTTATTCACTGTAAGGTAGGGTCTGCTTTAAATATGACAGGCAGCTCTTTCAAAACAGCTGGAGGTGGAGAGGAAGGTGGAGGAGTACAGGATGAGCTTCTTTCTTCCACAAGAGGGAGGGAGTGGGGAGGTACATGACACTGAATCATATCTACACTCTTTTGTATTGAAAAATAGACTGAGGAGAGGCTCTTCTCCTGACACAGGCCTTCAGCCAGCAGGTATCTGAATGTTCAGAGCCCATGAAACCATCTCGCATGACTTGATGCCATTAGGAGCCTCTCATGAAGCACTTCTTGCTAGGTATGTCTGTGTTATATTTTTTTTACTTCTCTCAGGTTTAGGGATTGAGGCCAGTGAAGAGCAACTGGACTTTAATAGGCCTGGGGTACAAAGGGCTGCTTCACAGCATTGGCATATAGCACCTCTGTATTACACAATCTCTAGAGCCATGCTTTTTCCCACTTTTCCCCCCAAACCTTTTTGATTTGGTCATTTGATTTGGAAATTTTCTATCCTTTAAATTTATTTTTGGTAGAAATAATTATAAACCAACACAACATTGTACCTAACATTGCTAAGTGGCTGTTGTAGGTGCCAACCAGCTCATTTCTGTCTTCATCCTCCCCCCACAAACTGACCCCATGCCTTGGTGCTCTTGCGGCTGCAGGAGCTGGGGGAGAACATTAACACCCTCTTGTAAATTTTTTTTGATGGTAAATCTGATGCACTGTTTAAAGGAGAGATTGTTGGGGTCAATCACCAAGTCACATCTGATTGAGAGTGCTGTGCTCATATTTCATTACAACATGTTGATAAATGGGTTTTGGCCTTTAGAAGGACACAAGTTTTTCTCTTGACAGTATTTAGCACTAGGCTGAAGTTTTCATTATCATAATATCATCTCAGGGAAGTCTTTAGATTTACTAAACTAATTATTTAACATAGAAATCTTCAATTAATAAAATCTCAAACAATCCCAAAGCAAACCTTTTTTTGTATTGTGGACTAATGTAACCTCATATACCAAAAAGAATCTTTCAGAGGGAAGTGCTGCTAGGGCATGATGACAAATGAACTGAAACTACATGTGAATTGCGTAGCGATATTCTGAGAAAACATCTCTCACTTCAACCCATAGATACTGGCTAGTAACTTCTCTAATTGTCTTGGGAAAGCCTATGGTGCTTGATTCCTTTCGAAGGCCTAACCCAAGGGATGCAGCAAGGGACCAGAATGGCTCGGCGTGGCATCTGGTGGTGCTCTGGTTGATGTGAACATGGACAGAAGAAATTTTACCTGATGAGCTCTGCACTGGAAGGAACAAAATCATTAATGCCACCCAGAACCTTCACTTCCTAGGCCTTGCATGTACAATTATCTTTCTTAATACATTTCTTTGACTTTCTTTACTGACCTATGCCTCAGTATTTCTAAGAAAAGTTTTATTCATTACATAAGCCAAAATTTCAAGTAGATAGTTTTTGTTGAAGGAGATGAAAGTTAGAGAAAGCTTGTTTATGTCTTAATTACAAGGGAACTAGAATGTGGCATTTGTGAATACAGAATACTCATTCAATTATTTAAAATCAAACAGCTTTTGTTCAAGGTGAGAAAATTTAATTTCTTGATTTTATTCACAGTAGAATTCTGCAGACTTCAGTCAAATTATTCTAGTTTATGGTTACCTAAAATTGGAAAGAACAAGACATCCCTTTTTAATTCTTCATTCTTTCTTTTCTGGTGTTTGTTTCTCACACTGTTTTTTAGTGCATACTGAGGATGAAGGAGATCTGTTATGGTGTGTAATAAATTCTGTGCTACCTCTGCTGTTTGTCTGAAAGCTTGCTGAATACAGCTCTGCAATGTCAAATGTCTTTGATTTGATTTGGACTGGACCAGATGTCAACAAATTGGAATTTAATGTTGTTGAGACAGAGGACAATGTAGGAAGCATAAAGGGTTTCATTACAAATTACAATTAAAGAAAACATTCAGATGCAGTTGTGCAATTTTTATGTAGAGCAATTAGGAAAAAAATCAGAAATCCTGTTTTTCCTCTCATTCCTTCTGAAGAAGTGAATGGGAATTTAGGGCTTGAATCATAAAGCACAATCATGGTGGTTTTTTTTGTTTATTTTCATCATAACTTTTATTTTTAAAATAACAGTTTGTGGTATATAAGGGGACATTTTTCTTTAGCGCTTTTAAATTATATTTGCTTTGATTTTTCTGGTAGAATATTAGACAGAAACTCAACAAAAGGCCAGTGTTAAGGAGCAAAAACCAGCCTTTATTATAGTTTTAGACTGATCTACATAAAGCTGGCAGTGATCTTTGCTTTCTTCATGCTGCCAGCAGCAAATATACAAACAATTGTGCTTTACATGCAGAAGTGATTGCAAAGCAAGTTCTAAAAGTCAGAAATGCACAGCAATAAACTGTTTAGACTGCCTCTGTGAGCGTTTGCCAGATGATGATTGCCTGTTGCTTAAAGATATAGTAGAAAACACAGAACAATGAAGAAGGAGAACTTCCACTGCAACATGGCATCTGCCTCTCTGGAGGAGAAAGGTCCTTTTCTCCAGATTGTCCGTGGTAGAACAGAAGTTTCTTTTTCTAATTCTGACTTACTCATAGTACATCTACCTGGGACCGCAGAGACACCTTTTTTTTGCCCACCAGATGTGCCCTCACATTTTCTTTAGGAGAGCAGGTGGTCTGGCTTTCAGGAAAATAGTTGTAGTGGGATGTGGTATTGACTGGTAAATCTCAGGAAATTCGAAGGAGCCAGGAAGGGACTGGGCCAGTTTTCTTCAACCCTGAGCAGTCACATCCCCTTCCTGGTGCAGGCAGTGTGGTGGGAATCAAGAAAGAAAAATCTCCAAAGAGTGATATCACATGCAAGTGTATAAATATTTCCAAAGGGGTTTTATGTTGATTTTGGTTTGGTTTTCTTGTTTGTTTGTTTGGGGCGGGGAGTGGGGTGTTTGGTTTGTTTTTTTGGTTTTGTGTTTGGTTTTGTGCTTGGTTTTGGTTTCTTTATTTATGCAAGTCTGTAGATTCTTCAGATTGCATTAGTTCTGCATCCTGTGTTAGATGCCTAAGGTTCTATGTCTATTTTTGCTGAATTTAGACCTGAACCTTTCTGGAGCCTAACCTTAAAAAAAAAATCAGAAATTCAGATTATCTATGCTGCTCCCCATTGATGTTGAGAGAGGTTATAAGAACTATTGCTCCTTGGTTTGTAGAGATCTCCATGGTGATATTTCCAGGTACATCTTCAAGAAAATTATTTTAGTGGAAGAACAGTTAACTCTTTACTTTTTTTCTTTCAGATGACTGAAATAAGACATTGGCCAATTATAATTTTGAGATTTGTGCACCTTCTAATTTTAACTAAATGTTGCAAAGCAGTTGATAAATCCTTTAAGAACTTGTCAAGAACCAGTATGTCTAAAAGTGGTTTCAATCAAGTTTTTATGTGAAGCAAAGGATAAGTAAAATTAGTTCATAGTTAGTTCAAATCTTCCTCATTCCCATAAAATGCTTATTTAGCAAGAGTAGGTTTTTCTCCACTGGCATTATGTCTAGTTCTTCTGTTTTCTAGAAATTCAAATCTGGCCTGAGAATGATCTTACAAGTTGATTAGAATAGTAGTAGCACCTATTAAGTGTTTCTGGCCTGGTAGAATCCAGTATAGATTGACTTTATATCACATGTAAGTGATAAAATCAACATTTCTGAGATTAAACATCTTGAAGTGCATGACTTCATTCAGTTACTGTGATCCTGAACCTAGGCGCTTCAATGCTTGATTTTGCAAGAAAGAACAGTTCTTCTGATTATCCACAGCTAATTTTCTTCCTCCTCATTTTTTTGTTATCATGTTAAATATAACCAAAATGTCTATCTCGATGTAACTAATTTTATAGGCAATTTTGAAATTATTTAAAGCATATTCTCTCAGTACCAAGGTACAATACCACCACAATTTTTCTTGCCAATTAAAACCAAAGCTTGAATTCTCTGTCAGACTCCCTTTTTTTCTTTACCTGCCCTTTATCAATTCCCCAATGTTTTAGAGTAAAATAAAAACATTTATTATTTGTGCTTTATTATTGTTATTATTATTATGATTATTATTTATCTCAAGTACATAGAGGAGAGAAAATACCAGAAAGATAATAGAAATAGAGACAGAAATCTATAAATGAGGTTTCATATATACTTCAGAAGAGTAAATGGTTAAAAAATATCATTTGAAAGGAAGAACACATGACAATGGAATCTATTGCTAAAACTTAAGGTTATTCCTTCTCATGATTTAAGCAAAGGGCAGACTGTTCCCTACCTTTTTGCAATGATCTCACAAGTCTGCTTCACTTTATCAATCCCAGGTTGATTTTGCTGCTTTGGTAACAGCAAAACTTGGTAACTCATGTTAGCTGTTATCTTTTCTACTCTTCAACTTCTTTTCTGAGAACATATAGAATAAAAACATAAATTCATCAGGAAGGGATGTTGAGATGTGGGTGTTTATTCCAACTTCCTGCTCAGGGGAGGGTCATCTGTGTGCTCATGAGGTTGCTCAGTTTTATCTCTGCCCATTATACCTCACCCTCCTGATGCCAAGAGCCTTACTCCATCTTCTCACTTATTTTCCCAGAGGTGCAGGGGTGCTACAGAAAGGAACCCAAAAAATCACCTCTGCTGCAGGCTGAACCAGCCTTGATTTCTCAATTCGTCCTCGCAGGGTGGGTGACCATATTGGTCCACTAAATCCACCCTAGTTTATTCATATCTTTCCTGTATTGGGAAGCACAAAACTGAATGCAGTACAGTAGAAGGAATGCTGTGTAAAGGAAGATGATTACTTTGCTCCATCTCTTTTAGTCACACAGCCAAGAGCATTGTTATTTTTCTTTGCTGCCAAGGCACACTGCTGGCTCCTGCTCACTCTGTGTCTGCCAACACACCTTACATCTTGCCAGCAGGGCTGCTTTCCTCAGTCAAGCCCAGCTGGCTTAACTGCAAGGGGCTCTTCCTTCTCAAGTGAAGGACCTTGCACTTGTCCTGTTGCCTCAGTAAGTCTTTAGTTTGTGCTAAATTCCAGGGTGTTTATAAAACACAGCTGCATGACTCAGAAAGAAATGCTCACCCTGACTGCAGAGTCTGGGTAGAAATATTCTATAAGGAGCAAAAGTCTATGACAGTGTTTAAAGAAAGAGAAGAACACTTTCAGTGAGCTGGGCATGTACCTTTCAATTAGTAGAGCAAATTTTTCTCTTTCAGTTATCTTTCTCAGAACAAAATCTATGTGCCAGTCAATATATTCAAAGAGAAATAAAGTTAATCTTAGAAACACAGAATCATATAATACGCTGAGTTGGAAGGGACCTACACAATGCAGTTCTCAACTGAGATAATTTTTTTTGTTCTGTGATTTATTTTAAAATATTATGCTAATACTTCCTGGGTAATAAACTACTGCATTGGATTATGCACACTTCAAATCTGAGGATTGTCTGCAAGACAATTCAAGAAATCAGATCTTGCAAGAAACCCAGGGACAAACCCACATACACATCTTTCTTTCTGCTGTAGGAGTCATCATTGACTCTCTAGGAGAAGAGAATGTTGCCTGAAGACCCCACAGGAAACTTCCAGTATCTGAAGGGGGTCTACAAGGAAGATGGAGAAGGACTTCATCAGAAACTGTAGTGATAGGACAAGGGGGAATGGCTTAAAAGTGGAAAGGGATAGGTTTAGATTAGATAGATGTTAGGAAGGAATTTTTTACTGTGAAGGTTGTAAGGCACTGGAAGGCACTGGAGCAGGTTGCTCAGAGAAGCTGTGGATGCCCCAAGTCTGGATTTGTCAAGGCCAGGCCAGACAGGGTTTTGAGCACCCTGGTCTTGTGGAGGATGTCCCAGCCCATGGCAGGGCTGTTCGAACTACATGGTCTTTAAGATCCCTTCAGACCCAACCACTCTGTGATTCCATGATTCTACTATTCTATGACTCCAAATTGTTATGCAAGCCTTCAATGCTTTTTTTGAGGTGTAAATTCAGTTCTGTGTTGCATGCCTGGTTTCCTTAACAGCACCTTAAATTATTCTCAGATTAGCAGGTATGTTGTGATGTGAACTCCTCCCTGCTTTGTCCCTTCATTTCTACAGTTCTGCTGAGATTTGGAAGTTGAAATTTACTTAATTGTCTTGTTTAATTATCTCTTAGTACCATGCTCATCACTGTAGTTTGAACATTTGTTTGATTACCAAAGCTTCATTGTGTTTCACCAGCGTATGATAAGAGAAAACAAGTTATTTCTCATTATCCATGCTTTAATCTTCAAACAGGATGCTAAAACAAGCTGCCTGTTGCCCATCATCTCAAGAAAGGAGTACTGTAATATAACGGTACTTCAGTTCTCACACCTTTGTGCAGTGTAATTATAATTATATTACTGGAACCCTCACAAATGCAATCTAACCTGCCCAAGGCAACAAAAGATTTAATCTTCAATTATTATTTCCTGTGCTGGTTGCCTTCATGTTTCTTCTGCAGAGTACATTGCATCACTCCAGTATGAAATGAATCACTTGAAGACGATAAATGACTTTTTACTTTCTAGCTAAAATATGTTCTTGCTTTTCTGTTCATAAACATCATATTTTGAAGAGGTATGTTTTTGTAGAATGACCACAAGTCTTGAACATTTAAAAATAGCTGCCTTTTACACAGAGATGGTGGACTAAAAGTGCTTTCACTGGCCTTCTTAGAGTAAGAAGTTTGAGAATTTCAGTTCCCTTCTAACCTAAAGGATTCTGTGGCTAGCCTGCACATCCTTGTTGTAGGAGATATCATTGTATTTTCAACTTCAAGAGATATAATAAATCATTGTTACAGTATAGGAATAATTTTGATTATGAAATCCCTAGATCAGCTCATTGCTAAATTTTGAATTCCTGAAGTCCTCAAAGTCTTTTAAGACTTTCAGAAAATATTGGAAAACATTTGAAAGGGGAGATACAAAAATTTAATCCTAGGAGTTGCAATTTCTTTTTTGACTTAATGTTTTCAAACTATCACTTTGGATTTAGAAGTTGTTTCTTCTGACTGATAAAAAGACATGGATATGTAGGGATATAAACCGTCAGATTGGTTTGTTTGTGGAATATTTAACTTTTAATTTCTTTCATGTGGGTTTTTTCATCCAGGATCAGGTGATTATGGAAAAAACCCAACACCCTGACACAGTTTTTTTATCCTGTTGTTTATCAGCAGTATTATCATTAACAGTTCCAAAAGCTATGGAGCAATATTATCATTAACAGTTCCAAAAGCTAAGGAGCTAAGTGAGAACTACTGCTGCTCTTATTCTGGAAGTTACAGAAATCCAAAAGCTATTATGATCAAGATTTTCCTGTTAATAAAAATGGCTTTATTAAAAAAAATGGTTTCTAGTCTCTGTGGCTAGCTTCTGGGAACAAACAGATTTTTAAATTTTGATTTAAAATGCAAGAGAAAGATGAAACATTAATATTTAATGTTAGTGGGTTAAATCTGTGCTAACCTTAATAGGGAATGACCTATAAGTTCAAATGTTATTATAACAAAAAGTAAAGAAATTTTTTTTTGTTATTTGTCTTGGAGTATTCCCCTTTCATCTTTCCTCATCTCTCCCGCAACTAGGAGACAGAATAGGATTCTGAATATTGATAGGTATAGCAGTTCAGGAGGTAAATCCTTTCCTATGAAACTTTTCTACAGTTTTTTTCTTACTTCACATATTATATGGTTTCTTTAGCATATTCCTATTAAGCTTTAAATATTTAGCATTGATTTTATAATTTTAAAAGTTATTTAACAACTAAGCATTTCCTAATGGTCTATTGAGCGAAAAAAAAAAAGTCAGAAAGGAAATGAAACACACTAAACCCTGTGCTGGCAGTGCCATAGAAGTTGGGAAAATCATATCCAAATATCCAAAAACAGAACTGGTCACTGTTTGAAGTATAACATGTTGCATGGTTCCAGAGGAGGTTGTAATAGCATGATTTCAACATATGTTATACATATGGCAAGAGGAATCAGGCAGTATTTTGTAGCTCCAGACTTGCATTCATTTGCACGGACACGAGTGCTAGTTCCACTTACAAGAATCTAGGATATCTCACCCAGGGCCTTGAGGAGACTCATATCCTTCTATTGCAGCAGTAGGAGGGATGTGAGAATGTACAAGGCCATGCCCAATGGTACTACTTGCCTTTCTGGGGGTAACTGCATGTGGCTGTACTGGCTCTCACCCTGCAGGGTGCTCTCTCCGAGAAATCATTAATATGCCAGATGTGCATGGAGCTGACAGATCCATGGGAAATATGTGCCATCCTGTAGTAGCAGTTAGGAATTGAGTGAAGTATTGTAGAGTAGCTAAAAAGGCACTAAATTACCATATCTGAACAGCTGGATCCTGCTTACACTGCACGTGCAGACAAATAAAACTGACTCATTAATCCAAACTGTTCTTTAATGGAGAAAAAACTTTATTCTCATTGATTATACCTCTGCCTCAACTTAGGAATGCCATAAACTAATTTTGTTTCTGAGAATTCAGATGATTTTTGACAATGACTTTATGTAGTATGGAATTAAAAATTAACTGCATCAGACATTCAGCTGGTTTATTTCCATGTCCCCTACGCAGACACACCTACACCTAAATTCCTCCTGATGGACATTTGTTCTAAAACTTTAAATGACAGAAATGCCATAAGGTATCTATTCTATTAAAAAGCTAAATCTCTCCTGCTGCAATTTAAAACATTATTTATGCTACTCAGGGCAAATTAAAAAAAAAAAAANAACCCAGAACCTTTTTCCTTTCTTTTAAACAATAGTCTAAATATTTGAAAATCTTTCTTAATAAATGACATCTTCCAGACATTTTATTTTCTTCATCTGGTCACATCTTTCAATGACGCAAGACATACACTGCACAAAAAGTGATACCCTATCCCACTAAAAAAAGGACTTTATGATGGTGATGGTGAGCATTGAATCAGAGATCATCTACATTTGAGGAACATGATCTTTTTCTGCCTTTGTTTTTAAAGAACATTCACTGAGCTTAAATTTTGAGACTTTTCACAGCAGTGAATTTATACTGAGTTGGGCCTGGCTTGTCTGAGATGCCATCTTTTTTGTCAGATAATAATGATGCAGGTTGTGTTTTCAAGTTTATGCCTTGCCTGTGATTTAACAAGGACTGGAAGTTACTTTGTTTGAAACTTTCATTTTTGTTAGTTGTGAAGATGCCCCAAGCTTGTAGTGCAGTGAGGAAGCAGCAGACTGAAGCACCAGACCTTTCTAAATGTCAAGAAGGTCACCAAAAATTTACTAAGTTTAACCTCACTCTCTTCCGCATACATAAAAGTTAGCTAAACTTGCCTATACTCTTGCTGACTTTTCTATGCTGTTGTTGTTGGACAAAAAATAAATAAGGAATTTAATAAAAATACCTTTCCAATTAAATAAAAACTACCAATGCACCACCTGCAGAAATGCATGGCAGCAGGGGAGCTTGCAAGTCAAATGCTAATGCATTTTATCATGTCCTGCAGAACATTTTGCTCTTTGAGCTTCCCTGGTGGCAGGCACAAGAACTTTGACATGGCTGAGTCTCAGAAATGTACCATAGCTTCAACTGGACAGACTGGGTCACACACTCAGCAATGGAATGAGCTTCCCTGGCTGAGGGGACACACTGTTCAAACCAGCCAACTGCCTGCTGTTCCATACCCAAACCCAGTGAAACCATTTTGAAGAAGTCTACGCAAACCTTTCAAAGTTTTTCCCCCATTCTTTCTTGCTTTTTCAGTCACTGGGGCTTAATAGAGAGAGTAGAACACAAGAGTAGTAGAATGTGACTATAGCACAAACTGGGGGGATCTTGGCTGCAGGGGTATGTCTATCACTGCTTTTAAAGTGATCAGATTTTGTCACAACTAAACATGATGGGTTTGGGAATACAGTATCACTTTAACAACTGAAGTGTAGTTAGAGATCGGATGAAGTACTGAATTAATTTGGTGAGCCTGGAATATATAAATCACAAGGAAAATAGACACTTAAAATAGTTTGTCAAATTATGGATGAAGATCAGATGAAAGAAATAAAAAATAGAAACAGAACAGCCTTTGGGACGTCAGTGGGATCCATCAAAGTCTAATCATTATACAGCTCTGGCATTTCACTTCAGTGTAGGGGGTCCCCCAAGCACTTCTGGTTGGTGGCTTGCTGAGTAAATGTCAGTTTAATGCTGTTTTCCTGTTTTCGTAGAAAACTCCTGTAGGGTCTCTCATCAGCTAACCAGTTAGATTATGTCCCCACTGCCTCTAGTCAAGCATAAATGTTAGTTCTAAAAGTAGCTGCTTTCTTACCTTGTTTCTATTTCACTCAGTGACATCAGGTTTTTTAGCCATCAAAGGTCCAAGACCAGCTATTTTTGAACAATGAGCTAGTGGTGGTTTTGATGCTCCCTGCAAACCACATCCTTGTGTGCATGCCACTGAATTTGACACGCGCACCATTATGACAGTTAAAATTATTATGTATAGATGATATAGCCCAGTGAACACACAGGAGACAGGTTCAGCTCTGCTTCTTTGTCATGAGCACCAACAAATAGAAAAGCTTGTATCTGTTCTTGTGTTACATATGGTGTGGGGAGAGAGACACTTGTAACTTTTCTATTTGCAGGGTACATATCTGATTGTGTTTGCATGCTGTATCGCTTCATTTAAACATGCTTCACGCAAAATAGAGAGAAAGTAAATTTCTGAGTATTAGTTAATTTACAAAAGCATCATCATCTAATAATGAAAGTAATGCAGTTCATTATTCTGTTCTAAACCCTGCAAGCATCCACAGTAACTTACAGTGTGCCATACAAACAACATAGTCCCTGCATCATCAGGGCATCACGGTCTAAATTCATACTGAGCAGGCACAGTGCACTTACCTTTCCTTGCGTATCTGTTTCATGGACACTTAATTACCAACAAATGTGTTATATAAAAAATATGTATAGAAGAATTAATGGCATTAGTGATGGGCAAAACTAGGGGAGAGGGCTCATTTACTGACCTTCTATTATAATTATTTAATTTGGGATAAAAGTGGGAACTTTTCCATGGGGCTGTTCACTGAGAAAGAGCACTATCACTAAGAGTGAAAAGTTTCAGTAATGCTGCCAGACCTGGTAATTTACAGCCTAACCTGCTTTCATGGGGTTGTGGGTTTTTTTGTTTCTTTGTTTGGTTTTGTATTTGTTTT
>WEIU01008916.1:1636-19756 GCA_013389925.1 Aegithalos caudatus
CACTTAAATGCATGTCAAGTTCTTCAGCAACAGTCATAATAACGAATAAGTCTCTTATCCTACCATAATGATATGTATCTTCCCATGACAGTACATAAAGCCATTTATTCATATTAATTCATTTACTCACTCAACATCACTTTGGAAGAGGGTACTACTATTCCTCTCTATAAAAATCCCTGGTTTAAATAAATAGAAACTGAAAGATACTGACACTAATCTCCCAATCACAGTCTGATAAATAGATCTCCTTCCTCAAAAGATATAATGAAGTATATATGTGCCAAAAATAATATGTCTGGAAAAGTCAGTTTTCTACTAAAGGGAAACAGGAGTAAGCAAAAAATCACCCCCCCCCCCCCCCCAAAAAAAAAAAAAAAAAAAAAAAAAAAAAAAAAAAACAAAAAAAAAACAACAAACAAAAAAACCCAAAAAAAAAACCCCAGAAAGCCAGTATAGCAAAGTATTAAAGTACAAAGAAATTTATATTCTCAACACAAGAAAAATCAATACAAAGATACATCAACTGTAGCAAGTAATGTGTAGAAATAACAACACAAGAAAAGGAGATGGGAATAGGAATACCAGTATTTTAAAAACAGCAATAGAAACTAAAATAATTTTTTCAATTATGGTAGAACAAAATCCAAACCCCAAAAAAGTAAATCAAAATAGAAGAAATGTTCTCTCATCATCCTTCATCAAAGTAACAAAAGCTCTCTTTACTTATGTACATAAACCAAGGTACAATATATATGAAAAAAATTGCAATTGAATTACATAATGAAGAAATACTAGGCCACACTGAGAATTTACTCTTTGGCACTTCACAGCTGTATACAGACACAAATGTTAAATGGTCCAGAACAGTTCACTTCTCCAGAGGGAATCCATTTTTTTCAACAACAGATAACATGAAGGACAGAGAGTTTTTTCAGCACTTGTTATGCTTCTATGACCTTCACAATTTATATATGTGATTTTTTTTCTGTTCAAATTGTCTGATAGTAGACTAAGTCTGTGCAGACCAGATGGTTGCATAAACATCAGAATGAAGATCTTATTGAAGCATTTGGGAACGCAGGTTCTTCTGGCAAAATGTTGAAAAAGTCACAGGATAGCAAATATGCAAATTTCATTCATTTTTTTTTCCTTAATTCTTCCAGTAAAACTCCATAGGAAGAATGATCCAAGGAATCAATTGAAGACTTTGCTTTGCAGGAGCTGGTTGGTTCACACCAAAAGGGAACTAGAAGTGAATTAATACTTACACAGGACTGAGGAACAAATTAAACACATATATTATTTGGGACTATAAACAAATACTAAAGCCAATGAGTAAACTATTTTTAGATTACATGTATCTTTCTGTGATTACATGTATCTTTCTGTAAGCAAAGGATTAATTCAAATAACTATTAGGAGTGAACTATTTCTAATAGCAAATCACAAAAATATAATATTAACTTTGAATTTTTGTCAATTTGACAGGGAAAGGATTTTGGAATTGGTAAATGGTAAGGATTAATTCAAACAACATGAAACACCACAAGAACAACCCTCTTTTCAGGAATGTAGTGGATATAATTCCCCTCAAGAATGATATACCAAAGGGTATAATCTCTTCTGAAGTTTCCCAACTCTCCTGGAATGTTCTTTATGCTAGAATACAGCATGTTAATTTATACTGAGATGCAAAACTAGTCCATGGTGTGCTCTACATCCCAGTCTTAAAAGCATCTGGATCAGGCATTGGACAGAAAGGTCTTGTACCTTTTTTTTTTGAATCCACTTAGTTTTACCTCTCTTCTGAAGTACATCTGGAACTTCATTTACTGGGAAAGCAAGACACAGGTTGCAGAAAGATGGTGGCAGAAAATGTCTTATTTCTACTCTGATATGGGCTCAAGATATATCTAAGCAACTTAGATTTTGAAATGCCCTTAAGTACCTTCTTAGATAACTTTGTCAATCAGTTTCGTTCATTGAGCTCTTCCTCCTGTGGTCAGGAAAACTGTGCTGGGACTCAAGGCTTAAGCTTCCCTCCTGACTCAGCTGATTGTTCAGCTCTCAATCCTTTCCTTTTTTTGGGGAGATCTACCTGGTTGTAGGGTGAGCTGATTGATAAACTAATTTGAGGCACAGCTAACTTGGTACATGTGCTTTGATCTGAGTGATCACAAAGTTGCAGCCTTGGGTAAGAGATTGCACACCACATGGTTCAAACCCCTTCTACTGTGGGTATTTAATTTTTTATATGAAGTACAACAGCAAGCTTTTGGCTCAGTGCTTATTCACACAGGATTCAAATTTCAACATTATGTATCATGGATAAATTCTTTAAAATAATAAAAAATACTGTCACTTTTATTTCCATCTAGTTCTTTTTTTTTCTTTCTTTGCAAATGTTTGATATTGAAAATTTCAGTTTCTAGAACTCTTTGATGTCACAGTTTGAAGAGGGTTAACTTCTTTACAACGAAAACTATATCAATCAATGTGAATGTCTTTTTCCCCCTCTCCCAGGGACAGCATCAAAAGAAATTATTAGGAGCACCCTCAGAATGCTACAGACAAATAAAGGCTAACTGTGTCTGAATTAATAACTAATGGGATTCTACATGTTCTATGGCTAGATGAATGTACATAATACACTTAAAGTGTAGACATTTGCCTTCTCCAGCATTTTCTAGTTTTACTTTTACATTTTCTGTCTCCTGTCTACCCAAATACTGATTATGTAGGTCTTTAATGGTCAGCTGGGTATTGTTGGTAATTAACCTCACAGGCAAAGGGTAATTGCTCAATTGTCTTTGGAGAGTCTGATGGGAGAAGTGAGAAGTAGTGACCAACCAGTGAAAAAGGATAGCTCTCCAGAGTTAATGAACAAAGCTTGTATTAGTGTCTTTTAACTTTCATTTCACTGTATATCCATTTTCTCCTTCTGAACACACATGGCCCAAAAAACAAACTGTTATATTAGATATAGTAAGTTTGCACTAATATGTAATGATTCTGGATATTTATGAGACAAACTTTTTTAGTTGCTTCCTGTCTTGGTGTTTATATTTAAAGAGGAGTTTGTTTAAACTCTAGTGAAGACATAGTTGCAATTAACAGTGGGAGATTTTATATTTGGTTTTAGTGATGGAAAAGCATTCTGAAAATATATAATTCTGGGTGGTCATATGTAGTCACTATGTCAGTAGAAATTTGACTAGTATTGTAAGAGAAAATTGAAAAAAATTAACAGATGGTATTGAGAAAGCCAAATAATGGACTTATCTTCTAATCTGGTAGCATTAAATTTTCTAGGTGCTAATAGAAAAACCTATGTAATATGAATAGAAAACAGCTGAATCTTTTCTTACAAATGTACTTTTCTTTCCAGTCAGGATTAAATTTAGCTGAGGACTTTGGTGTCATTAATAAGGGAATTTTGGCCTTCCCAAAGTCTATGTTAAATCCAGAAGTCCTGAAGGTATCTACAGGGTGACAGATTGCCCAGGGAGGTTGGGTTAAGGGGCAGTGTTCAAGGCCAGGTTGGATAAGGCCTTGAGTACCCTGGTCCATTGTGGGGGGGTTAGCACTGGATCATTTTTAAGGTCTATTCCAACACCTTAACATTAAAACCTATGACTGTGATTTTATATCCTTTACTTTCAGGCACTAACATTTTTTATGGCCTGTTATTCAAATGAGGGCTCCCACACTGACAGAACTCATGCTAGATAGCTTTTCATAAATGGACAGGAAGGTAAGTAAATTGCCTTGAAGATCCCAGCCTAATTAGTTTTAGTATCTATTAGAATGTTGCCATTTTTAACACAGTCTGTATTTTCCCAGACCAATTTTCCATATTCATGCTCTTATATCTTGCTGTGATTTTATAGAAAGATGCTAATTAGTAAGAGATCAATTTGAATTTGTTCATTCCTACTTCAGTTTATAATAGCCAACAGACCTAATAATATTGCTAAAGTGAATCATCATGGAATTCAGTTTTATGAATATATATAAGAAAAAAAGCAAATTATTCCAAATCCTTTAATTTTGTAGCTCATCCACAGCATGTAGAAAGAATGAAATGAACCTAGACAACTGAATTTGAAACCTAGAAATCCAGGAATTATATTCCTAATAAAAACAGTGCAGATGTTGAAAATATAGTAGGTTAAACATGTTACATGCAAAATTGCCTTCACATCAGTGAGTGAGGCACTGGGTTTTCATCCTGATATTTATAGTATTAAGGGAAGAAGATTGTCATGGGCTATAGAGGCCAACCAGCTATGTTTTTTCCCTGAAGACAACAGGTAAAGCAAGCCATCATATTTCCATCTTTTTTTTCCTCCAAACCTTTCCCTTTGAGCCAGGCTCAGAGTCTGACAAAATTAATTTGGTACATGACTGAGAAGCCTTAAGCTGACCCTATCTGAAGCATGCTAGAGAGAGATCTACCCATCAGTTTAGTTAATAAATAATCAAGTAACTTTTCCAGATGCAATAGATATCTTTCACTGAAAAGTAATTTTCTAAACTCTACAGATTTGCTGCAAAAGATAATGAAGAGTTTTCATTTCACACTTACCTGTACCATGATTCTGAAACATCCCTACAGTATAAAGTGTTTAATACTATGATTATTAAAACACAAATTATCACAGTGAAAAGGTAAGATAAAACTAATATGAAAAACAACCCTGCAACTCAAATCTGAAATATTTTTCAAAATTAAATTGGTAGAGTAATTGAAAAAAAAGTAGACTATTTCTGTTGTACAGCATTCTATATATAAGAAGTGATGGATATAAATAAGTATGTAGCAAGTACTATTTCTAATTATTTTAGCCTTACATGTGAGGACCTTGCTCATATTGAGTAGTACCTATGTGCTCAAATTTTTCAATTAATTTCACTAAGTGAGATATTTTTCACTGATGAGGATGTAAACTCCCTTATTTTCTAGTGTAAACTCTTTCTTTTCTCCTTTCTTTTCCAGGTTGACCCTGGCTGAATGAGAGATGTCCACTAAAGCCACACTATCACACCCCTTCACAACTGAACAAGGGTGAGAAAATATAAGGAAGGGTTCATGAGTTGACATAAGGACAGAGAGAGATCACTCATCAATCACCATCACAGGCAAAAAAGACTCAGCTTGGGGATGTTAATTAAATCTGTTACAAGAAAATTAGAGCAGGATAATGAGAGGAAAACAAACCTTAAAATCACCTTCCTCCTATGCCTCCGTCCCTCCCAGCTCTACCTCCCACCCCACAGCAGTGCAGGGAGATGGGGAATTGAGGTTATGATCAGTTCATCACACTGTTCCTGCCACTGCTCAGGGAGAGGAGTCCTTATGCTGCTCCAGGGTGGGGTCCCTCCCATGGGACACAGTTCTCTATGATCTTATCCAGAATTAGTCCACCCCATAGGCAATGGTTCCTGACAAACCGCTCCAATGTGGGCCCCTTTCCGCAGAGTTCATTCCTCCAGGAGACAGGGCCTGCTTCTGTGTGGGTAGCTCACAGGGTCACAAGGAAACTTGCTTCAGCATGGGCTCCTCTCTCCACAAGTCTGGAGGTCCCCAGGTCCCAGACAGGAGCTACTTCAGCACAGGCTTTTCCTGGGATCACAGGTTCTTTTCTGGCATCCAACTGCTACAGTGTGGGCTCCTCCATTGGCTGCAGGTGGATCTCTGCACTCCCATTGACCTTCATGGACTGCAAGGCACAGCTGCTCCACCACAGCCTGAGCCAGGTGCTCAGCTCTGGCACCTGGAGCACCTCCTCTCCCTCCTTCTCCACTGACCTTTGTGTCTGTAGAGCTGTTCCTCTCACATATTCTCACTCCTTGACTCTCTGAGAGGAATTAAATCTTAACAATAACATCTTTCCCTTCTTAAACATGTTATAACAGGGACATTACTATAATTCCTGATTGGCTCAGCCTTGGACAGCAGTGGGACCATCCTGAAGATACCAGGCATTGACTCTGCAGACATGGAGAAAAATTTGGACAGCTTCTCACAGAAGCCACCCCTGTAGCACTGGCCATGCAAATCCAAAACAGCTGGGTCATATGCAAGCACATTGATGGAAGTTATCAAATATACTGCTGCAGATTTTGACATTGAACTGTTGCTTCTAGATAATGAAAAAGCAGGGTTTCTACTATTATTTGATGTATTTTTAAATTCAGAATGTAATACAAAGAAATATGTGACCATATTTGAAATATATGTCCACATATGTGTATGGTCTGTATCTTCAGGTATTTAAAGATAGGTACATTTTTTGGGCATAAATAAGTATTTATTAAAAATTTTTGAAAATACAATATTCTTAACAGAAACAGAAAGGTGCAATAAAATATTATGTGATAAAGCTTAATAATTAAGTTCCCTTAAAATAAGTTCAAAGTGGTACCACAAATTATATTACATGACTTAAGATCACTTTTCATCTACAAATGGTAGGTAGTTTTTGCTTTCTAGACCATAGAAAGTTACTATGCACTACGCAGTCTTTTATGATGGTTTTCAAATTACTGCTTATCCACTTGATATCCTGCAACTTTGATAGTTCTGCCTTGTAACTGGTTTAGTGAACTTTTCCAGAAAAAACTTGAAAATGCCTGTTTGCCGTCATCCTGGAAAATGCCAGGAAACACAAAAAAACATTCAGTAGCATTGAAGTAGCATTGAAACATACAGGCTTCATGTCTCAGAAACTGCTACAAGAACAAGGGGTTATTAAATTTTCTATAATTCATTGGATTCAGTTTGTGCAACTTCCACAGAAGGAATTCCATAAAGAAAATTTAATGATGGCATACTCTGTGCAATACTACTGTAAGCCAATGAAGTGTGTGTAAAATATTATTTCTGTAAACAATTTTTTTCCCAAAGCCATAGAACTATTTTCATGCTTGACTTCCCATTCTACATGAATCCCTGAATTCAAAGTTTTATATAAATCAAATATTGGCTGCATTTATTTTTACTGCACTTCATGGTATAATGCATTACCATAAGATAACTTATTTACAACATTAAATGCTGTAAATTACTATAAAATGAAGCAACCTATCACAATGTGTTGTTGGAATTGTAAATCATTGACATTCCCTAGTTCTCAGACTGTTACTGGTTTTTTTGAGCCTATGGTGTCAGACATAATTGTTAATTTACATAATTTGCCTTAAATTATTCTGTTATCAAAAATCCAAAAACCAGCAAGAATAAACATGAGCACACACATGCACACATACCTGTGAATACATATATGTGAGCTATCATTTCTGAATGGAATGAAAAGGAGGGGGTTGAACTGTTAGAAATAAATCACAAAGCATATATCAATCTTCATTTAAATAAGTTTAAAATATATATGATATAGCTTAACCTAGTGAAGAAGTATCTATGTGTATTTGACAGGTTTTAAATAATGATATTAATATCATTAAGCTGAGCTCATATCGCTTCCTTCTCTGTTATAACATCTTTATACAATCTAAGCATTTTCTGAATATCTGAATTGTCACACCTTTCTAAGGTTTCTTTTCTCTGCCACTAGATCAAGTTTAGAGCTGATTTTTCCCCCTGCTTTTTGTTGTAACTTGTCACTGAAAATAAACAGTTTGACATTGCAAAATCCTTAAAAAAATTGCTTGCAAGTTAAATTGATCTAGACATGTTTCCCTACCTTCAGTGTGGCAACACTGTTTACTTTAAGCCCATTTCTGCTATACACCAGCGTAGGCAGGAGTCGACAGCTCTGCAAACAGGCAGAGGCTCCACACAGAGCTGCTAATCAACTCTGCCTACCAACTGATATTGGTTAGGGAGCTAGTGGATTAGGACAATGTGTTTGCAAAAATGTCAGATCTGTTTGTTTTGAGGCAACAAGAGCTACTTCTGAGGGAGATTAAAGATCAGATGAGGTCCTGTGAGGAGAAAGAAACATAATTTGGTTAGGATTCTGCATTAGAAACATAGAGTAAAATATAATAAAATCAGTGCCATATCAAAAAATCTCAAGCCAGGGAAAAAAAAAAAGGAAAAAAATAGAAAAAATAAATATAAAAACTCTGCTTTAGCCAAGAGACCAGGAACATACCAGATTAGAGTACAGCAGCAAAGGATTTGGTTCACAAAGTCTCTGTGTTTCTGTGAAGTAGAAAATTGATTTATTCTTACTTTATAATCAGACTGTGGATTTTATTATTTTAGTAAAGGTAAACAGGGCACCATGCACTTCTCACAGAGAATGAATAGTCTCTATTTTAGAATGAAAAGGTTGAAAAGGTGTTTTGTATATACAAACCAGATTAACTATCTGTTGTTTAAGAAGCAGGTTAGTGACTAAACTGCCACAATGCCAATATATATTTTACACTCTGTATTGAGGTGAAATCTGGGATGTAGCTACTAAGTGTGCATATGAAGAAATTGTGCTGAATCCACTAACAGAGGAACTTGGAACAACAAAAGGCAGAGACACATCCTGGCACCTGGCTGATCAGATGCATCAGGGTCACTCCCATCCTTACACCCTATTGGTGCTGATCACTCACTTCATCCTAAAGGAGATCCCCTTCTCTCCTAAAAGTGAGGGATTTTTCAGGGTCAAGAGGGAATATAATGAGCCAGGATTAAGTTTTCAGACCAAAAGCAGACCTTCTTTAGGCTTGAACAGGAAATGTATCAGCCCTCTCTCACAGGCTGTTGCTGACCTCACTTATAGAGGTGCTACCTTTGGAATGGCCGTTTGCTCCACAGCCTTCAGAGGTGTTCCTAATAGCAAGGCATCTAATTTTTAAAGACTGATGGATCTTTTCCTTAGGGTCCATCTCCTTGTTGCACAAGTCCTAGGTCACTGATTGCCACTCCCAATAGAGGAGTTGTACCTGCCCTGCTCCTAAGAGAACATAAAAGACAGTGTGCAGGCTTCCATAAATTAGATGTTTCAGCAAATCCTTCCTCTCTATCCAGCATGACTGAGATCTCAACTAAGTTTTTTGCCTGGTTTTTGGAACTCACATTTTAAAAAAAGGTTTGATAGAGTATGATAGATTATGGAAGATAGTTACCATGGCCAGAAACATAGAAAACTACTGCTTGTGAGGAAAGTGAGGAATTCAGCTAGTTTCATCTGCAGGACTGATAACTAAAGAGAGTCAAAATAACAGCCTTCAAATCTATGGAAGATAATGGCAGAAAAGAATAAAAGAACTGTTTCCAAGGGGAGAGGAAAAAGAAATAGGTTAAATTGCATTGAATGTGATCTAACTTAGACATTCAGAAAAACTTTCCAGCCTTCAGGCTATTTAAGCAAGGTAACTGATTGCTCTAGCAGCATGTGAAATCTCTATCTTTAGATGCTTTTAAGAACAGGTTAGATAAACATCTGTCAGGAAAGTTTAGATATAATGACCCTCTCTTCAGGAGGGAATTTCCACAGATGAATTCCTGAAGTGTTTGAGAAGTTTTTCAGCCTCATTTTCCATGACTTTAACACATCTCAAAATGTTATGTATAAAAAAATTATGAACGCATTAACACAGAAGTACACATCATCCAGTCATTAATGTTGCATTATTCTTTAGAGTTGTTTTGATGTTTTCCTCTTTTCTCTGTTTTATGACCAAATAATCCTTGTAATGCTTAACAAATACCACCTTTAAGAGGTGCACAGCAGAGCTGCACGTAACTGTAAAACAGAGAAAGACCCTGCTATTATTATTTATGAACTATAATACCTAATGTATTGCACAGTTGTTTTGCTTTGGCAGAGAGGAAAGATTCCATTTACAACATAAAATTAACATTAATCCAATAAATGGAATTTCTGAAATTTAAATAATATGCTAGCTTTTAAGAATTAGTTAATTATTTGTCATTTTTTGTAGTTATAATCCTACTTGTTCCTGACTTATTTCTGCAATAAAATCTTGGAATACCTGCCTTGCAAATGTATTCTAGTTAATTTATATTGTGCTTAAATGTACGGTTATTCTAGGAGGTTGGATTAAGAAGGATTACTTTCCTTTTTTGATTAATGTTACCTCAGAACACATACAAAGCCATTTATCAACAGATGCTTTTTGACACCTGATAAAGTCTGTTCATCCAGATATTTTTTAAAGCATACTTGTATAAACATTCTCTAATGCATAAAATACGACTGTTCTGCATAGCTTTGAATGTGAAAAAGGTATTTTACTCAGCAGATGAGAAATGGTTTATTTTCCCACAAGATCATGGTTATGTAATTTATGTTATTTATACAGAACAATGCTGCAGCTCCGTGTTTCAGCACTCAAAAGAAAAAGAAAAAAAGGCAAAGGACATGGAGTTGACTTTTTAATGCTCACAAAACATAGAGATATATATTTGTATGTAAACTTCAAACACAGCTTTATCAGTATCTTGTGCTCATAAAATTATACAACAAAAAACTTATACCAGTGAAGTAAGACAGAAGACAGACTTCATACAGTAGCAAGTCTATTACTCTCTTTACAATAAATGTTCCATACAGTAAATCCCATAGATATTTTTCTTAAATGCTGTTGTATTAATCAATTTAAAAAAATTAGTCAGAGATTTCAAAATGGTATATGAGACTAAAACAGTGCTCAAGGACAGATGTTTATGATCACCAGTGCTTCTTCGTATTAATTTTTTCCAAATGTTTCTTCCAAGCAGGTACCTGGGACTCTGGTTTTAGTTAAGGGAAATTCAAGCTCAAATGATGTTCCAGACTTTACAAGACACTTCAGTTAGAAGGCTCCACTGACAGAAAGTTTATAAAGTCTAGCAAAAGTAGCAGTTCTGTAGAGAAAGAAAGCAGCAGTCAACAATGACAGTGCCAGTTAGATTGGGGTTGATCAATGTTTCCTTTTGAAAATGAAAAATTCTTGAGGAGTAACTTGTACCAGGTATGCATTTAAATATGAATAGCAGAGACTTTGTGGTGCTGGTGGCAAAGAAGTTAATTGTTATAGCTCTCCTAGACTAACTATTATATTCATCAGAAATTCTACCCTGATTTTTCGTACACTTCTCCTGATCTGAACTGTGAGAAGTGGAAAAAAAACAACAAAAAAACTAAAGTTTTTTTAAGAAGTAGAAGGAATACAAAACATACAAAGACCACTGAAATAAATTGAAATATAATTATTATTTTTGTCTGTTTAAATTTAAAATAATTCTAATACTTTTAAAATTAATTAGTCCTTGAAAAAGACATAGCTGTTATTATACCTCAATACAAGACCTTTAGATTTCTTTCTAGTTAAAAAACCAAATCCACACTATCACTTTAAAACTAGTGAACTGAAATTAACAAAGAAATATTAAAAAGAGAAAATTCTTTGCAACTTGTGTTTTACTTTTGTAGAGAATTCATCACAAAAAAACCACAAAACCCCCCCAAAAACAAACAAAAAAAACCCCAACCCACTAATCAAAACAAAACAAAACCCCAAAATCCAAAAAACCCCTAAGCCTAGAACAAGATAATGAGCTAACTTTTATATGAAAGTTAAATAGTTGAAAGTTAGTTAGTGTTAAATATTTGAATAGGTAAAACCAATATATCCAGGATTTTATTTATTTGTGGCATCAAAATACTATCCAGTGAAAGACAAAGTTTAAAAAAATCCCCAAAACCAGATAAACTGGGTGCATTTTTTGTAAGAAAAGATACATGTTGAGGAGTTGTGAATGATCAGTAACTACTGATGCTGTCCTTTTTACTTAATGCAGTGGAGTGTAATGAAATTATTTCAGTGCTGCACGTGACAGACACACAGCAGAGAATCCTGTGACGGATCTCTGACAGGAACCCCGAGCTGGTGCATACCTGGTGCCAAGAGCTACCCTAGGGCTGACTTCTTTTTATCAGGTGATTTCAGGTCTTAGCATTACTCTCTATTTGCTCATGCTATAATTTGCAAAATGTGCTTGTGCATCTCAGACACTCTGTTTTCAAAATCTGAAGCAGAAGTGAAAATTTGCATTGATCTACACTTTATGTAGTTACAGATACGAACATCCACAGCAATTAAATTACTCTGCTAATGTAATAACGGATATTTACATGTAAGGGATGGTAAGTGACAATTCAGAACATCCTTTCTACTCCATTTTTGTGCTTGGCAGTATGTTTTAATGCACTACACATACTATTTTTACTGAAGACTTACATAAGTAACCTCATAAATGAGTCAGGCTGCAGAGTGAGCAAGAGCTGCTGCAAGGCATGTAATGGTTAGTCCAACACATTGTTAGTCAGCGTGAAACTCTGGTATGTCTAGTTACTGGAAAGAGAAAAATGGGAGAAAGAAGAGAAAGAATTTTTAAAATTTTGTGTATCTGTATGGGTTGCTAAACATATACTCCTCTGTCCTATTTGTCTTGAAAAATGCTCTGTGTTCTTCTATAAACGAATGACAGAGAATCTCAGTGATGATATAGATATCTGATTAAAAATTACTTTTTTTGGAAACTACCATATCAAGAAGTGATGGAATATTTTTTAAAGATTATTTAAACTGTTATTAAAGACAGACAGATAGATAGACAGAAATGTATGTTTATTATTTACATGATAATCCCATTGTTATTTCAAATGGATCAATGATTTTTTGCATTGTTCCTTTGAAACTCAAGTCAGGTTATCTAAATTGATTTGAATTAACCTTGAATGACTATTACCTTAGTCTTAAACAATGTGCATGAACTGAATAATCTGATAAAAATTTGAAATGAAAAGCTTTTGAAAACAATCATGTTGAATGTTATTTTAAGTAAAAAACCATATCAAATAAAGAAAAAAACTTTTAAAATTTCCAAATTTAGCATAATATATGTACATTAATACATTAAAATTTTAAGTTTTCCACTTCAGTAAGTGTCATTTTCTCCAGTTATGGTAATTCAAATTAGTTTATAACTATGCCATGCTTCTTATGTTTACATCATTAGTTGGAAATATTTCTACTCATCTTAGATGCAGAATTATATGAAAAAATCCAGATTAAATATTTCTTTATAAAAAAAAAAGTAATAATATATTTTATCACAGCTCTATTTCTAGTATGATCCAGTCAATGGTCCAGTTATTTCACATTTGCTTTTTCTTACCTTTATGAAAGTGTCTAGCATACTGTACATGTTAGTAACACTAAACTATATGTTCTATTTATTTAATCACTGTTACACAGCTGAAAATTACTCAATAAATTAAGAAAGGTGTTAGCAATAACTAAAAGAAACAGGATCTATAGACAAATTATTTTGACAACCTACCCAGATTAAATATTGGAACACCATGCAAGAAAAATGCTCACATTTTATAAGGACACTTTGTTCTCACAACCAGTGCACAGCTCAGAAAATTTAGATCATGATGATTTAACATGAGAGGAACGTAAATGCAGTACATTTCCTCTGCAGTCACTTGGAATCAGCCTAAAAATCCAAATTTTTTGTGTCGTTAAAAGCTTGAGATCACAATACATAAAAATTAAGAAAGTCCTCAGGCCAAATTAAATGTCTTAAAGTAGCAATTATATTTTTAAAATTTTTTCTTACTCTTGCCGAAGTTTTGACATCTCAGTAATAATGGTTTTAACTATTATTTCTTATGGGGTTTTGGGGGAGAATTGATTTATTTTGGGACTTCTTTAGTTGTTTTTGGGTTTTTATCTTAATGTACTTTGATTCTAAAATATTTTTATCCTGATAATCATTTTAAAATCATCCTAGTAATTAAAATTCTTAGGCAAAATAATTTTAGTGGTCTTCATTTCGGTTTCAGAAGAGCTCTGCCTCACTGCTTCCATGTACAATAATATCCTCACTTTTCAAAATCTAGTAGCCCAATGAAAGGAATTCTAGTGTGGGTGTAGAGGTGCATAGCCAGAGCCACAATAAAATGCAATCATAGAACTCCTCAGCTCCAGTTACATTTAACTCAAAAAAAAAGCCTGATGAAATTGTTTCCAAGTATACTCCCAAAATGTGTTATAGGATGTTAAAATGCTCTGTTATGGGACAATTTTCTTTAAAATAATATCATCACAAGGTAACATTTGCAGGATTCTGTTAAATGTTATATTTATCAGACCAAATATGTTTACATATTAAAAGTTTGGGTGCTGCTAAGGTATTTATATTATTTAAAGTATTCAGGTTTCTTCTGCTGTTTTTGCTTTCACATTAAAATTATGCTACTGCCTGACATGAACCTAGAAAAAAAAAAAAACAAAAAAACACATTTGAAAAAAAAATCCAAAACAAACCAAACTTCCAAAATATTAGCTTGCTTATTCAGAATAGCTCAAGAACAAGCCAGAAATAAGGTATTGTTTCTAAGTGTACCAAACTTATAGTTAAACAATAGTATGTCCTTCATACTGAATAAGTCAGATAATCATATTAAGAAAGTTACTTATAGATGAGTTAAAATTGGTCTAAAGTATTCCATAGTATCCCATGAAAATGTTTTACTGAATAATAGATTTCACAGCGCCCACCCCCCAACACCCACTCCCCCCCCAATAACTCAAGAGTGTTGCTTTACCACAGGAAATGTTAGATGGAAACTCTCTATTTTAAAAGGGCAAATTTCCACTTGAGAAAATGTGGATATTTCTTAAATATTTTAGCTTAGTGTTAATATAATACAGTAAAAATGAAGAAAAGCAGTGCTTTTTGCAGTGATTGATTTTATCTCTTGGAATGTAATAGTAATCTGTTTATTTAATCAGGACGCTTATTGTAGTGCTTGAACCACACATGTCCTAATTTGATAAAAAAATATCAGGGTATTCATATGAACTTACTCTAAACTAGTTAAACTCAATGCATTCCAAGCATGTAAGATACAACATATGGATTTCTGTTCTCTAACCTTATGAACATTTGCACATGTTCAGGAAAGCCCACTGGATAAAATTTATGTATTGCTAATGATTTTTATTGGCCCCATGGCCCAAAGTGGTGGCAAAATGCCCAGGACTTTGAAAGAATCCTGTTTTACTTCGTAGTCAGAATGCAGAGAGCCATAAAAAAAAGAAAGGGCTTGATGGAAGTCCGAATGCTTTTTAACTGGCAGAACTGAAGCTGCTTGTGCTATGCAGCCTTTTGTTGTCAGATCTCTAAAGCCTTTTTTTTAGGGGATAAGGGGAAGCAGCGCATCTCAGCATATTAACAATGACATAAGGAGTGATGTTCTTGAGCTGAAATTTTCCACCATTTCTTGGAGGACCTGATGTGGAAAATCCACATAAGTGTAAATAGAGAGAGAAGCAGAAAATCTTTTTTTTTATGGGACCACTTGGAAATCTCTCTGTTGCAGCTCAGTATCTTAAGGAAGCTGTTAAAATCTTTGTGTAGAGATATGGGTTACCATTGAAATTGAGGAGATTTGTCTTTCCACACCATAGTCACCTGTGGCTGATCCTGAGGATGCTAATGCAGATGTTTGTTCAAATGTTAAAACACCTTCAAAAATTACTTCCATTTGTAGATTTTTTCTGCAGCTACAGCTTGGCAGCTAAGAGAAAGGAGTCAAATAATGATAGACTGTTTTTTATCAGTTCTGCTGACAGGGGATTTAGTCAAGTAGCTATGCAAAAGAGAACAGGAGAACATTTCTAGTCTCTAAAACTCCATAAATATGAAACAATGGTCATCCTTTCCCATTTTCCTGTATTGTACTCTCAATCCTGATGAAAGATTTTTCTAGCCTTCCACTGCAGTATTCGGAGAAGGGTAATAAAGTTTCTCTTGTGAGCAGTAAGTAAATGCCAAGGATAAAAGCCCAAGTGTTGTGACGATTCAAATTTTGTCTAGAAAAAAGACCAGAAAAGCTATTCAGATTTAACAAGGTACAATTATAAAAACCAAGATGAACTATTTCACAGAAAGATCTTTAAGATCATTAAAATCATCCAGACTGCCGCTAATTTGGGGTATATAAAAAAGGACTTTTCCTGCTGTGTAGGTGATTATGCATAACTTAGAAAAATTAGATAACTTGACATAAAGATTGAGACCAAAATCTTATTTACTTCTTGAGTAAGTCCTTTGAGTGGCACATCCTAAAAGACATTCACAGATGAATTTAGAGTTTATAACAATGATAAGTTTTGGGGTATTTTAAACNGACCTGAAAGTTGAAAAACTATATGCATTTTCAACTTCCTCTGTATTTACTAGCCTATAAACCACAGAAACATAACATTCATTCTTACTACACCAGCCACTGAAATTTGTAAAGTCTAGCCACAAAAACCAGAACATTGTTGCATTCATAAATGTTCCATGTACCTCCTTAACATGCATTGTGAAACCCTTTCTGAGGTCTTAATACCAAAAACACTCTAAATTAAAAGGAATATAAAGTAAAGAGGTACTTTTATAAATTTAATCAATATATTCAATCTAAACATAAATTCTTGAACCTTATTACTTGAAATTTTTAGTAAAGATGATGGTAGTATCTCTGATGGTAATAGCTTTGCTTTCAAAAATTTTGGCAGTGACAGAATATTTGCTCACACTGATTACCTTGGTTTATGCTATAATTCATTCATATTATATTTTTGTTGTCCAAAAGGATCTGCAAAGTTTATAAACTTTTCTATATATGCAAAAACTGAGATTCCGCCTCACTGTTTTTAAAAACCTAACAGGTAAATCAAGAGTTATGTCTGGTGAAAACAATATTTCTCTTCAAGGGACCATCAGCTTCCAAGTGAAAATTGGTTCCAAGGAACCTCCACTGAGACTGCCTTTTAGGAAAAACATAAAAATCTTAATATCTCTATTCAATTTATAGCTATCAATTATTTACTATTTATGTGAACAGTTTTCACTGTTCACATTCTGTGATTTCATTATGCTAAAGAAATCACTAAAAATGAAAAAAAAATTATATCTCATATTTGGAAATTGTTGATATTACTTATCCTCAATTCAAGTTTAGACTTCCATGTTTAAGCAGCAAATATGAAGCAAAACCACAAAATACTTTAAAATAGACAATTATACCATTCCTTGTGACTAAAAATGTAGAACTCTTCACAATACTTTAAATTTTGTAAGTAATTGGGAAAGCTTTGGAGATTTGGAGAAGGTGTTACTAGTTCTCCTGAATTCTGCACCATTTACAGTAGGACTAATAAAAACAGAATGTTATCATATAAGGTGACAATTATTCCTTATATAGTTATCAGTATTAGTACTGTAATAAAACTCATTCTAAGTAGAGACAAACAATTTGCAAAATCTGCCAGAGATTTTTGTATTTGTGTTACAAGAATACAAGAAAAGGGCAAAAAATAAGGTGATATCTAATTTGCATATATCTAAGGAAAACTGAAACTGGTAATTCAGGATGGGTTTTAACATCAACTAGTGGGAAAGAACAAGACTCATTCTTACCTCACAATGGATCCACTGTATAGTTTTAAAGACACGGGAAGTTCATGGACTTAAAAGTTATTCTTACTTTTTAGTATTGTAAATGAAACAAAAAAATCTTTAATAATGTTTCTGGGTTTTCTATTGCAAATGAAGCACTCTGCAATAAATCTGAGGACATTCTGCTGAGTTAATACTCTATAATGAGTCAAGAGTAATAGGAACTCATCCGATCACCTTCAAACACATATTAGGATCAAACAGTAAAAAATGTTCTTTGTAATTGTTATTATATAAAATAATCTAAAGATTAGTATCTCAGTGTTTCCAATAATCTACCTAAAAAGCTCAAAATTGCAATCTGTTCATTTTTATGAAATTGAATTAAAAAATAAATTATTTTTATTGCTTAAAAAATTGTAGAAACTCTTTTTTTAAAAATAATTAAGTTTAACCCAGTACCATTTCACTCAACAGTTGTGGTGAAAAGAAGGAGTGGAAGAAGGATGATCAACATTATCTCAGAAAATTTATTTCTTTAGAAAGTTATATTAAAAAGCCATGTTCAGGTGGCTTCCCACCTGTCCAAACATTAATTCTGGCAATTAAACTGAAAGAAAGATGTGAGTGATCAGAAGGGTTCTTCAGAGTAAAGACAGGTCTTTAGCTGAAGTTAT